>ML976733.1:74884-234488 GCA_010015655.1 Bimuria novae-zelandiae CBS 107.79
TCGGCATGATGCCAACCGAGTAGTAAAAAGCGATAAATATCAAGTCGACGACGTGGATCAAGGCCACGGCTCTTCGTTATAAGCTGTTGAGGCAATGCTGGCGGGCGACGCGCTTGTGCGGGCGTAAGGGGACAACTACTAACGCCATGGGCTTGAAACATGGACTTCTCCACCAAAAAAAGCGTTAGTATAGCCCTATACACGTATTTGCACAGCTTCAAGTCTTACGAGCGAGTATTCTACGGATGGTGGGCCGTTATCAACGCGTCATAGTCAAATTCACGATTTGTATGGGAGTTTGGCGGGGGCGCGCGAATTTCGCGATGGCGCCAAGATTTCTACCGATTATTGCACGCGATAGATTCACAGAATTTTGCAACTAACAAATACCGTGGCGGTTCAGCAAATGGGCTGGTTCGGCACTTAGGCCACCCCCGCTTTTTTAACCCCTTGCTTTACCCTCTAATAACTTAACTAATATAGCTCTAATTAACGACGCACTTAAAGAATAGTTATACTAAAAAATCGCGAAGAAATATAGTATACTACGTAAATTATTAAAGATACTATACTAGGGCAAAAACACCCTAATAAAAGAGCAGAAACTCTAACGCAGAAAAATTAACCTATAATAAAAGTTAGAGATTATAAGCTATATAGAGTAGCTTATAACTTATTAGCTATTACCTATAAGAAAAATAATATAGAATTTTGCCTTTATAATTACAAAATAGTCTATTAGAAAGAGCTAGGTTATTTAATTCCTTAACTATAATTGTGGCGCACAGTCACAACGATTAGGGAGCTTAAAAACAAAGTCTATTAAGGAGAGAAAGCTCTATAATAATTAGTTATTTATAGGTTTAAGGGATCGCGTGCTTAGCTACTTAGCTACTTAGCTTAACTTTAGCTAGCGTAGAAAGCTCTAATAAAGTGCCTTTTATAATACACCCCCTAGCTTATAAAAAGTAGTATAATAAACTAAATAATAACTTAAAATATAAAAAGTAATAAACTTGCGCGTAAAGTTTAAAAAGCGTCTAGCTTAGATTCTTAGCTTGCTAGGTAATTAGTCTAAGTAGCTAGTTTATATATAGTTTTAAGAGAAAGGTAAAAAAGAAAAGGAAGTAGTATACTTTTACTATAAAGCTTTAATAAATATTTAAGGGTAATTATTTACTTATAACGTAATCTGCGCGAGTACCTGCGTAAAAAAGTAAAAAAATAAAAAGAGTAGCCTACTTCTACTATAGAGCTTTAATAAACGTTTAAAGGTAGCTATGTACTTATAACGTAACCTATACAAATACCTGCGTATATAAATATAAAAAATAAGTAGCTATAAGATTATAGTGCTTAGCTAGTAAAGGCTTACTTACTTATAAGCTTATTATAATCTATGCTTTAATATTCCCTAAAAAGACTAAAGGAGGGTTTACTATCTACCCCTTATACTTAAGCTTAGTTAATAATACCTTTTACTAATCTTTTTAAATCTAGCTTTTAATGTTACTAATCTCCTTACTTATAGGCTTATTATAAAGCTTATAAAAACTTCTCTCTAAAGCGCGTACTAAAGGCGGTTATACTTTATAGGCTTCTATTAATGCTAGCTATTTACTCTATATAGGCACTTATAGCTTATATTAAGAGTACGCCCTTTAAGCGTAACGTATATACCTACGTACTTAGTTATTTAGTTAAGCTACGCGAGCTAGCGAGCGTATCCTTTTAGAAATAGAGTTACTACTACGCCTAGTTGTAATAGGTTATTAAGCTTTCTCTAAGCCTACTTATAGTTATATTATAGTGCTAAGCGTAGGAAATCCTTTATTAGTAGCGTACCCTTTATTTCTAGGAAATCTAGGAGTATAGCGTTAGCGTGTGCGCGGTTCTATTTAGATAGCTATTTAGTTATGTCTGTTATTGTGCTACTCTGTGGGCGTAGGGTAACCTCTTTATATATATATTATACCTGCTCCTTCTAATTATTATCGCTTAGATAGAAATTATTCTTAAGTTCTCTAATTAGCGCCTATAGCGTCTACTACTTACTTAATTATAGTATTATAAGCTCTAGCCTTTACGGATTAACTATAGTATAAACCTAGTTTTAAAGTACCTAAAGCTTTATTATAAGCTAACTATAAATAGTAAACTCTAGCTTATAGCGCTTAAGCTATTATGTATAAAACTTGCCCTTAGTATTTATATTTAGTAGCTCTAGAGCCTAGTTATATATATTTATCTACTTAAGAGTCTTAGGGTTAATATAACTTTATATTCTTTAAGCCTTTACGTGGTACTTAAGCTGCGCGTACTAAGGTAGAAATAAATTATAATTTATAAGTTAGTTACTCGCTAAGAGCTTTATAATAATTATTATATAGTCTAGCTCTATTATAGGTTATAAGCGTTAAGACGTAAGCGTAAGGATGATAAAAAGTAAAGAATAGTTTATTACTATAATTATTAGCTAGTGTAAAGCAAGTATATTATAAAATATTATAAAAGTACTAGGCTTATAACTATAGCGCATAGTTATAATAATTAGGGAGCTTAAAAATAAAGTCTAATAAGGAGAGGAAGCTCTATAATAACTAGCTATTTATAGGTTTAAGGGATCGCGTGCTTGGCTACTTGGCTACTTGGCTTAACCCTAGCTAGCGCAGAAAGCTCTAGTAAGGTGCCTTTTGCAACAATAATTTAATTATTATTACCCTTTATTAAGTAATTACAATAGATAGCGTACGCTACTAAGCTAATTTAAGTAATAAATATTAATTATTCTTTTAATTACTTGCTAAAAAAATAGAGAAATATAATATAAAGCCTTATTATATATATAATATAGGTAAGAAGAGCTTTCTTATTAAAGTTATTAGAAGAAGTAAAAGGATTTTTAGTAAAATAATATAAGACTATAGGGAGGTTACAGTATTTCTTAAGGATAGAAATAGGAAGTAGATAACGCTACTTGCCTATATATATAATAATAAATTAGCATTACTGCTAGCTCTATTATTTACAGCTGCTAATACGGGCCTTTAATTATTATAGGTAGATAATATTAAAACTAAAAAACACGAGGTCTCTATTAGCTTATCTCTAATAAAAAAAACTAATAATAATATAGGGCTTGCATGGCTAGAGCAGGTGTTTAATTGCTACACTAAGGAGAAAGCTTGTCGATCCTGGCGCCTACTTATCCTACATGGCCACGGATCTTACATAACAATAGACTTTATCAAGTACTATACACAGAATCGAATTCTGCTTATAGTATTCCGCCCTTACAGCACTCACACGCTGTAGCTACTAGATATAGTAATATTTAAGCCTCTCTTATCGTCCTACTTAAACGCTTTTATAAACTACCTCTATAATACTTAAAGCTTATTACTAGTTAAGAAATAAGACTTCTTTAAGCTATTTTAAAAAGCCTAGTCTACCTCCTTTTATAAAAAATAAATAGTTTTTAACTCCTTTAAGGTAACTAGGATATAACTACTTAACCCTAAAATTATACTTAAATAATTTACCTACTTAATACTAGAATAGAATTTACGTAAGAGCTTTAACTTAGTATTTAGTAATAAAAATTAGTATAAACTTAAGACTATTATACGCTCTTAAGTTAAAAATTAGAGTAATAAAAACGTTAAAAAGCTTTAGCGCTTACTCTATTATACTGCTATTTAAAATAACTTACTTCACGCTAAAGTAATAGGCCTAAAAGATACTATACTTACTAATAAAAAATATAAGAAGAAAAGTAAACCTTTAGACTTATAATAATATAAAGAGTACTATAGCGGCGTAGTAATATAGTTACTAAAAAAGCTAAGGGAGGCTAAGGCGCGTAAAAAAGTAAAAAAGAAAAAAAAAGAGGAGTAATAACTTAAAAAGGCTTATAAGAAGACTAAATAGGCCTTAAATAAAGCCCTTAAGCTTTAAGAGAAAGAAGAAAGAGAGAGGTTAAAAATTTAAAAGTAAGAAAAAAAGAAGAAAATAGAAGCTAAAAGGTAGTATAAGTATAAGCGTACGAAAATAGAGAAAGAAAAATCTAAAAAAGCTATATAAACCTCCTAAAAGGGAAAGAGAAAGGCTTTAAAGTCTTTTATAATAAAATAAAAAAATAGACTTATATAGAGGTTACTATAAAGGCTACTATTAATACTTAAGGTAATTAACTATATAATCTCTTACCCGTAGTTACTACTTAGCGTGGCTAAAATATTAAGCTTTTATAAAAATTTAAGTAGTATATTTTTTTTCGCTGCAGTTTGTTTAGTATTAAAATAATTTATTAGAATAATTTAGCTATTATAGGTAACTTTATAACGCTGTTTGTGTTACTGCGTGTTTTTGATGAGGTGGCCCAAGTGCCGAACCGGCCCATTTGCTGAACCGCGACGGTACACCATGCAGAAAACACATGCCTCCTTTGAAAATATTTACAATATGAGTAACGAAAACCTAGTCCGTGGTAGATTGTCTACAACTACCCATCAGCTTATCCGTCTTTTCAATATGCGATCCAGTAAACTCAATATATAACAAGGGGGGATCTTGACTTCCACGTCCCCTCACGCGCACCACCCACTCACAACGTCGCGCCCGCGCTCTTCGGCACAGTTGAAGCAATGCTTGCCGCAGTATCCGCACCCACAATCTGGAGCCCATTGAAGTTCTTGAAGAACGCCGTATCTGCCCTCGTCACCTCCGGTGCCGAGCTATACGTATTCGACTGGCACGCCCTTCCCAGCGCCGTGGAACAGCTCGCCTTGTTCTTATCATTCGCCGCAAACAGCTTGCCTTTGAACCCTGCATCCAATGTCGTCTTAATATTCTTGAACACATTGCCTTCAAAGATGCCCCGCGCGGTCGCCTCACCGCCCTCAATCATATGCCCAGAGTTATCTTCGAAAACATTGTTAACTGCGTGTAAGATGGTGCCGCCGCTAAGCGCCGGGCTGCGTCCGCTGGTCTTGTACACGTAGTTGCGGTACCAGGTGATGCTGTCGTCGCGGCCAACCATTTCCTCACCCCAGTACGTGTGGCCGTCGCAGCTCGCCGAGTGGGTGGTCGCACCGTTAACAAAGGAGTTCGAGATGGTGATCCGGTGGTTGGGGTCCTGGCCGAAGGAGTAGTGCTGGCGGCCGACGTTGCTCGTCTGAACGTGGTCGATCCAGATGTCGTGCGTATCGGACATGGAGATGGCATCGCCGCCCCAGACGTACGAGGGGTTGAGATTGGTGATCTTAAGGTTCTGGATAATGATGTTGGAGACGCGGACCATGCGGAGGCCCTTACCTAGTCGGGGTGTTAGTTTTGCTTTGTGAGGTGGCTTTGAAAGCGAGATGGGGGTATATACCGTTCAGAGTGGCACCGTTCTTTCCGACGAGGGTTTTGTCAGATTGCACTTGAATGCCTTGGTACGCGGCAGTGTCGATTTTCACGCTGTAGGTGGAGCCCGTGCAGCCGTTCAGCGTGTTGAGCATCGCTTGGCCGCCATTCTCGGGCGTGCAGCTGTAGCTGTTGCACGCTTGCAAGGTCTGTGTACCCTCGGAGCCGGCGAAGTTGTACTGGCCATCGATGACGATGACCTGAGGGGCCGTCGAGGTGAGGTACTTCTTGAGATCGGCGATAGTCTTAGGATAGACGGGCGCAACATTGCCTCCACCTGTGACTCCGGCACCAAAACCAATAGGCTTTCCTGACACAACAGAGGATATGGCGCGCTTGGCGGGGAGCGCAGCACTGAGAGCATATGGTGCAAGCGAAAGAGCCCAGATGAGGGCGGCTTTGGTAGTAGAAGGCATATTTGCCTGGAAAGATTAAGGGAGAAACGGAGGTACAATCAAAATATAAACAAAAGAATGTGATGTAGTTGGAATCAGTGCAATTGCCGGGAGGTCACCAGGGTGGCGGCGCCCGCCCGCTTTCTATAATTTCTCCATGATCGACCGCTATGGAGAAACTCAGTCCAGATGCGGCAGACAAAAATTATTGCATACTTAGCATCATGCACAAGCTTTGCGGACCGAGTCTACAAGCGTTGCGCGTAAATTGTCAGGAGTATAGTAGGTTGTGCGCTATTCTCGTTGCGTATGTGCTTTTACCGTTCAGACACTAGTCTGAAACAACCATCCACTAAAGACTAGGGATGTTGGATTTATCGTAATTTTCGAGGCATCCCGGTATTACCGTAATGTTGCAATTACAGTAATTACTGGTATTTTGGTACAATCTTGGCACGGTGAATTGAGCCAATCGGTGCCTTTCTCGGTCCAATTATCACATATAGAACCAGATGCAGTTGAATCTATGTATGCTGGGTATCTTCTAGATCTTTAGGACGCTCTTTATGTACTTGTTCGGCCAGGTAATCGAGCAATTGGCCATCATCTTCACGCTCGTCGGCGTCAACTTGTATAATAGGCGTTAATATAAATCAATTTAATCTAGCTTCTTTTAAAACCTTGCCTAATTTAATTATGTAGATCTAGAGTAATCACGCGCTGAGCTGCACTGATTTTAGGTAGGGTGGCCAATGACTGGTGGCGGCCAGTAACTGGTGGAACACGTTAGCTGCTTCCGTCGAAGTCATTTTCCCGGCAGCAATTACCCACCTTGGCATTACGAGCCATCGATTTCTGTACCGTAATTACCGTAACGCATTACCGTAATACCGTAATCGGTAACGGTACGCGGCGTCCCTACTAAAGTCGCTTCCGTATACGAAGGAGCTCGTTTTTATTAATTCTCTACCTAGCCTCGGCATGTGGGGCCCCCTAACGAAAATATAACTTCTATATAAAAATGTATGTAAAATGCATCGCGCAAGAGTTTTCTAGCATTATAGAGCTAAATACTAAATTTTTAAGACTTAATTTGCAGATATATAGACTTTTTTTAGTATTAAGACTTATTAGGACGACTTAGTTATTATAAAAGTTATTGTTTCTGCTATACTATATAATGCACTAAATAATATTAAGTATATAGTTAATCTACTTATTAATCTATTTAATAGGTAGATTTTTTTTTACTACTATTACTATTAGTATTAGTATTTATCCTTATATGTAGATTATAGCATTTCCTTTATAATATACTAGTAGATCTATAGCTAGGCATACTTTAATATATTAATATTTAGTAAGTGTCCTAGCTATAGTAACTTTTTAATATTATATATAAATAAATAATCCTTTATAATATAAGACTTATTAGTAGATGTTAAGATCCTGAAGAGATAGCTAATCCCTAAGGGGCTAAGGTTGGTTCTCGGGCAGGAGTACTAGTAGGACGGGAAAGGATTATAGTGATAGCTTACGCCTGTCACTAAGGGCGTTAGTATTAAAGGTGTATACGGCACAATTAAATCAACAAGGTTACTTATTTAGATCTAAATAATAGATTAATAAACAGGTTAAACATAAATGCCTTAAGGGTATTCGTGTGGGTTTATATATAAGAGGGGTAAACCTTACTATCTATCTCTCTTTCTACCGTCCCTAGATTCCGATAGGTGGTCGCGCCGTCCGTAGATAGTACACCTTCTATAATCTTAGCAGGATAGTATGTCTTGGCTGGATAGTATATTACGTGACCTCGGTTACGCGACCCCGCCGAGTGTTACTTCTACTAAGGCCTGTTAGTCCTCCGCGTTCCATACATGTTTAGATCCTAACATCACCTCCCCTCTTTTAGATAGCGTCCTTAGTATCCTCGTTCCGCGCCCCCTGGCTGTAGATACGGTTGTCGCATATAAATACTCGCGTGAGTTGCTGTTTTCAGGTGTTCTAGTCTTAATACCTTTCTAACTATGCCTAAGAATCTTAAGCCTTGTAAAGCGCGCGCGCCTCGCAAGAAGACTTTAACCTAAGAGTAACGTAATTATATTCGCCGTGTTAAAGAGAGTAGTAGGGAGATGCCTTTTCGTTGCGGTCGCTGCGAAAAGCTAAACATTTATTATTTTATAGATATTGTATCTAGTTATTGTGCTAGTTGTATTGCTGCAAGGAGCGAATGCGAATTATTTATTCCTAAAGAGGAGTGGGAGAAGGTAGAGGATAAGGAGCGTAAAAAATAATTAGCATTAACTTATACTAAGAAAAAAGCGTTGCGCGGTTAATAAAAACTTACTTGCTATAAGCGTAAGTTATTAGAAATTAAGAGTTATAAGAGGTTATTCGCGCGTTAGGATAGGAAGTTACTAAACGCCTAGAATAAGGTGCAAGAGACGGAGAGCTCGAGTGCGGATACTCTATTCTAAAATAATTTCTTCGCTAATCCAGGCTAGTTACAGGCTAATAATCCCTTTCCTAATCTATTAATAGATCTTCTTCTTAACGAATTTTTGTCGGGTTCTTTTCTAATCGTTCCTAATTCCTTCTTGTGGTCTGACAATAGTATTATGCTAATATTTAGCGATAGTTGTTAAGGTTTACTTTTAGTTCCTATGTGTCTTCTAAGTGTAGATATCCTTTCCACTTAATTAAGTAGGTTCGTGGCTAATCCGTGTGTTATAGTATCTTTTTAACTTCGAATTCGGTTTCTTCCTCTAACTAGTAATAGAAGGTGGTTTCGACTGGTGTCTCTAGGTCCGCTGGTTCGAGTTAGTTTACATAGAATACCAGGTGTATCTTTGCGTCTGGCGGTAGTTCTAATTAGTAGTTAACTAGTAATATTTGTTTAGAAATGAAAAATAGCCTAACCTTAACATAATCTAGTTTCTTGTGCTTTTTCTTCTAGGTTCGAAGATTTTTCGTAAGCAGATATGCTTTATCCCCCTTCTTTAGCTAAGGTGCCGTTTTTCTTTTTTGGTTCGTGTAGGAAATACTTTACTATTAAGCTTTCTCGAGGTTCTCTTAGAGTTATTAATGTATTTCTTTTATTTTTATAGCCGTGTTAATGGCTTCTTTCGCTCTAATAGTAGTAGGAAATATTTAATTAAAGAGATATGGATATCTTCTGTGGTTTGTATAGAACGGTGTATATCTAGTTACTGCTAATATCTTATTGTTATATGCTAATTATGCTATTAGTAATAGGGAAATTTAGTTATTCTTCTAGTTGTTACAGTAGATGCGTAGGTACGTTTCTATTATTTAATTCGTACGTTCTGTTTATCCGTCTGTTTATAGGTAGTAGGCTATTAATAGTATTTGTTTCGTTCTAATAAGTGCCATGAGTGTTATCTAGTAGTTCAAAGTAAAGAGTTTGTCTCTATCGCTAATAATTATCTTGGGGATGCCATAATGTCGTATAAGTTAATCTAGGATAAGGAACGCTAGTTCCGTTACTATTATTACCTTTTTACACGATAGTAATTCTACATATTTAGTGAATCTGCACACGATTACTAGTATTACGTCGTAACTTACTCTGTTTATGGGATCCTTTAACTTTGGTAATCCTATAATAAAGTCTATTACAATGTCTTCCTATAGTGCTATGGGTATCTAGATGGCTTATATTTCTCTATACTTAGGATATGTTACGTGTTTATTGCGTTGGCAATCTGCGCATTTGCGTATATAGGTTATTACTACTTCCTTAATTCCTTTAAAGCTGTAGTTCCTTTGGATTAGCTCTATTATTTTTCTAATTCCAGGGTGTCTATATGCAGGGTCGTCGTGGTATTATTATATAACCTCTGTCTGTTGTTCCTTTAGTACTTCTCGTGTAAGTATAAGGAGTTAATTAAGTTCTGCTATTAGTTCTAGGGAACCGTCGGGATTTTTCTTTAGTATAGCGGAGTAGGTTTTAACCTTTTCTCTATTATTATTTATTCTACTAAGAGCGTCTGCTCGTCCGTTTTCCTTGCCTAGGGTGTACATAATTTTAAATTTATATTATCCTAGTGTTTCTAACCATCTTCCTTGTCGTTAGTTCAGTTCTTTCGTGGTTATAAAACGTGTAAGGTTTTTGTAGTCTATAAAGATCGTAAGTTCTAAGTAACTATGTGCATAGATCCTCTAGTGTTTAATAGCTTTTATAATCGCGAGTAGTTCTTTGTCGTGTACTTCGTATTGTAATTCTTCGGGGGTAAACTTGTGTGCGTAGTATGTAATTAGGTGCTATTTACCATTCTTTTTTTATTTCGCGCATGCTCTAACTGCTAAGTCGCTTACGTTTATTTTAATACGCAGAGGTTTATTGTCCTGGAAGTGTATAAGGACTAGTGGCGTAATATATACTTTCTATAGCGTTTAGAATGCTTGCTCGCATTCTTTTATTTAATTAAAAGGTTTGTCTTTCTTTATAAGGTTCGTAAGTGGTAGCGTAATTCTGGAGTAGTCTGTGATAAACTATCTATTAAATTTAGTAAATTTAAGGAAGGCTTGTACTTCTTTAAGGTTAGTAAGTAATTTCTACTTCTTTACTTCCTTAATCTTCGAAGGGCTTACTTAGATACCTTCGGTATTAATAACATGTCCTAGAAACTCTAATTCTGTGATATAGAATTTATATTTCTTAAGTTTTAATTGTAGGTTGGCGCTGTCTAGTGCTTGTAGTACCGTTTATACGTATTATACATAATCCTTCTCTTGTTCAGAGAATATCAGGATGTTGTCGAGGTAGGTAACTATAAATATATTAAGGTAGTTCCTTAGTACGTTATTAATTATTGCTTAGAACGTTGCTGGTGCGTTCGTGAGTCCAAAAGGCATAACTTGGTACTTAAACAGTCCGTATCTGGTTCGAAAGGCTGTCTTCCACTCGTTACCTACTGCTATTTGTATGAGGTGGTATCTATCTTATAGGTCGAATTGTGTAAATATCTTGGCTCGTCCTAGCCTGTCTCGAGATTCTTGTATGTTCGGTAGTGGGTATCTATTCTTAATTATTATATTATTTAGCCTTCTATAGTTAATGCATAGACGTTATGTTCCATCCTTCTTTATAACGAATATTAGGGGTAATACTACTAGCGATTCTAACTTACGTATTTATTACCTCTTAAGGGCTTTCTTTAGAAATTCGCGTGTCTATTAGAGTTCTTTTGCGCTTTGTCTATATAGTAGTCTAAAGGGTGGCGTCTTTCCCTCTTTAAGAATAATGCAATAATCTTAGTGTATATGCTTAGGAAGGGCGTTGGCTCCTGTCTCTTCTTAAAATAAATAACTCTATTCCTTATATTTATTAGGAATATTAAGAGGTGTGCTATTCTCTTCGTGCTTACGCTTTATAACCTAGTAGTTCCTACCAGCGTCTGCCAAGTTAGTTTCGTGTTTATTAACTTCTAGTTGCAAGACTATATTATTAATAGCTCTCTTATCTACTATTATGCTCTATTAATGCGTAGGCTTTACTTATAATACACAGTTGCAGTGCTTAAAGGATAGCTCTTTCTTTTCTTAGTTAACTATGGGGTTATGCTTTCTTAACTAGGGTAATCCTAAAATTACGTCGTGATTGGCTTCTTTAATAATGTCGAGGGTAATTAATTCCTAGTGTCTATAGATCGTAAGGGTGGTTTTGACCTCGTATTTAATGGTTGCTTTGCCGGGCATTAGTTGTCTATTCGCGACATGGATAGCATAGGGTATAGCCTTCTTACGCTTATAGAGTCCTGCTCTATCGAGTGCTTTTCTCGACATATAGCTTTCCTGTGCTCTTAAGTCCAGCATGGCTTTTATCCATGTTTCTTTAAGCTATATTAGTAGCTTAATTAATGCCTAACTATTCGTGGCATTTAGTTCCTTAAAGGCGTTTTCTCGCCTAAGCCTAGGTCTAAAAAAGACATTTTCTTCGTGACTAGCTCTATGGGTTTAAGGTGTCCTTTCTTCTTTTTTTCCTTAAGGCTGCTGCTAGGCCTTTTCTAGGATAACTTTACCGTCTTCTTCCTTTATTACTATTTCAATCCTAAGGGTCATGGTCCCTTTTAGTACGCGATTAAACCTATACTTTTCTTTTTACTCCCTATATTCCTTATAGTTAGGGTGTAAGCATGTTTGCCATTTATCTAACGCGTATTTTCTATTAACTAGTAGTAATAGTGCTTAGTTTAGTGCTTAGTTAAGGTGTAGAAAGTATTGCGTTTTACGTTTATTCTAGAGGTAAACGTCGCAATGGTTAATAGGGCAGTTAAACTACTCCTATCTACATTATTAGTATGTTTAGGGAAAGTAGCTGTATTCCTTGGCTTAGTAATAAAGGGTACATTAATCTTCTCTATAGAGGGTCTATCGTATAGTCTCGTGCGTAGGGTTGCAGTGGTCTAGGTCGTACTATAGTTTATAGTTCGGGTTTTTATTTAGGTACTTCTTTTTAGGGTCTTTATAGGCATAGTAATAGTCTACTATTTCACGTACTGCCTTGCTAACCAGATTAGGTTAATAGGCGTGGTAAAATGCGGCTGTGTAGTCTTGTTATTTTATTACTATAAACCCGAAGTCTCCTTTCCTTAGTTAGTGTCTTTCTAAGAAGTTAAAAACATTCGTCGTCTTACTAGTAACAGGTTTGCTCTAGCTAGGGTGAGGTGTAAGAAATTAAGGTGTTAGCTCCTTTTCCTTCTTATCTAAACCTTTATATGCATCCTCGTAGAGTCGTGAGTTAGGTAACTTTAATCGTTCCGATTCTTCGTCGTGGATATTAACTTGTTTAATAGCGTTTATTACCTGCCATTCTTCGTCGGTTGTTTCTTTATTAATAGTTAGTACGTTTAGTTACCTAGTGATCTTGTTCTTAGATCTGCAGTTCCTGGCTATGTGGCCTGGTTTATTATATATAAAACATTTACGCGTCTCGGTCCCTTGTCGTCAGGTTCTATCTAAGATACGTTGGTTAGGCTTTTAGAAGCCTGTAACCTTTCCTATTCCCTTTTCTAGGTTATTAAACTAGACATTTTCTATTAGTTAAGATCTATAATAGTTGCGTTACTAGCGTTAAGGTGTTTTTAGCGGCGCCCTATAGACTATAGGTGCCTATTATTTAAAACTAACGTTCCTTGGGTTCTTGCATAGCTCTTCTTGCAAGGCAAACTATTCCCTATTAATATAGATAGTCTCTTTATATAGTTCTTCTAAGGTCTCTATCTTTATACCGCTGCGCAGTAGTTCCTCGCGCACGTTATATTTAAGTTTTTATTTATACATTATTTTAAGAGATTTATCCTCTTAGTTAAGTTGCACGGCGTACTTGCGGAATTTAGCTATATACTTAGCTATAAATTATTGTTATTAGATTATCTAGATCGCACGCTTAGCGATAGTAGTTTTATTAGTAATTCTAAACATCTGTTAGAGACATTTCTTAAAGTTGGCGTAGTCCTTAATAATGTCGATAGCATCTTCGTTGCTATTAATGTAGTCTTTATCCTCGTTGTCGTAATCCATGTCTAGGTATTTGACTAGGTAAGGATGGATCCATTCTTTAGCGCTTCCTTGTATATAGGTCGCTACGAAGATGACCTTCTTTTTATCTTTAAGGTCTTAGTTTTAGTTAAAGAAGTAGAGGTCTAGTTATAATAATTAGGTGTTAAGGAGGGTACGATTGCTATTATATAAGTCGGGTTTGTATACCTTGTTCTTGCTATCCCCTATAGGGGTAACGTAGTTGTCCGAAGCCATGGAAGAGGTAGGGGTCCTAGTAGTACTTATGTTAAGGGTGTTCAAGATGTTAAACTCCCGAAGAGATAGCTAATCCCTAAGGGGCTAAGGTTAGTTCTCGGGCAAGAGTACTAGTAGGATAGGAAAGGGTTATAGTAATAGCTTACGCCTGTTACTAAGGGCGCTGGTATTAAAGGTGTATACGGCATAATTAAATTAACAAGGTTACTTATTTAGATCTAAATAATAGATTAATAAACAGGTTAAACACGAATGCCTTAAGGGTATTCGTGTAGGTTTATACATAAGAGGGGTAAACCTTACCGTCCATCTCTCTTTCTACCATCTCTAGATTCTAATAGATGGTCGCGCCGTTCGTGGATGGTACACCTTCTATAATCTTAGCAGGATAGTATGTCTTGGCTAGATAGTATATCACGTGACCTCGGTTACGCGACCCCGCCAAGTGTCACTTCCACTAAGGCCTGTTAGTTCTCCGCGTTCCATACATGTTCAGATCCTAATAGTAGATACTTTATTTTTTAAAAGTGTTATAGTCTAGAAGTCGACGGTGGGACGACGGGCCTTATAACGGCACTCGGGCCCCACCTCGAGCTTACGTAAACGTCCCAGGCTGTCCCAGACGCCAAGACTATGGGACACTGTGGGACCACGTGAGCCCGATCACGTAACGTCCCAGGAAATCCCATGGGATCTCACGACTCCAGGATATGGGACATCGTGGGATTCTATAGGACAAGGAGGATATATATATAGGACAGTTTCCTTTATTATGCTCCTTGTAGTTAACTTATATATCTTCTATGCGAGTACGTTCTCCTATATAGACTAATAGTTATCTTATTTTATTATAAAATTAGATTATTTAGCCTCGCGCTAAGTGTCGCATTAACTTATACTACTAAATAAATTTGTAAAGTACTATAATACCTTACCGCCCTAACCTGGATCGGAACTGTAATGAGGTAAGCGCCCCGCTTACTAAGCCAATACTATGTAACTTCCTCACCTGCACCAAAAGGTACGCACGAGAATACTTAAGCCAAGTATTACTCGTATAGTATAATATATATAGGATATGCTAGGGTTAGCCACTAGCGCTAGTGTTTAATCCTAGCCTAGCCGGAACCTCTATAAGCGAGAGAAGGCCACGTGTTCAACCGTGCCTACCTCGTTATAGGAACAAGGTGTGAGAGCCTTATAACAAAAAGTATAACTTTAATACCTTTATCCTTAAGAAAATTAAGCTATAAAACTACCTTCTTAAGAGCCTCTTTATAATACCTGTACTTATTAATTCTGCCGCGCTATTACTAGCCTCGTATATAATTATCCTTCTTTGTATACTGCTGCTTACGCGAGCGCAGATTTCTATTATTGGCATCCATTTCTTAAAGGGCGCTGCGAGCGAGGTGTTAACTGCGTGTTATCTTCTTTCGACGCTGTACATTCTTACGTCGAAGCGCGACCTCTATAGCTTGTTTTTCGTCCTTTTTCTCATGCCTGTATATGTGACAAGGTCCTTTATAATTGTAAGTAAATGCACCGTAGAATTAAAGCTTATAGTACTTTTATATATAGTTATATTTAACGTTAATATTATACTTCTTATTTAGTAAAATCTACGTCCTCTATATACCGCGCTATTTATTAATTTAAGTTAAATTTTTATTTATATATATATATATATAACTTAAAGTTAAATCTTAAGTTGCTACTAAGCTTATATTAATTAGAATTATATTTAAGGGCCTACGTACAGTATTCCTATATTTTTTACTTTATTAAAAGTAGTTTTTATTTAGTATTGGTATTAAACCTACGCAACACTGCTACGGCTTTTACCGCCATGTAGTTTGCCTGTGGTTTTAAACCTGCGCAACACTGCTATGGCTTTTACCGCTATGTAGTTTGCCTGTGGCTTATTGCGTAGTTTGCCTATGGTTTGTTACGCTAGTCCTGATCGGGCTAGCAGGGAATAAACCAAGCTTAATAAATACCTCTTATAGCAGCCTACCACAATAGATCTACAATTAAGAATTAAATTAGTACCACATCGTTGCAACAAAGTCTTAATCCAACAGCCTATTACCGTATTAACACTAATTAGTGGTTGCTACACTACAGATTGGCAAGATATACTGTGTACAGGGAATCTCAGCACACGTTTTAGGCTGAGTATTCTGGCGATAGAAGTGGTTAGCGCATGCCTCCTCCCCTACTAAGGCCCAGGATACAGCATCGCTAGTGCGAAGTATAGGTACGACAAGCTCACTGCTATCCTGTATCAGGATTAGCGGCGCCTCGTATTTAAAGGATCTCTCCGCCTGGATTATCCCTACTAAGGCTTAGTTTGGAAGGAGATTTGCGTTAACCACGCCAACTCTTATTAAATCACACTAATTACAGGCCTATATCTAAAACGCTATTATAAAGTACACCTAAATAAAGGATCGCTCGTGGTACCTAGATAAGACAATCTATAAGGACTAGTACGCTAACCAAGATTTTAATATCGCCAACGCCACCGTTAATACAGACAAACTTAATACTATAGTTATTAACTAAATAATATAGGTGGAAGAAGATAATATATTTAACCTGTTTCTACTACTTAAGTTTAAGGAGCATTTTAAGAATTTTACCTGCAATCTCTTTAACAGCATTAACAAGCGCATCTAAAAAGCACTTAAAGAGCTTCTCCGCTAGTAAGGCATCTATATTAAGCAGGGTAATAGTAATAATCTCCCCGACTAATTCGCAGAACTTCTTACATTGACCGCTGTCCTAAAATGGTCCGCTAAGTATCTTAAGCTTATAAGGCTCTGCGAAGGCTTTAAGTGCCACTAGATTATAGATAATAAAGAATAACAGCGGTAGTAGCGAGCTCCGCTAGGTAGAGGATTATTATTATTATTATAACCTAGATTTACGCCTGTGTAGAACAACTCTTATTTACTTACTAACCTCGCTAAGTTATACACGCCGGAGCAGAAGTATTTAGGTGATAAATACGATATCCTTAAGATAAAGATTAAGGTGTTTAACGACCTCTGCACTAAGGTTAGGATTAATAAAAATAAGTAGTATAAAATAGCACTCTCTATTATGCTTACTAGTTAAGCGCTTTAGTATTACTACGATTACATTACTCCCTAGGCGCTTACGCTTACTTATAATATAATGCTTAATAAGCTACGCACGTACTTTAACACTACATAAGCTTACTAGATATACCTCTAGGAGTGGCATAGCACTATGCTTAAGAGCGTTATAACTGCTAACCCTAAGAAAGACCCTATAGAGTGTCTTGAAATAGTTATTAGTAAAATGAACATGCTCTATTAGGCACTATTATAAGACTAGGGTAAGAGCTATAATTAGTATTTACTTGCGTAACAGCTCCTTAGCGCATGTCGTAGTATTAAAGCAACTACTATGGCTTGCTTAAAGCTAGCAACTATATTTAAAAGTGTTACTGTAGATCTCCGCAACGTAGTTAGCATGTAGTTAAGCTATTATCCTAATAGCTAGTTTCTATTACGAGATGCAGATAAGTAGTATTACACTAATCGCCGCTATATTCGTAATAATTAATAAGCTACAGGATTATTAGATAATGACTACTATAGCTACCGCTATTAAGGTCAAGGCGGATCGCGCGGCAATCGATTTAATAATAATAATTATTAGTTAAATTACTTAGGTAATCGCCGTAATAAGACATGCTTTATTTGCAAGTAGCCTAAGTGCTAGTTAACTTGATACTTAAAGAAGGAGTGCATGGAGCATCGCCAACGCTATAACTAATACGCTTAAGATAATCCTAATGCCCTGAGCTATAAAGTGTTTCTCGCTGGCTATAAAGGCATAGAGCTTAAAGACAGCGACGGCAGCGACAATAATGCTAGTAATAATAATATTAAAGCATATTTTACTAACTAAGTCTACTTAACTACATTCTGCGGTAAGGTTAACGGCGACGCCATTGTCTCTAGCCTTAATAACGCTATCGCACTTTATGCAATTATAGGTAATAATCTTTATATCTCTAGTAAAGTAAATAAAGATGCTTAACTCTTCTTATTTAATTTACGCTACGGCGTAGATATCTTTTAAGGTATTATGCCTAACACTAGTGCAGCCGGTGTCTTAACTACTAGTAAGACATAAGTAAAGGCGCTGTAACTTATCTAACCATCTATAGTTATTAATAAGTCTACCACAGGACGTTGTTAAATCTAATTTAGGGATAATCTAGAGTGTTTCTCCCTTGGCGACGTTAATGTCAGCACGCTATTTAGTACAATTACCTTTATAGTAATGCTAACTAATATACTATTTCTACTCTACTTAAATAATATAGATTATTATGGTATCTTCTTTAATAACATCGACAATATGCTCGTTTAAGATGGCAAAGAATTCCTAATTATCCGTAAATAGGGACATCTATGGCTCCTGCTTAATAAATAAGAGACCGTTATCCACTACTTAACCAAGACTAAGCTGCGCCAGCTTTACCAACGCTTTGGCCATCCTGCTACTAGACGACTACACAAGATCCTTAGCAAAGCAGGCCATAAAGACATTAATAAGAACATTATTAATCGCATTAATAAGTACTGTTACTAGTGTCAAATCCACAGTAAAGCACCTGGCCGTTTCCGCTTTACTATTCGCGATAACATGGACTTTAACTTATGTGTTATTATTAATATAATGTATATTAATTAGAAACCAGTGCTCCACGCAGTTAATGAAGCCATAGCTTTTTAAGCTACTTAATTCATGCTAAATATTTAGGCAAACACTACTTAGGATCTCCTTCGCGCCATGTGGATTAACATGTACATTAGTCCTCCTAACGTTATTAAGACAGATGCTGGCAAGAACTTTATTACTAATAAGTTTATTAATAACGCCACGTTACTTATAATTAAGGTTAAGGAAGTCCTAGTGGAGGCATATTATTTAATTAGCAAGATTAAGTATTATTATACTCCTATCCGCCGTGCTTATAGGGTAATCTCTGCAGACGTTGGACGCACAACCGCTCCTAAACATATCTTATAGATAGCTATTAAGGCTATTAATAACACCACAGGTCCTAACGGACTTGTCCTAACTCTTCTCGTCTTTAGAGCATATCCTCGCCTGTTAAAGAAATTACTACTATCGCTATCTATTACCGCCCGCGGCGCTATAGTACGTAAAGCAATAGCTAAAGTGCGCAAGATTAAGATAAAGCGCTAAGATAATAAGGCTCTTGTAACTTGTAATAGTCCTAACGTAACTAATATTTTACTATTACCTATCCTAAGCAGCGTTAAGGTCTGGCAAGAGAATTATAGATAGTCTAGCCTGTATTAGATAATCGCCCTCTACGTTAACAAGTAATCCGTAGTTGTTAAAATTAATAATAAATAAGTTACCTTCCGTATCACTGCAGTGCGCCCGTATTATATAGACAATACAACTATTATTACCCCTCTCGTAGAGGACAAGGACAACGGTGGCTCCGACGATAATTTCACTCCTATTATAAAGGAGCCCGCGCCCAAGCGTAAGCGCGATAGGCTAAAAGGCTTAAGAAATAAGCCAAAACCTAATAAAGTTATTACTACCACAGTTAACCTTAATTAACGTGAGCGTAATAATCTTGTCCTGGCTAAGAAGCTACGAGCAATCGGCAAGATTATAATACTAAGGTAACTATTTAAAGCATCTATAAAGGTAGAGATTAACGCCCTTATAATATAAGGTGTCTTTCGCTTTAAGAAGTATAGTCCTTACTATTATAATAAGATCTGTATCTTTAAGTTACGCATCGTTAATAAAGTTAAGGGCAAGACTACTAATCGCCCGTATAAAAAGTCCCGTCTTGTTATCTAAGGATACGCTAATAATAATAAGAAGCTTGTCTTAATATAGTCTCCTACTATCTAGCGTGCAAGCCAGCGTGTGATTATCGCTCTAGCACTATTACTATTAAAGCTGGGCATATACCTCTGGCTCCGTGACATTACTTAGGCCTATATACTATTGGATGATCCACTCTAGCGTACTATTATAGCTAACATACTAACCCAACTTAAGGAAAGTTATCTAACAAATATATTTATAGTTATTATTAAGCCACTATATGGCATTGCTGAAGCAGGTGCCTATTAGTGGTCAACGTATAATAAACACCACACCAAAACTCTCTACATAGTAATATCTACTTATAATCCATGCCTACTTATTAGTAAGACTAGTAGTAAGTGCTTTAGCATTATTAGCATGCAAACTAATAACACGCTTAGTCTATCTAACAAAGCTTTTACAGACCTTAAGGACTAAGAGCTACGTTTTAAGGCTAAGCCTAAGTAGTTTCTCTTACCGAACGCGTAAATCGACTTTAACGGCTACATTATTAAGCTTAATAATAATAATTACGCCATTACTCTGCGCCAGAAGAAGCAAGGCGAGAAGCTAGAAATAGCTAATAATAAGTAATTATACATTTAATAGCGCGCTCGAGGTGCTTACATTATAATAATCTATTAACTAGAGGCGAGCTTCGACCTCGCCGCTGTAGCCTAAGCGAGTGAGCCCACAAAAGAAGAAATTACTAGATTAAATAAGCGTATTATCTAGCAGAAGAAGAATATTACTCGCGGCCTTAACTTTATCCTACTAGACTTAAGTAACTTAAAGCTATACGCCTTTGTCGACGCATTATTTACTAATAATAAGGACATATTATTATAAATAGGCTTCGTGATCACGCTCGGCAATAAGACTAAAGATAGTAATTATAACTTTAAGTTTAAGGGCAATATTATCTACTAGTTATCTATTAAGTGTAAGCGCGTTACTCGCAGCGTCCTTGCATCTAAGATCTACGCGATGGCCCATAGAGTTAACATTACAATTATAATTAGTAGTATAATTAATATAATTATGCAGCGACTTAACTGTTAGGATCTGTATTTAGCATCACCAGGCTAACATTCTGAGACGGCCAAGGTCTTATAGGAGCCAATGGTGGCACAGCAACGGGCAGGTCACGTGACTGCTCGAAGCGCTCGAATCGAGCAAGTCGAGCATATGCAGAAAGCCAAGGCTACGCTCGACATGCTCGAAGCGAGCAAGTCGAGCATGCTAAGTATATATAGAACATGAGGATGGACTCTTCCACCTCGTGTTTAACCTGTTTATTAATCTATCGTTTGGATTCACTCAGGCTCTTGTTAATTTAATTATAACACACCTTACTTTAATACTAACACCCTATTAATAAGCGCGAGCTATTAATACACCCTTTCCCGTTTCGACATCGCTCCTGCTAGAGAACCAACCTTAACCCCATCTCGGATTAGCTACCCGTAGGGACTTAACATTAACCTCCCTAATATCCCTATCGTCGTGTGCACTGACTCACGCTCCTTATATAATTACTTTGTTAAGCTTAGCACTACTAAGGAGAAGCGCCTTATAATTAATATTATAGCTCTACGTAAGGCCTATAAGCGTAATAATCTTATAAACATCCGCTAGATTAATAGACGTGATAATCCAGTAGACTTAATAACTAAGGCCAGCTCTAACTTAGCTATAAAGTATCTTATTAACTATAACTAGCTTGAGCTTCGCGTGCAAGGCTAGGTTAATCGTGCTAAAGTTAATACCCTAGAGTACGATTACGATAGCAAGAAGTAGTAAGTCTATAAAAGGAGTAGCAAGATAGGCACTAAGAGGACGCGCACTAGCGCTAGTCTAGTTAGAAAACTAGCAACTATTACAGATTGTGTTTTATTGCAGATTTAAGCGTTCTGGGCTAAACTGGCCACATGTAGCATAAAAGAAAAGAATAGCCAGTGTTGGTATTAAACCTACGCAACACTGCTACGGCTTTCACCACTATACAGTTTGCCTGTGGTTTTAAACCTGCGCAACACTGCTATAGCTTTCACCGCCATGCAGTTTGCCTATAGCTTATTGCGTAGTTTGCCTATGGTTTGTTGCGCTAGTCCTAATCGGGCTGGCAGGGAACAAACCACGCTTAATAAATACCTCTCACAGTAGCCCACCACAATAGATCTGTAATTAAGAATCAAATTAGTACTACATCGTTGCAACGAAGTCTTAATCCAACAGCCTATTACCGTATTAACATTTAGGTTTCCGACGTGCGTAACTAGCTTTATATAAAGATACTTATTAAAGGTAGCTCTTTAAAGTCTTTATTTTTAATTACTTATAAAAACTTATTCTTATAATATGCGTATTTTTAAATAATAATTTTAATAATACGCTTCTTTTGCGCATTATATAGGAGCTGTGGCCTGTCGCGCCCCGGCACGGTATTGTAAAGTTCTAGATTCATAATAAAGATACCTTCTTGATTTGCTCTTTCTCGTGTACGCTTTATAAGCTTTGCAATAGCGTCCTTGGTGGTGGGTGGGTCGAACAGTGCAGCGATCTCTTTGTTTGTTGCCATGCCGAACATCGACGCGCCTACTGCAAAGGCGCGCTCAACTGCGTAAAGCTACCGTTTCGCGCTCTTTTCTTCCGGATTTTTTTTTGGGTTTGTACTAGTAAGGCTTTGCGACAATTAATAGGCATCTTTTAATGTATACAGGGCGTTGCGGCGTGGCTAGTTTGGGGGGGGGGGGGGGGGAATGCGGAGGTGGGTGGTGTTGACGATGCTAGGTGGGGCTGCGCGCCAAGGAATAGTCAATAAAAACGAGCCCCTCCGTACAGTATCCAGGAAGTTCGGATGCATAATTAGTCGTAGATCCTCCTTTTCCTTGATTGACCACCAGCTGCCGAATCGGCGACCATGCACGTAACCGTCCGGGATACTAACCAATATGAAAATCTTAACGACCCGTGAAGCTGGTGAGACCGTACGTGAATTTACCACCCGTAGACATTACCGACAGGCTTTCCAGGCTGTCGGGAAACATTTCGTAGTACGTTCGTTCGTCCTATGGCGCGGAAGCTCCACTGCCCACTTGCTCTCAACACCGAAGTCCAACGAACGATCGCTCACGGAATGATTATTTCACGCAATCCACCACTTCGCACTCACGAACGCGTTCTAGTCAGCGTCACTATAAATCGCCGACACCCCTGTCACTCTTCAAGTGGGTCGTTTCGCACGTCCCGAGGCAACGTGTGGGTAGAGGTTGGGTTTATTTAACGAGAGGGGTGGTTGGGAATTGGAAAGACGCCATTATCCCTGGGATCCAGCTCTCTGGCAGGGTTTATCACTGTCGAGCAAGCAGCTCATGCTATCGATAAAGAGCTTCTGCTCAATCGGTGTCCCACCGCTGAAGAACTGACTCTTCAAAGGCGAGGAAGAAATTCACGACCATGACCGTTTTGGCACGCAGTCTCTATGCAACCCGAGTTTCTCATGATTCCCGGAATATCATAATTTCGCTGTAAAAACAACGGCTTGCTCACGGAGTCTGTTCTGCCTCCGGTGGCCTGAGGTCTCATCAACAAGGCATTTGAAACTGGCGAGGGTGCGGTGTATGTCTGCCACGTCCTCGATCCAGGCTTGTGCTATGGCAAGGTCGTCGTCAGGAGCTGTTGTTCCTCCGTAGGGCCTGATTCTTTCTGCTAACCCTTCGTCACTGGACGCCCTCCGGGACCACGACTCCTGCTCTAGCAGCAGCACGGCTCCATGGAGAGCCATGAGAAGATCAAGCATCGGCCTCGCAAACCGAAAGTCTGACAGAGACCCCTGCAGTGAATTTGTGGAATTACTCGCAACCACTCGTTGCGAAGTGAGAGCGAAAGTATCCACGAGCTTCCTCACTGCCGAAAAGAGGTCCTTGTCTGTCGCGAGGCTGGAGAGTCTCCGATTAAGGTTTTCCACAAAGACATGGAGTGCTCTGCCGTTGCTTTTGACCAGCACGCGGATAATGTCCATGCTCAACACCTCCGCAGTGCCCTCCCAGATCCGTTCGACGGTGAGATCTCGCAGCATCTCAGCCATACCCAGACCCGAGTCTTCCATGTAACCTTGCCCTCCGAACGAGTCGATGAGGCCAAGCGTGCCTTCAGGGGCGCGGCTAGAAGTGAAAGCCTTCAGGGCAGGAGTGTAGAGGCGGAGAAGCAGTGCTTCATCTTCCGAGGCTGTCCCGCATTCCGTCTTTCCCAGTAAAGCGACTGTGCTGAAGAAAAGTTGCTGTAAGCCGCGTTGCAAGACGGCAATGCGGAAGAGAGAGTGTGTGTGCAAGGAGAGGTCGCTCAGCTGAAGCGAGGGCCCGACTTGGCGCGATTTTGCAAAGGCCGCGGAGAGTCGTAGGCCGTAGGCAAGACCTGCCACACCTCCCGCCGCCGAGTATAGACGCGTGATGTTGAGGACAGATGAGATGGTGCGCACGCCTTCGCCGAGCTGACCGATGAGCTGAGCGCGGCAGCCATCGAGCTCAAGCTCAGCAGTAGGAAGGTATTGCGTACCGAGCTTCTGCTTGAGTCGATGTACCTTGATGCCATTGAGTTTGCCGGTTGCGTCGTCTCGAACATTGACCAAAAACAAGGAGAGTCCAGCAGATCCTTTTGCAAGATCTAAGTCCGTTCGAGCCAATGCCAAAGCCATGTCTCCGTCCGTCGCCGAGCTGAACCACTTGAAACCGTCCAAAAGGAACTCGTCGCCCGCCTGTGTTTTTGCGGCATCCACTGACCTGGCAGTTGTCTCTGTCCGCGAAACGTCTGACCCACCTGGCCTCTCCGTCATCCACTGGCCAGCAGTCCAAGCCCGCTCGACATCCTGAGTCGTGAGATCCTCGATGAACATTTTCTGCTCATGGGTGCCGTAGAGCTCCAGGACCCTGACCGCTCCGTCCGTCATCGAAATAGGGCACAGGACGAGTTTGCTGAACGGAGCGAACAGCAAGATTTTGGCAAATGCAAAAAGCCGTGCTTTCTCACCGAGCCAGCGACGCCCCAGCTCATAGCTGTCCGCGACAATGGCTTCTTGTGCAGCGGCCCGCTTCAACTCCCTCCATCCTTCGCCGGTGATGAGTTCGTCTACGCGCCTACCCCATGCATCGAATTGGCGCAGGCGAGGCTCATCTGCGCTGGAGCAAAGCTTGTCTGACGAGCACTTGTGGATCGTCGTGCAGCGTCGCGAGAAGGCAGTGAGGTTGGCAAAAATTTGTTGCAGTTTTACGTCCGAGAGGCCTTCGACCAGGTGGCGAAGCAGGGCGAGCCGAAAGGCGGAGTCATCGTTGAAGACGTCTGGTACGGGCAAAGGCTCAAATTGGTGGCCTTGATCAACTCTCATCTTGTTCGCTAATGACGAAGTCACATCTTTAGATGGAATTTGGACTCATAACGATGGTGTTAGTAGTCTCATATTTACTCGGACAGGCCCCGCATTCATACCGTGGTTTGGCAGTCAGTGCGCACCGTCACTAGATGCGCACTGACTGCCAAACCACGGTATTGCCGAGGCTCGGTACCCTGCCGAGACAGTCAGTGCGCCGCGACACTAACGCGCCACCCCAACAGATGTAGCACCTCAACTTTGACGCGCCGCATCTCCACCAATATGGATCCGATTGAGGCTGCAATTATCGCTATCGACTCACGAGAACCTGGAGAAACTTTCTTGTATAGAAAAATTGCCGAAGAATTTAGTGTTGTGCGGTTAACATTAACGCGCTGGCATAGACGCGCCATGCAGGCGCGTATATAGCTACTATAAACTTGCTAAAATCTTAACTAATAACAAGAATCTAAGCTCCTATAGTATATATAGTATCTTACTTAGAAAGGTCTACCCCCTATGCGTTAGATAATCTAAAACTTTATATTAATTATCACTAAAAAGAATATCTCTATATAATAGGTTAATTACTTTATTAAGCGCCACCCTAACTCCCTAATCTCACGATAGACAACTAGGCTAGATAGTAATTACTATAACGCTAATTTAGGCGCAAGATATAGGCTCTACTTTAAGCTTCTATATAAGAAAATTATAAAGTATAGCATAGAGCCTTAGCATACCTATAATATGGACGAAAAAGGCTTCCTACTCGGCATCACCGGCAGGTCAAAAAGGATCTTCGACAGGCCTATATATGAGAGTCGCCAAGTAAGACAATCTATCTAGGATGGCAGTTGTGAGTGAATCTCGCTCATCGCATGTATATGCGCCGATGGATCTACTGTTAATCTATTACTAATCTATTAATCTAACGCTGAGACTCTACAATCAAGCTAGGTTAAGGAAATTAACGTTAATTTTTATAGAGTTTTTATCACCTTATTAACCTCTGGATGGTTAAACAACGAGATAGGGCTTTAATAGCTAAAATAGGTGTTTAATTACTATACTAAGGAGAAGGCTTAACGGCAGTAGCGACTTCTAGTCCTTAATAAGCATAGATCTTACGTTACTATAGATTTTATTAACTACTGTGATTAGAAAAAGATCCTCCTTGCGATATTTCCCCCTTACGCCACTCATACGCTGTAGCCTCTAGACGTCTGTGTATTTAAGTCTCTTTCTGCCGCCTACTCCGACGAGCTCTCCGCATACCTGTATAGGAGTTAGGGGCTATTAATAATTGCTAAAAGAGACTTCTTTACACTATTCTAGAGGGCCTAGATAACGTTAGTTACGCCGCAATTAATTACTAAAGCTTTTAAGTATATAGGTATCTCGCCGCCAGATCCTACACTAATCCTTAGTTAATTTAATAGAAATAAGTCTCTAGAATAGAGATTATATATAAGCTCTACTTTAGTACTTAGCGCGTCCGATTAGCGCAAAATTAATCGGCTTTTAAAGGTTATTATTAATACAGGGGGAGGTAATAAGGCCAAGAAGTTAAGTTACACTATACACTTAATCTCTATACAGAAGCAGCTCCTAGAGCATAAGAATTAGGGGCTACAAGAAGCCCTTATAAAACAGAAACAGCGTTAAATAAAGGGCAGGACTCTACCTTTTAAGTAGCTAGATAAGTGGCATAAAGAATCTATTTTCTAGTCACCTGCCCGCGTATAGAGGGCGCGCGATTCTCTCAGCTAATAAAAGGCTAAAAAGCAATAACTACAACTCTAAAAAAGTAAGTAAAGAGAGATCTAGATAGCAAATAGGTAGCTTAAAGCTTGTCTACTACAGGAGAAGCGTATTGCGCGTGTAGTAGCTAGAAATACGCGCGCTAAAGAGAAAGCTAATTAGGCTATTAAGTAACGCCTCCGTTAATAGGCTCGTAAGGCTTAATAATAACTTTAAAAACGTCTTAAAATTGCTAAAAAGGGAAGCTAGAATGCTTTAAAAGCTACTTATATAATTATAAAGAGGAAGAAGCCTACGCCAGCATCTATACGCGTTAATATAGTAACATCTACGCTATTAGCGCCAGCATCGCGTAGTAGCTAAATAATTAGAACACTAAGCAGATATTTATAA
Organism: Bimuria novae-zelandiae CBS 107.79; assembly: GCA_010015655.1. NCBI lineage: Eukaryota > Fungi > Ascomycota > Dothideomycetes > Pleosporales > Didymosphaeriaceae > Bimuria > Bimuria novae-zelandiae. Next base: position 101,903 of record ML976733.1, read on the forward strand.
TTTAACTAGCTAGCAATCTTCTATAGCTTTATAAAATCTTAACTCTAGAAAATTTCGCGATAAAAGCTTTTATATAAAACTCTACAGCCTTATGTTGCTGGCTGCGGTGCTAGTGTTAGGGTAGCGCGTTAGTGTCGCGGCGCACTAACTATCTCGGCAGGGTATTAGTAGTTTCGTAAAATCCCGCTACACATGTAATCTGGGCACTTATTAGGTAATCGCTTCCTGCGCGTTATTTGACCCCACCTATTTTTTCGTATAATTAGATACCGTACATGAATTTATTCCCTTAAATAATACCTTGCTATTATCCTTAAGGGTTATTATAATACTAGCCAAAAGTCGTAAACGTAAGAGTACTTAGGTATTTAAGGGGGGTAAGAATCTACCCTAAGCAACGCGGGCAGCTAAAAAGTCGCGTATAATAAAGTTACCTTATAAAAAAACTCCTAAAAAAGTAAAGGCTAGGGCACCTTTATAAAAAATTGTAAATAAAGCTAATTATATAACTACTACTAAGGTAGCTAAGGCAGAGTAACTTAAGGATAAGGACATTAAAGAGCAAAAGATATACTTAGAGGATAGCCTATTATTAGCCTAGCTAGGTCCTTTTATATAATAATTAGATAAGGAGCTCGCTAAGGTAATTAATAAAACTTACGTAAGGTGTCGCTATAGAGCGTACTATAATAATAAGATAGTTAACGGCGTGGAGGATAGCAATTATAAGCAACTACTTAGTAGTCTAATAGCGGGCGAGGTTTAGAGATAGGCTAATAGCGTCGTTGTAGAAATAAGCACCTAGGAGAAAGTCTCTATTAAAAGCCTTACTATTATTATATATTTAAGTTAAACTTTAGTAAAGGATTGTATAGTAAACGCTCTTAAACGCGGGGAGAGTTACCTACGTTTTATTAATATAAAAACTAGCGTAAAAAAGTTACTATAATTAGCGCCCCTAGGGGCCACTGCGTGCATGGATTTTAACTTAGTGCTACTACTAGAGTTACCTTAGGTGCCTGCTTCAAGTCAGTCACGCGTAGGTAGCCTATAAGGCTCTTAGGTACGACTTACCGCTACTAATCGCTAACTCGCTAAGCTACCAGACGTCATGGCGATTAACTAGATAGGTAATGGGCTAGCCATCTAAATACAGGACGCGTGGAGGTGCCAGGATACTATGTGCTTAAACTACGCCCATGTGTACTACTTTTAGCGTACTAAATTGTTGCTAGTGCGATTCTCTAATCATATGCCCGTTAAGGGTAATATAGTTGCCATATGGGCCCGCAAGATGTTGCTGCAAAGGTGTATAGTTATAGAGCTGTTAGACAACGTTTGGTCGATGATAGCGAGATCTCGTGGGCAGGCTGGGCGACGGCGAAGGAGGAGTAACTCTAACGGCGAGCCTATAATAAAAGATATACTTAAATTACTAATCGCGTCTATAGCAAGTTAATTAGTATAAAGTTAGCTATCTTGAAGATCGCCTGCCTAGCAGCGAGAACCTAATTACCTACTAAATAACCTACTAGTTTTAACGTGGGATTTATTAACTTATAGTAACGTAGAGGGGCTCCACTATATAACACTACTTTTCCTATAGTGGTGGCTTAATAAGGGTCCACACAAAGATCGCAGAGATGTAAGAAAAGTCTTTACTATAGTTAAGGATAATAGAATTAACATTAACATGCTTATAGATCCCTCGGAGGCTAGCATGCCGTATACCTTATAGCAAGAGGTGTAGGAGCTACCACTACCTTTACTACTTAAACTTTAAGTATATACTATCCAATAGCAGCGTGGATTTAAAGGACTAACTCTAGAGTAAAAAGCTTAGTGCCTAGAGAACATAAAGAAGGAGAAAGAGCGTGTAGAGCGAAAGGAGCGAGAGGAGGATAAAGATAAGGAGAGCTTGTTTATACAGTAAATATAAGAAGTTACTAAAGCTTTTGGCCAGGTTACTAACGTTAATTTTGCAGTTACTTATACTTTACGCTCTAGTTATATTATTAATTACTCCTAGATAGGGCGCGTTATAAGTACTTTTATTAAGGGATTTACGTTCTTTATTTTGCTAATTTTAGCCTATAAAAATTAATTTTAAGGAATTTGCTGCCTAAATATACGTATATTATATTAACTTATTAACAGAATTATGTAGAACTGCAACGTAAGCAAATTAACGCTAGTAAATAATAAGTCCACACGGGCCACTATTGTTAGGCTTAGTAATATTTACACTTAATAATAATGCGTTAATTACTTAAGTCCTCTATCTCCTATACACCTCACACCTGCCAGCCTAAGTAGCTAAAGTACTTTCTCGCCCGCTTGTCGTTATAGCAACCCTCCTGTACACCCAGCTCTAAGAAATACAAGAAATCCTAAAAGATAGGCGCTTTTTAGAAGTTCTTTTTTATCTATAACTTTAACGCTTTAAAGCTCTGCTCAATCGGATTCATATTAGGTAAGTACGGCGACAGGTACTCGAGTACTACCCTAGCGTCCATACAGAGTTATTAAATTTTAACTAATTAATAAATAGATGCGTTATCTATTATAATTACTAAGCGTGGCCCCGGGTACGGCGTGCAATATAGTAGTACTTTACTAATAAGGAACTCCTCTATTAACTCCGCCGTGATTACTCCCTAATAGATAAGATAATTGAGATACCTATTAACGTCTATAGCTAGTAATAAACTCTACCTCTCTAACCTCTGCGCTAAGTACGATACCTAAACTAGCGTATTTACCTCTAACTAGATATATTTTTAATTGCTTATACGCTCGTTGTAAGCGCTCTTATTAACTACTATTACTATCTCTGCCTTATACGCTAGCTAGCAGCGAGCTCTAAATGCTTAACGGAGGACTGCGTTACGCTTAGCTACCACTTTAGTTACCGCTTTTTAACTCTACCTTATGCTGGCAAGAGTCTCCCATATAGTTATCTGTAAGGCTTTTACGTTGTACTCGTTATACAAGAAACTCTACATCTTATCTAGGTAAGTATTTAGCTAGTTTAGTAGCAACTCTTTGAGCTTCTCGCGATAGTACTATAATAATAATAGTGGCCTACCTTGCCGTACGCAGCTCTGCGGGTAAGGTTACCCCTAGTACTCTAGACTAAGTTAAATCTTCCTAATTATTATCTTAGCTACCTTTATATCTTTCTAGATTTAGGTGTCGCTAACGTCGTTGTTTAATTAATTAATTACGGCCTGTAACACCGTCAGCGGTAACCTAGCTTTACTATAAGTCTTTATTAAGGACTTTTAGATTCTTATAATATATTAAAAAGTTAATATTTAGCTAGTAAATCCGTGTTTTAAATAACGCGCGGGAATCGATTACTAATGCGCGGGGCAGGTCACATGTGTAGCGGGATTTTACGAAACGACAATAACCAGAGCCCTGGGATACGGCGAAGTACATTACACAAAAACGAATGCTGAGAAGAGTCTGTCTATCTTGAAAATGAAGGCGAACCCGCACATTCAGCTCTCAAAGACTTTTCTTACTCGAAGAAGGGGTATTAATTGTGTCCACACCCCACCATCGTACAAAATCCGCGAGCCACGACACCTCTACAGCGTCCCAGATACGTCTCCCCTCCCGCTCACGCCTTACTCCCAACTTTTACATCCTCTTCCGTCTCATCCTCCATGACCCTAACCTCGTGGCTTCCCTCCAATTCACTCAACACAACCCACGTCGGTACCACGCACAACAGCGTGATCCCAAAGTTGATTCCAATGCTCACAAAATGATTTGCACCCCCCTCGCTCTGCATGGCCCACGCGACCGTCTGCCCTAACGCCTCCACACCCCTCAAAATGCCTGTATGATGCGACAAGTTTGACAGATCCGTCGCATACTGCCCCACCACCCAGTACAAAAATTGTTGAAACGCTTGTCCGCCGAATTGCCAGAAGAAGACGAGCGCATAGCTCTTGTTGAACCCTCCCGTGAACCAGTCATGCACAGGGGGCTCAGGGAGGTTGTAGAACTGGTTTTGTAAGATGCTAGCCCAGATCCAGGTGCCGACCAGGATGGTGATGATGGTGAGGAAGGCGATGCGTCCGCGCGTCTTGATATGAACGCTCTTATTGTCCAGCAGCGCCGCGATTATGAAGCTGCTGAAGATGCCCGCAAAGTTAGTGAGGAAGCTCGAAAAAGCGCGTGCGCGGACGGTGAAGTACGTCGTGAGCCAGGTGCTCATGAAGCCGTTGTAGAAGTAGCTGATGAAGAAGGCGGGGAAGAGGAGAAGGATTCTGCGGCTGATGAAGAGCCGGCCGACGGCTTTGAATTCGGCGTCCCAGGTGGGTGCCTTGGCGGTTACTACGGTAGTACCGTCTTTGCGCCAGACTTTGTGGGCGGGAGAGAGGCAGAGGGCGATGGGGAGGCCGAAACACATGATGACGATGAAGACGATGTAGGTCGAGGACGAGACGGAACCGGCGGTCTTGCGGTTAGCATTGAGGCCGAGGTTGATTGCGCCACCGATAATGGGTCCTGCGGCTTTTGCGGTCTGCCAGATGGCGAGGTAGAACGCGCGGTCCCCAGGGGACGGGTACCCGATGATGATGGCTGCTCGGCGTCAGTGGCTCTGTGTTGCATGATCTCTTCAGTATTACCCATCCTGGGGTAACACACGGTCGCTTGAAGCTGAAGGTCGTTGAAGACGATAAGAGAAAAGCTTACCTGCTTCGGCGGCCCAGAAGAAACCTTTCTTAAAGTCAGCGTGAGTTTACTCAGAAGAGCAACATGCTACTAGATCTCACATACCCGCAGAGATCCCACACAACGCCGATCCAAACAGCATAAACCACGTCGTCGACCGCACATTATTAGTATACAGTCCCGCTCCATACAAGGGATACCCAATCGCTCCAAGCGCCAGGCCATACTTAAGACCAATGCGATTGTTGATGGCGCCTGCAGCGACGCACACGATCGCGAAGAGCCCGTACACCAAAGCGTTCGCAGCGGATACAGCATATGGCTCTGCTGCTCCTCCTGCACCCAGTCCACCGAGGGCATCCCACATCCCAGGAGCGGTAAAAGACACCAAGCAAGCGACGATGATCTGGAACGGGACCGAGCGGAATATTGAGTGCGATTTCTTGAGAGAGCCCGTTGGCTCGTGGGACAGCGAAGACGACATATTCGCGGATAAGGATATGTGCACCGATCAAAGGGCGCTGGCACACAGTGGTGTTTTTCCTAGTGCTATCCCAAATTACACAACTGTAGGTGTATACCTCCTTCGTGGTGGTTGCGACCGCCGTCTTCAATCCGGAACCCGAATACCCAGGAAAGAACGACGAAGTAAGAATGAGCGAGTATAGCTTGGTTCCATGTTGGTCAACGCGCGCATTTAAAACCCACTGAGAGATTGGCGTTTACGTTACGTGCATGTTTGAAAATTTGACGTTTACGTCGCGTTGGAAAATTTGGCCAAGAATCACGACATCGCCAGTGCATGACTAGGTGAGGCAAATTACCTATCCGTGCATGAACCCTGAGGATCACCACAAAGTCAAAATCTTTGTATTTATGTATTAAGACGATCGTCGCCTTTGCGTTGCTGAGGCAGGCCGTCATAAACGCCTCGAAACACTTGAGCTCAATGGTAGGTGAGGAGAAGATGTGAATAAACCCAGATCCCAATGATACAACACGCTAGGCGGCCCCACTGATCGGACCCAGCCGAACGGGGCTACCATCGGCATAGACTGACTTTAGTGTCGCATTCAGGGATGCTTTCTCTCACGCCTTGTGAAAAACACGCAAATCTCTTCGATACTCATGCGTCCAAGCCCCCTGTCGATATGTACCTCTTATGTACAACAATGTCCGCATTACCGTCGTGGCTATCGTACATCCTCTATGCAAAACGCTCCTGATCGTATCTACAATATGCCCAAAAGTGCCTTCTCCTTTATATCAGACCTCTACCGTCTCTGACCCCGCCCAACGCCCTTTCACAATCCCCACAGTATCCCTTCACCCAAGCCTCAACCTCTTTCTTTCCCTTCCTTCCATCGTCGCCTAGCATAGTGCCTATGCGCTCACACTTGTGCGTCTCGTCAAGCAACCAGTTTTCGTACTCTGCTTCTATGACTTCTTTTTCAATGCGGTTGACAACCCGAAGGGCAACCAGCAAGTCGTGTCGGTGCGATCCCAGGTTCTGCCGCGTGCGATGGAGACGGCGAGGTGCGTGAATAGATGGTGACATGGGCGTGGGCGGGATAGCGCTTGGGTCTGTGAGAAGGGAAGTGAAGGTTTGGTGGCTGTAGAGAGTTAGCTTTTCTAGGACAATTGGTTGTAATAGAAGCCGTACCACTTATTTGCCGCTGCATCTGCGGGTAAGTGCAGCCCAATGCCAGTTTCGTTGGCACCGGCGAAAGACTCTTCGAGATCGCGTATGTACACTGAGCGTGACATCACCGTGCTGGGACCGACCCCCAGCCGTGTCATGAACTTTGCGGCGTTGCGTTCATGCCACCACTGCCATGAGTCGCGTGATGTGTGCAAGAAATTTGCGCCACCGCTGACGATTAAAAGGATGACCAGAAGCGTATGTGCAGAGACAACTTTTCCCAATCCGGCACAGATGGCTAGTATCCAGCTCATCAGCGTCGAGAAGATGCTGATAATGATGTTGCCGATAAGCTGAGCGACGAATGAACCGGTTGTCTGTGGGCGAAGCTTAAACTTGCGTGGTCGATTCGGCGGTGGGATGTCTTGTGCAGTGAACTGGGCAGCTTGGGTAGCTACACCAATCTGCCCAAAGATGTTGGTGACCTTGCCCGTATTCCTGTTGTGTCCAAGTCGGGCAACCTGGTCATTGACTACATCCACCAAATCTTGTGCCTCTAATTCCATATCTTGAAGGCCTTGTCGCTCGATGAGCTTTTTAGCGAAGCGAGGATTTTGTATCCAGTCAACCTTTGTGTGTATCTCGAGTTTACAACGAGACTTCGATACGTGGGTCACGACGATCTTGCTGAGGAGTATGAAGCGGTCGTGTCCGGGCAGGTACCAAGGCGTCTTTCGGTCTGCAACAACATAGCACAAATGATCGTTCAAAACTTCGATTATTTGATAGTCGTTGATGATAGCAGCCTCCTTCTTACCGGGCTGCACAATTTCGTATTCGATATCGCGACGCTGATGGCCCTGGTCGATCTTGGTCCACGGTCCTTGCACGACGCGCTGTGCCCACCGCTCCCGATACAGCATCTGGAAGACGGCACTCTTGTCACCGAAGAGGATATGGAAGAGACCCTTGGCACTAATCTCGTATTCTTTTTCAACCGCGACTTGGTTCATTCCTTGGGGTGAAAAGACAACAGGTTGGGCTGGCAGTTTGAATTTGCTGGCGCTCCGGTTGACGCCTGCCGGACCGAAGAGATTGCCATCTATCCGAAGGCTGGTTTTTAGATCTTTTCCGTAACCGGGATCCATCGGTGTATGTGAAGGCACCTCCTCCCAGCTATCCGCACTTGGTGAGTTGTCAGCTTCGTTAGCCTCCATCTTGATCAGTTTCTTGACGATTTCTTCCAGATTATGCTCCTCGGTGGTAGCATTGCGCACGAGGAAGTTCAAACGTCTCAAGAGCAGTTTCAAGGGCTCCAAGAAAGTCTTAACGGTGAGTCGCGTGGCACCATCGTCTCGTGTGCCCGTTTTGAAATGTAAGAATAGGAAGTCGCAGTCCTTGCCTGGAGCTGCTGTTACTTCATCGATCGATGACAAACTGACGCTAGTGATCAGGACTAAGCCAAGATGGTTGCTGTAGAAGTAAATATCCTTGGCTGTGATATAGACCCGGCCGGGGAATTCCTGCTGATCGGTCGGGTTCCACACTGCGCGGAATACGAGCACAAGCTTCTCCGCACGAGGAACAGTAGGAAACAGGATGCGGAACTGAGCGTCTTGCATTCGCAAGGCCAGAGGATAGTAGTTTGGAAAGTCCTCGGTTACGATAGTGGGCCGTGGTATGGTGGTCTGGCTTCCTAAACTCATGGTCTTGCGATGCGCAGTGTTTGCTGGGGTCACAGAGCCAGGCGAAGGGTCTGCGGAAGTGCCGTCGCTAGGTTTGTCGAAAGGTTCGAGTCCGGGCGAGGGGCGCAAGGGACTTGGAGGATCTGTCATGCTACGGTCACGCGACTCAGGTTCCTCTTCGCGCATAAGTCGATTGACGTAGCCCCAGTTCACCGAGCCCCACAAGTTCGCCATTAAACCTCCCGGCATGTTTCCAGATTTTCCAAGGCCTAATCCACGTTCACCACTCACCGCGACTGCAGCTTTGCTGAGGTTCGTGGGCGCCGGCGGATTTGCAAGCGTTGAAGGGGCCAAACTGCTAGCTGGTAGAGTTTGGCCCATAACAAGACGCGTGTCCGGTAGACCCGGGGCGGGGGCTGTTATCTGTCCGACCTGTACAATGTTATGACTTGCGGAAGCGAGACTTGCGGAGATGAGACTAGCTATGCCACCAGCAGCGGATGAGGGATTGCTTCCACTTAGCTGGGGTCCTACTTGAGATTTCCGCGTCAGGTCAAGCTTCTCCATGATCCGGGTGGCATGATCGCGCCGGCCGCCTTCACTTTGTTCGAAGGTGGTACTACGCCTGGTCACATCGAAGCTTCCATGGTTCGCCAAGTCACTGCCCGGGATTCCAAGCGATTCGGTGCGATCAAGAATGGCAGCATCATCACTAGGGTGGTTAGGATGACCTTCGGACGTCTTTGCGGCGAATTCAGGGGCCACGGGAGGACTGATGGAGAAGGCAGCGTCGATGGATCCTGGTGCACCCGTATCCTTGGATGTGTCCTCCAAGGCTTTTCGCTTAGCGACTTCGAAAGATGATATCCACTCGGTCAGGTCCGCCTGCGTCTCAGCCTGAAGTAGGACGGTGGTGTCTTTGGTCTTGACTTCGAAACAGAAGCGTCGCTCTTCCTGGAAAGCCGGCCGGATACCGCACAGTAACACGCCAATCTTCTCCGACTCTTCCACAGCGCCAGATCGCGCGCCTTGGGTCAACCACCCGAAGATGCCGTGTTTGACGAAGAACCACCTGCGGACCCAATAGGTTCTCGCAGGTTTTCCGGTGATGGTACGCTGGAATAGCCATCCCTGCTTCTCGGCCTTCTCGTTGGCGGGATCAGGCTTCGCGGGAGATGTCAGGTTTGCAGATGAAGGAGCCTGCGTACCCAGATAGGGGATAGTCGATGCTGCATAAGTGTCTAGTTCTCGCGAAGGCCGTGCAGCCAGTTCGGCACTGCTTTCGATTTGTTGTCTCGCCAGGTGAAGCTCTCGCTTGAAAACGCGCTCGCCGTTCTCCATCTCTTTGCTCCAGCCGCGCACACGGTCTACGTCGGCGCTCCAGCGCGCGAACTCCTTGACGGAACTATCGCGTGCCAACTTCATGTCCCGCCACTGCTCGGTGACGACCTTTACCAATACCTTGTCCAATGTCGCTCTCACTTGCGGGGCCAGCACGCAGAAGTTCATGCTCGCCCTGAGGTACTCCTTCCTCGCCTCGTGGAGCTGGAAGGCATCCTCGCGCAGCGACGAGGGCTCCTTGGTTTTTGCCTGGCCCGCATAGCGCGCAATGGCGCCATCGAAGGTGCGCTGTGCGCTGTCGAGGTTCTTGCGCGCTTCCTTGAGCATGCGCAGGTCGTTGTTGAGGAAGGCGCGAACAGGCTCACAGACGGTGGTCTCGGCCCGCTTCATACCCCGCAGCGTGCTGTTCCAGAACTCGCGTGCGCCCTCTCCGAAGCGCTTCAGGGCCAGGACCGTGTAGTCGTGATCGAGAACGGCCTCGGAGAGCTGCAGTGGAGGATGCGAGGATTGCACATATGCGTCCACGAGCGTCTGCAGCGAATTCATCTCGTTCGCGAGCTTAGACACGGCTGTCACGTACGTAGTGAGCCATCTTTCGATTAGGTCGATCTGGTCGCCAAAGTGCACTGCCGTCGCGCGGAACGTGGGAGAGTCGAGGGCGGCTTCTTTGATCACCACTGGGCTGTCGGCGGTCAATATGCGAGTTTGAAAGGAGTGCGCGAGCATACATCAGGGCCAGTGGTTTTGTGACGGGCTCCAGCGCAGGCGGTGCTGCCGTGCCCTCTGCCATTGCATGTAGTTGTTATCGCGGGCGCGTATGGGGGGTAGAAAATGTACAGCGAGATAGAAGGCTATTATTACTATGCATTGGGGCAGCAGTGCATCCTGCCAGGCGCGGGATTGTACAGTCGTGCCTCCTTTCAGGACTCCAATGCGAACGCTTACCATGTACAATAAACCGCGCTGCCGCCCGCCATGGGGATCCGTGTACCGATAGAATCGACGTCAGCCCGGGCGCCCTCGGTTGCAGTTTCTCCGCCGGAATCGAAATCTTGGCGCGCCTTCTTTTTTTAGTGGGTCGTACCTGCCATCTGCAACACAGCGCTCGATTTTTTTGCCTCCCATGCAATGGCCAAATCCAAGAGCAAGCAGCTGTCGAACGGCATGAAGCGAGAACTCACAGAAGACGCTACCATCGCGAAGCCACCCGCAGATCGGCCCGCAAAGAAGACGAAGCTGCTCGACGACAGCGACGAGGAAGCCGAAAGTGACCATGGCGGTGTGTCACTGAAGATCAACGAGGATTATGCACGCCGCTTTGAGCACAACAAGAAGCGGGAGGAGCAGCACAGACGTACGTATTCCTTGCATGGATTCGATCACAATGCTGACTTCTCGCAGTGGAGGAGAAGTACGGCAAGAACAGGGCACTACAAGACGACGGCGAGGACTCCGAGGACTCCCAGGAGGGCGTGGAAGAGGACGATGCCGGCGAGCTTGTCACCGAAGACCTCGACCAAGAGATCTCAGCTACCTTGGCCGCCCTTCGCTCTAAAGACCCGCGTATATATGATTCGAACGTAAACTTCTACAAGCCCGCAGAAGCAGATGCCTCCACCGCGAACGGTACGACGAAGGAGCCTTCCATGACGCTCAAGCAATATCACACCCAGAATTACCTCAAAGGCGAACTTGGCGAAAAGGAAGACACGCCGCCGAGGACATACGCACAAGAGCAAGAAGATGCGCGGCAGAATCTCGTCAAGGAACTCAAAGGGGCTGAAGCAGAGGAAGAGGATGACGACTTCCTAGTCGCGAAATCTCGGATTGAGCCTGCACCCGAGAAGCGCGTCAAGATCACGGTGCAGGATGTGGAGAACGCGGACAAGGATCCCGAGACATTCCTCTCCAACTTCATGGCTTCCCGTGCATGGGTACCCAAGGGTGATGCGCGCTTCCAGCCTCTCGTATCTGATGACGAGGACGAAGAAGCCGCCGCTGAGGAGTGGGAAAACTCGTACAACATGTACTTCGAAGATACTACTGGTGCAAATGAGAAAATCGTCACATATGCTCGTGATACGGTCGCAAAGACTACGGTTCGTCGCGAGGGTAAGAGTAGTCGAGCAAAGGCTCGTGAAGCTGCAAGGGCGAAGCGGGAAGCCGAGAGGAAAGAGAAGGAGGAGGATCTAGCACGTTTGCGGAAGCTCAAGATCGACCAAATGGAGAAAAAGGTCCAGAAGATCCGCCAGACAGGTGGTCTCAAAGGCAGGGATTTCAACGTCGAAGAGTGGAAAGACGTCTTGGAGGCTGATTGGTCTGATGACCAGTGGGACAAGGAGATGCAGAGGCGCTTTGGCGATGCGTACTACGCGGACAACGACGCCGTGTCAGAAAGTGACGAGGATGATAGGAAGGGCAAGAAGAAGGCAAAGAAGCCGAAATTTGACGATGACATCGATATCAAGGATCTGATACCTGACTTCAAAGATGATGAAGTTGAGCGACCACAATTCACTCTTTCCGACGACGAGGATGCTGAAGCTGGCGCGGAAGGAATGGACGTGGATGAGGAGGAGGAGGAGGAGGAGGAGGGTGCAGAAACATCAAAGGCGAAAAAGACGTCAAAACAGCGCAAGCAAGAGCATGCCAATGCGAAGAGCGCCGCCCGTCGCGATCGTCGACTCATTGAAAACCTTGTCAACGATAGCTTACAATATGAAGCCGCTATCGCAGCTTCCTCCTCCAAAGCACCAAAGGGCTTCCGCTACCGCGAGACATCGCCTACTACTTTTGGCATGACACCACGCGATATCCTCCTCGCCAGCGACAAGCAACTCAATGAATTCGCAGGTCTCAAGAAGCTTGCCGCATTCCGAGATCCAGCCAAGAAGAAGAAAGACAAGAAGCAGCTTAGCAAGAAAGCTAGGCTCCGGCAGTGGAGACAGGAAACCTTTGGTGATGCCGAAGGCCCTAAGGGTGGTTTTGAGACGATCATCAACGAGGATGAGGATGGTGTGAATGGTCATGCAGGACCGAGTGCAGGTGCAGAGGGTGGAAACATCCACGAGGGTGAGAGGAAGAAGAAGAGGAAGAGGAAAGGCAAGAACAGCGCCGCTGAGGCCTGAGCATAGTTTTGCGTACGAATCAATATTTTGGCTTTCCCGCACATCATATCTCTTCTCCCACTCGTGATTTGTTACTTGATATCAAGGCACGAGCAGGCAAAACGTGGAAGCTGGCTCCAGATGGCGACGGGGCTGCCTCGGCCGCGTGTTCTCTCCTTCCTTAATGGTGGCCCGCGTAACACAACCTCCCCGACATTGCGCAGACAATGTTTCAGCTCACATCTTGCTATCAGAAATAGAAGTTCAGTCAGCGCAGCGCTTCGGCACTTCTCGCGATGAACAAGGCGTCTCGCATCCCGATTTCCAGTCTGCATTAAGTTAGCGCAACGTCTCCCGCAGCGCACAGCTCACCGGTTTTTGACACACTGCACCCACACAGCCACCGGCGGCACCCTCCCGTCCCTCGTGGGCTGGGCTCCACATCTCCGGATGTCGTGGCGATCGCTCATGCTGTTCAGCGGCGGCGGGGCTGGCCGGACGCTGACGGTACATCACGTTGTTTGCGCATTCGCGCACTGGCATGCATCATTAAGCATCCTTCAGGCAGACATATCATCGTGTGCGCCCGCGCTGTTGTTCGCAAAGTCTCGACTGCTATTGCCCTTCCATCGTGTGATTATCTTGCAGCTTACTGCGTACTTGCGATTTGAGATTTTGCGCAATGGAAGCTGTAACTTGGAGTCAGGTTTCGTACAGCGAGGTGCCGGTGCCGAAACTCAAGATTGCGCAAGAGTGTGTTAGAAGGGACTCGCTGAGTTCATCCAGGACCGGAGACTCTGGGTATATTAGTGATGCAGATATCTCATTGTCGCCGCTGGATTTTGTGAGCCCAAATCAGAGTGAGTTTATAATGGGGTAGTGAAACATGCTCGCTGACAAGCATGTGTAGTACCTCATACCTCGTCGGACTTCACTTATGACTCTGCGGCGCTGCTTGATGTAAAGGAAGTTGCCTCCTCGCGAACGAAACGACTGGCTGTCACGTCATACAATCCCGTTCAAGCGAAGAAGCACAAGTTCACTCAAGAAGCAGCTTCAATACCAAGAATTGAGGTTACGAGTAACCCGACACCTGTTGAAGAGACATTGGACGACACTCACGATCATTGGACATCAGTGACTCATCCGGCCAAAGCATCATCTCGCACCGAGGACACCGAGCTTTGGGTCAAGGACAACCTTCACCCGCAGGATCGTCCGAAGGAAAGGAATTTATCAATCGTCTCGCTAGACTCTACCGGAAGCTGCGACATGTACTCCAACACGGACGACAACAGCGATGACGAGCATAGCGCCAACGCCATGCCAGGCACGCTTTCAAAAGCGACTTTGAAAACGGTGGAGCTCATCATGCGAAAGACTGAAGTCAATCTCAACCATGCTGCATATATGCAGTGCGCTGGTGGCCACACCTCGAGAACACAAAGCAATGCCAACCCCCGTGGTGGCCGTTCCAGCCAGACATCAAGTGGCAAACGCAAAGCTCGTAACGACGAGAGTCTACCCCCTGATGACCCCGACGAAGACGATGCAAGCAAACGACGTCGAGTGTCAGTCACCACGACGACCGAAGACTCTGAGACTGGGCCTCGGTTTGCGTGTCCCTTCTTTAAGCACGACCCCAACCGCTACCGTCACCGACGCACGTGTGGTGGTCCAGGGTGGCCGACTGTACACCGGATGAAAGAGCATCTTTACCGCTCGCACGCCCAGCCTATCTTTTGCCCACGATGTTATACGATGTTTGACTTAGATGCTGATTTCTCAGCTCATATACGGGGTAATCCCTGTCAAATCTCTGCCCCGCAACCCATCGAGGGGATCGATCGCAAGACGTTTGAGAGTCTAAAGAAGAGGTCTCCAGCTCTGAGGCTGGAGGAGGACAAGTGGAGGGATGCTTACCAGTTGCTCTTTCCTGACGTAGCGGCCGCGGATATTCCGTCGCCCTGTAAGTCAGAAACGTGCTGCTCAGATACTTTCAATGTTATGCTAATAATTACAAGACTACGATAGCGATTCTCCTACCGAAGAGTCTCGTCGCTTTCGCCGCGAACTCCTGGAGCGTGTCCGCCAAGAACTGTTCGCAACCGCAGAACGCGAACCGGGGCCGGTGGAGCAAAGACTGCTCCTGCAAGTAGCCAGCATCATCCGGCGATGCGAAAATGAGCTTTTGGAGTCGTTCTACGCTCCATCGGGCAATCAGCACAACTTATTGCCTCCAAGTCGGCGTGGATCTGGATTCGGGGTTCTAGCGGCTGACAATCCTCATCGGACTCGTCCTCGACGGCAGGAGGGCTACTTCACTATGGCCCCCGAGCAAGCACCGCCGACGGAACCTGTCAGTCCTCAGGAACGTGGGGCGCTCCAGGGGCCGATGGCTCCGCCTCCAGAGCCCACGCCATGGGACAATCTGCCATTTGACTTGATCGATTGGAATGTTCCGTTCCCGCCGGGGCTGGATCTGGCAGGTACGGATCGGGAGGATACGTTCATGGCGCTGAATACGACTGTGTGGACGCGGTGAAGATAGGAGACGGTCGTATGAAGGAAGTAATTATCAATTCATCATCAAGGCATGTCCTGGACTGAAGTAATTAAGCTTGACACTACTCTATGTGGATATGCATGTTGGATTCTCAGGGCTTTGCACGGTATTGCTAGGTGTACTATAGAGGAGACGAGAGCAAAGAAATGGCAATACTAAAGGGGTTTAGTCGCCTGGCGGTGCTTGGCCCTGTACCGTCGCGTGTGTTCGTGCAGGCATCGCGTTCGAAGTGGCGCTAGACGGATCGGAACAAAATGTTCTGCCCCCAGCAGCACCTCTACTTTCATGTTGCCCACCGCACGCCTCACGGCGACGTTTGTGCCTTTGCTCTCACGGCCGCTGCGCGTGTCGTTGCAGTCGCTGCGATGCGTCACCCGCCGCCCGCGTCTCGTTCCGTCGCCGCCATGTCGTGCGCTCCATCTCTACAAGTCAGCCAGGTCGCGGACGGTGCTCGGCATGCACAAGCTGATTCCCTTTTCGCGATATGATCCTCCGGATCCAGCCATGTCGGACCATAAGATCAACATCGTAAAGCTTTTGAAGGCAAACAAGGACGGACCTGACAGAGAGATGGTTGCCGAAGGCGTCTCGCTCAAAGAAGTCTACGACAACTACATAGAGCCAGGGAACATGCTGCGGCTGGCCAACAGTATACACAAGAGACACACATCGGCGAACGTAGACGAGCTGGAGAAGTTCGAAACGGCACAAAAGTACAAAGACTATACCTTCCTCAAGGCGCACAGCACACCGGCACGGGTAAAGGTCGAGGGAAGAACGCCGTCGAAAGCGATTACAAAGGCCAAAATATCGGGTGGGGAGGAAGCAGGGAAGGAAATTCGGCATTTGCAGATGCTGCGCGAAGTCCACCTGCTGCTTGCGACTCCGAGGGAGCATTTCAGCCAGATGATGGATAAGGCCTACCAATTCATCGAGCTTTCGTGCCCGGTCGAGTTCAGTATACGCGTGAAAAACGTCACAGAGAAGAAATGGTCGAAGACGCAGTCGAAATCGACGCACCTCTTTGACTACGCCTTCCAACGCTTTCCACACCTTCGCCCGGACTTCATCCTCAAGGCCATGCCCCCAGGAACAGTGTACATGATCGAGCCTTTCTCCGACGGTCGACATGTGCAGTTTGTGCTCGGTCTCAAACCCGCCGAGGGCACTCCGCTCGCCAATATGAACCTCACGCGACGTGCGCTGAATGTCAAAGCGGCGGCGGAGAATGCCATCAAACAAGGAAAGGCAAATGAGCTTCCCAGTGTGCTCCGCTTCCAGCGCATCCAGGCAGGCGACGAGAACTACTCGCTCGATTCCAGCGTCGCAAGAGCGGCCTTGGACGCCAAAGACGACCTCGTCGTCGCAAAGACGGGCAAGAGGTCAGGGCACGTGGTAAAGTGGGGCGTGGATTCACTCGAGGGCTCTGTCAATGGTACAAGGATGGCGGAGTGGAAGAAGAATTGGACTAGATCACGCGAGGGCGCTGACAATGACACGGAGATGGCGGGGCGACAGGAGAGTTGGACTAGAGCGAATTACAGAGGCGACGACACAGCGGGCGCAGAGGCTTCGGCACAACGCCGTCATGAAAACAAGGTGCTCATGACTTCGGTGAATCAGGGCGTCAGGATCAAGGAGGAAAAGCAGATGAGCAAGGAGCAAAAGGAGAGACAGCAAAGGCAGCCTAGGAATGTGCAGGATCCGGGGCAGGTTGATTACAATCGACAGGTTCAAAAGAGGATGGTAGCGAAACGGGAGGAATACAAGGAGCGGCAGAGACGGTCGGCTCGGGAACGGTTGAAAATGGAGAGGAGGGAGGTAGGGAGGTAAGCGGCGGGGAGTGGAGTCTTATAGACTCGGAAAAAGTTGCGGTGCATGGTTGCCGATTCTCCAGCCAGGATGATCAGACGTCGAGGTGGTCTATTCGAAGGAGAAGTTAGCGGCGCACCCTGCACCTGAACTTCTTAGGAGACTGCGAGGCAGAAGAGGGAAGCACGCGGCATATTAGCATGTATTCGCGGTTGGGAGCATGCGTTGGCGTTTCTGGATACTTTGTACTATATCTACCCTGTAACATAGCATATGCCACGCAGCATGCGGCATGCACTCGGGGGGGGGGGGGGGGGGGGGGGGGGGGGGGGGGGGGGGGGGGGGGGGGGGGCGAGGCGTTGTACAGTAGTCTTGCAGGCAAATGTACATTCACCAGCGGAAAGGAGCTAGCGTCGTGTTGTGCTCGCGACATGATTTCCTAACACGGCGCGGTCGTGCATCAAAAAACACGACAGCAGAGCGTTACATAGATGGTGTTTTTGCGGCATTTTTTGTATCTGGAGTTAAGCCGGAGGCTCGTCGCTCCCGGTGCTTCGGTGATAGGCGTCGTGTTTGGGCGATGACGCTGCACCTGCAAGCGTTCTTGGGCCACTGGCTGGTACAGGGCTGATAGTGTGGGAGAGGGACAGAGAGACCACATTTCGATGGAACGCATAAGCCCGAGCGCTCAACCCTACAATCCCGCATCCCGCCCTGGACCCTTTTAGTATCCTTCCCCGACCGACGCAGAGAAAAGCGCATGCCTTGGGTTGTTCTGTCGCTTCTAATTGCCCTTCAACAGCACCTCCTGTAGAGCGTCGTCCAGTGCATCCATGAACGCGGCGCGGGAGGCGTGCCGGCCAAAGCATCAGGTGCTGGTGCTCAAGTGCTACCCCAAGTTTATCAAGAACAATGTCGAGGTCAAGGCCAACTCGTCGGAGCTGAGCTACCTGCTGTACTATGCGAGCACGCGCCGCAGCAAGCTGCAGAAGGTGGGCGACTTTCTGGACAAGCGCACGACGTCCGACGTGTGGAAGGTCCGCACGGGGTACGCATGATACTGTTTATTATTTTGTTGCCATGTTTCTGACTATCGCAGAAACGTCCAGGTCACGCTGCAGATCCTCAAGGCGCTCATCGAGAAATGCCCGCGCGACCTGCCCCTCTACGCCGCCGCCGTGCTGCGCAGCCTGCGCACCATCCTCAAGTCCAACGACGTGGCCATGGTCGAGCAGTCGGTGCCAACCTTCGAGGCCCTGTGCGCCCACCAGGACCCCGCCAGCCTCGCCGCCGACCCGGACTACGTCAACCAGTACGAGGAGGTGGTGCAGCTGTATGCCCACTTTGCGTCCAAGAAGACCATCAAGGCGGGCAAGGCACCCGTGAGCTGGCCCGTCGCCATCCGCTTCCGCAAGTCGGGCCTGCACGCGCTCAAGGCCGTCGCCGCTTCCGAGTCGCTCGGCTCCGAGACGGGCGGCCAGCCCGCTGTCATCATACCCGTCATTCTGCTGAACGTGTATTCGGAATCCGGCGAGTACCTGCGCCGGCTGCAAAGGCGCGAGAGTGAGAAGGAGGAGCACGAGAAGGTCGACCACCAACAACGCCGGCGGCAAAGCATATCTACCGTGCGCACCACAGATGAAGAGGAGGCCGATCCGGTCGCCGCATCGGGCACGACCGAGGAGGCAGACCAGCTTGCCGAAGAGGAGGCCGGCATGGTCGCCTTGGAAGCACTGCGGCATATTTTCCTGGGCGTCAACCGTGGACACCTGCGACTCGCGACCTCCGCCGTGCTCAAGTTCGTCGGAAGCCACGTGAAGCCGCAGGAACAACTGCAAAACAACGGAGTCGGAGATTGGGCAACGACCCTCATGACCATGGTCTGCTCGTGGGCGCCTGTCCAAGACAGATACGCCATCCTGGTGAGCACCGTGGACGCCCTCGTGCGCAGCCCCATCGTGGAGAACGACCTCGAACGCCAACTCATCCTCGCCACTATCATTAATCATCTCCTTGGATCTTCTATCAATTTCATCGGACTCAGCGTCATGGATGTACTAATCGGTCTCATTTCTCACACGTTATTACTCTTGCAACTTGGTGGCCCTGGAACCTCCATAACACCGCACCAGCAGCAATCCACCTCGGTGCTCTCCCAAAAAGACGTTGCGACTCCAAAAACGTCCGGAAGTTTGGGCGGCGTGGTCATAGAATTGGTCAAGGAGCCTTCGCAATTACGGATACAACTGCTCAATACTGTAAAACAGTGCATAGCTAGCCTTGCGGTCCACGTCTACTACACCGATCAGATCACGGACATGGTCACAGCCATCATGAATCGGTTGAAGCCTTCAGCAATGCCTGGTACGTCTTCCGCTGCAGAAGCGATCGAAGACCCTGCTGGAACTGTAAAGTCGGTTGCGGATTCGGCAAACCTCCGGGAGCGGTCGCCGTACGTGGATGGTTTTTTCTCCTTCGAGACAGCGCGTCTGACGGCTTTGGAGACGGTGAAGAACATTATCAAGACCGCGAATACCCGGAGACCAGATGGATCCTCGGCTTCTGTTCCGCGAAGCTCGGTCAGCGTCAGAGCTTGGGAGGGTACGCAGTGGCTGCTGCGCGACCCCAGTGGACCCGTCCGAAAAAGTTACGTCGAGGCTCTCGTCACTTGGCTGACACTGGAAAAGAAGAGAGAAGATCTGAAATACGTAGACGATTATCGCAGGAAAGAGAAGGAGAACGACAAGGGTGCGCTCGCAAGGCGCGCTGTTTCTAATGCTTCGCAAAGAGAAAAGTCCCCTAGGAGAGGGAAAAACACGTTTCTTGCTTTATTACATCTTGCCGTATACGAAAACGCTTTGCAGTACGTCGACTCGGAGCCGGATCTGTTATTACTTCACCTTCTTTTAACCACCCTCGTCAACAAGCTTGGTGTCAATGCCATCCGGACTGGGCTGCCAATGATTATGCGACTACAGGAAGACATTTCGTCCATCGAAAACCCTGGCGCAAAGGTGCGAATAGGCAGCTTGGTCCATGGCTATCTCTGGGCTCTGAGTATGGCTCTAGACTTCGAGATATCCGGTGTTGGAAGGATGATTCACTCCGAGATTTCTAGGCGAAATGAGCAGGGCATATGGGTCAAGAGCATTCGTGTTCCTCCGATGCCATTGGAGAGGATAGAAACACCTCACTCTGAACCGGCGAAGCTACCAGCCGACCTGGTTGAAACAGAGGCTCTAAAACCATTCGACAACCGCGACGCTCTTGTCGACAAGATTGCCGATGGGTATAGCCACTCTCTGCACTCTCCTTCGTCCAGTCCACCGGCCTCGCCGGGTCGATCTATATCGGCAAATGCGTTCCCAGCTCGCTCCATGTCTACCGCAATGACTGCTCCTGCAACCCTGCAACCGCCGCCCCAGCTTTCCTACAAGGTCAAAGAAGATCTTCTTGCCGACTGGAGCCGAGAGGTCTGTCTAGCGACAAATACCAAGGACCCTTCGTCGGCTTCCATGACGGGCTCACGGACCGCGGCTTCAAAGAATAACTACCTTGGCGTCACGATTCCGAATGGGAACCTCGACAGCGCTGCAAATTCCCCCGTCCATTCGCCTCGACGCGCCCATAGTAGGCCTCCTTCGATGGCCTACGGCCTCGTCGGCCGCGTAGCTTCTCCCCACCAGCACCACAGCCCGTCGCGAACCCCGGGTAGCAACTCCTCCGTGCGCTCCACCGTGCGCGTAGACGACCTCAAACGCGCCCTCTCCGGCTCAGCACCGCGCACCTCGTACTCCATGCGCGCGCCTAGCTACCGCAACCCTACCTCCTCCGTCGACTCCTCTGCGTCCGAGTCCATGGTTAGCGTCCACAGCCTCTCGGACTCCTCCTTCGTCACCGCAGACCCTAGTGCAGCTCAACCGCTCCAGTCCCCTTCTACCCCCGCCGCGACACAGACGCCTACCACACCGACGCGCCCCGCATCTGGCACTATAGGCTCGAACTCCCCGCCGTCGCCGAATAACGCACAGTTCGCCCGCGCCCACGCGTACTCCAGAAACGCTGT
This sequence comes from Bimuria novae-zelandiae CBS 107.79, assembly GCA_010015655.1. Classification (NCBI taxonomy): domain Eukaryota; kingdom Fungi; phylum Ascomycota; class Dothideomycetes; order Pleosporales; family Didymosphaeriaceae; genus Bimuria; species Bimuria novae-zelandiae. The sequence goes on from ML976733.1 coordinate 122,814, forward strand.
ACCTCCTGTCCCGCCCATACCCGACGCCCTCCGCGAGAAGAGCCTCAGCCCCGCGGGCGACCGTCCGAAGACAGCGCCAGGGGGTCCCAGCGCCGCCCCGAGTGCGAATGGCTCCATTGAAGTGCGGAAGAGTCGGAGCGTGAAGCGGTCGAGCCAAGCTACCCCCAAGAGTGTGGGGAGGAGCCTGTCTAGGGGGGGAGGCGCGAATGGGAATGGAACTGGGTGGGGTGAGGCGGCGAGGGGGAGGAAGAGTAAGAAGCCGGATTTTAGCGGGTTTTTGGAAAGTATTGATGTTGGTGGGGAGGAGGAGGGGGAAGGGAGGGTGGCGAGGGCGCCTTATTAGTGCTTTCGTTGACCTTTATCTCGGAAGAGGTGTGTGGGGTGATGTGTTCGTTTGTTTTGTGAGATTGGTGCGTTTTGCTCGATATCCCAGCAGCGGTGCTTGTATGGGGATTCTTTTTGGGGGGGGGGGGACCTTCGGCGAAATTGCGCGTTGTATTATACGGGCCTGAGAGGATAAAAGGTCTAATGGGGTGTATAGGGGTGGAAGTAATACTAGACACTATCCATAATACGTGTGTTTGCACACAATCCTTAAGCCATATTTCTCCCATTCCACGTGCACTCCCTGATATAAGGTACTACGATCTATATACTATCCCCATGTTCCATTTCAGTCCACCTACTCACACCCCCTCCCTCCTACCTACCCTAGCTGCTATATATATATTTACGCCCCACGCTCGCCAAAGAACCTCACATACGCCCTTCCTACCCAGCGCCGGTTTAGCTTGCCAAAAACGTACATCGGCACGCATGTAACGAAGCCGCACACAGTGACGATGCCCCAGACGCGACACATGTGCGCGGGACCACGGGTGGCTACGAACTCGTTTATGAAGGTTGAAAAGGCGTAGAAGAGGAAGTTTTTTAGCATCATTTGCAGGATGAAGAGTTCGGTTGCGAAGGTGGGGAAGGCGTCGCTGGAAGGGCGTTAGCAGAAGTTCGACCGCCGCGGGGGAAGGGTGGTTGTTGTTTGGGATAAGTTAGGTGGGGAGAGGGAAGAATGGTGAGGGCGGCGAGGGGTATATGAAAAGGGGGGGCTAGAAAATATGCGCAGGAACTAGATGGGTGGGGGACAGGTATGGAGGCGGGTTAAATAGGGAAAGGGAGTTAGGGGATACGCACAGGATGTATAACCCGGTGGACGTCCCCGCGACGCTCGTACCGAAACACACAGCACCGTAGCAGAACGAGCACAGATATACGCCGCCGTGGAGGAACGGGTGGTCCAGCGCCCACGCGAAGACGAACCACCCGATGCTGAGTAGTGTGACGGCGAGGATGTTTACGGGGATGCGAAACTCGGGCTCGTACACGCCGGCGTTCTTGCGTGCGAGCGTCTTGGCGGAGAGGTCGCACAAAGGCCCGGAGACGACGCCGAGAATGCCACCGATGAGCGCGCCGGTGAAGAAGTACCCGTTTTGCGAGACGGTGAGGGAGTATGGGGGTGGGGAGAAGATTTGAGCGAGCGTGTAGGCTGTGCCGACGAAAAAAGACTAGGGGGGTTAGTCGCAGCGTGGGAGGACTCAAGATGGGGAACCATGAGAGTAGAGGGTTCTGTGAGAATATGGGACGTGTATAGGATGATGAGAGCACAAATAGATAGGCGAACGTACAATCAAGATGGCGGCGACGAGGGTGATCCATATAATAGCAGGATTGAGCAGGTGCACGAAGATGCGACCGAGGAGCTTGAATACGTTTTCGTGGTTGTAGACGCCGGATGTGAGGCGTAGGTCTTGCGCGAAGGTGCGTTTGGGAATGGTTGGCGTCGTGGTGGATGGGCTGGGCTCGGGGGTGATGGAATGGGTGCTTGCTTCGACCTTTTCCTGGACGGCAAGTGGTTCGCGGTTGGCTATTACAGTGGTTTTGCAGGCCTCTTCGCGCCGGAACTGTGTCTCGGGGATGAACAAGATGGAGCAGACGAAGCCGAAGAGTTGCAGAGGTAGGAGCACGACAAACAGGTTCCGCGCGCCGAGCACTTCGAACATGTGGCCTGCGCAGATGGAGACGAAGGAGGCCAGACACGCCGTCGTGAGCACGAGTAGTGAGGTGCGTATTCCGCGCTGGTGCAAGAAGAACATGTCGCCGACAGCTGCCACGGCGAGCGATTCGTAGGCTGTGGTACCGAGTCCTTGGATCATGCGTCCTGCGAGGAGCACGTCGTAGGATTTAGAAAGACTAGATTGACCAAAGCCGGCGATGCAAATGCCTGTACCGATCGCGCCGAAGAGGCTGGCGAAGAGGAACTGTGGACGTTTCCCATATTTCTCTGCGAGGACGGATACGACGGGTCTGGTGGGGAAAAATTAGTTCTCTCCAGAAGATTAATACAGTCGAATGGAGATCAATGTACCCAAGCGCACCGACGACCAGGAGCTGGTAGCCGGAAAGTTCTGCTATATGTTTTACAGGAACTTCGAGTTGCGTAGCTAATGCAACGGTCGCAGGGGCTATCATTGGCCCGGGGCAGGCGGCGAATATGATACTGTTGAAGAATATGACTATGAAGGCAATCTCACGCTTCCACGCTGGCCAAAGCTGAATGACATTAGAAGTTTGATACGGTATCTTGGATGTACTCACGAGTGGATCATTTGGGTCCTCAGATGGTTGTGGAACAAGGACGATCACTTGTTTCTAGGGCGTCTTCAGTAACGTAGCTTCGTGGGTAGAGCATTGGACCAACCTTCCCCATTCCATGCTTGAAGTGCGCATGCTCAAGCTGATGCTCAACGCTTGTGTTCGCAATGTCAACCAAGTACACCGTCCCTGGTGGCTGCTCGTTCGACTTTGGCTCGATGATTCCGAGCGCCATTGTGCTCTTGTTATACTTTTAGACTCCTATCCCTCTTTTTGCTATTCGAAAAGGACGCCTCCGGAGAGTTTGAGATCCCAGCAGGACTGGGATCCCCGTCGCTTTAAATATTTCTGCCCTGGATCGCTAGCCATGACTTTACCCCTAGTTTATAGCATATGGCAGATGTTCACAATGCTAGCTTCGTATGCACCAAAGTCTTGCCAAGCGGTCTCGATGATACATGAGTGGTCGTTCGTTGAATGGCTTTAGACGATGTTAATCTGCCGAAGACCCCGCGATGCGGAGAGATGCATGTTGTACATGGAAACGCTGTGCTGCAAGCAGACGTCAAGGATGTTGAGCGAATCATAATGGGATTACAATACAGGTTTATGAGGGGTAGATTGGTTGCGAGTGAGAAGTACGAGTAACGTGGTACTTGTCTCTCGGAAGGAAGGAGCGATCCGGGCCGTCATGCTTCCGATGCGAAGCGGTAAAGCTTCAGTAATAGCTTAGAATCTCGCATGCTGTAAAATTGCTTTCAAAAGTGGGATGAAGGATGGTGTTTTGTTGCAGTGTTGTGAAACATCCTGGTGAAGTTCACTGCCCCACATTGTGACGGAAAGGGGAAGGCGCCTGACCGTGCATCCCGAGGTCTCCTCTCGACGCCTGCTCAGAGGAACCGTCGCGAACATCAACATAGACTACCAGAGAACGTCCACCCGATCCCGTGGGTGATAAGTTGCTACAATGCGATAATGCTCACCCTATATCGCACGACGACATCAACTGTGGCGTACCTTCTCTAATTATAGGGGGATTATCGAGCGGCTATAAAGGTCCCGAGAATATCACACGATGGTGATCAGTGAGCATTAAGATAAGAGCTAGGTTCGAAGACGTCCTTTCGAGGAGTAGAGCGGAATATTCTGGATGACAACATGGACATGCATCAGGACGAAGAAGGCCAAGAGAGTATTAGCGCTAATAGGACGTTATAGGGTATAAGTATAGACCTAAATAAAGTCTAAATAATTTAAGAATAAAGCTACTAACTTTAGTAAAAAGAGTTTAGAGCTTTATAGGCTTTATAAACTTTTATTAAAGATTTATATAAGACTTCGTTAGCATAGTAAGCCCCCTTATAAAGCTTACTAGTAAAGGAGTAGAATTTATTTAGAAATAAGAATAGTAGTACGTATTTAACTTCCTAAAGATAGTATTTTATATAGACCCTACGCTAGCCTATTTTAATCCTAAATAAGAATTAGTGCTAAAAGTAGACGCCTTTAGCTAGTTCACTAGAAGATACTTCTTTTAATATAATAATAATAGGATTCCACGTCTAGTAGCTTACTTTTTAGCGAAGAATAGCCTAGCAGAATATAACTACGCTATCTATAATAAAGAGATACTTATAGTTATTAAATACGTAAATAAATAAGACTATATATATAAGCGGTAAAGTACCTTGCGATTTACATTAAGTATAAGAACTTCACCTATTTCGCTACTAAATAAAGGTTAGATAAACAACACGTTTAGTAGATAGATATACTTAGCTATATTAATATATTATTTATATATAGACTAGGGTTAGTAAACTCTAAGGCAAACGGCCTCTCTTAAAGGGACTAAAACTTACTAAAAAATAATAAAGATAATAGATTAAAGTTAAGGCACTTTACGTTGTTTTTTTAAAAAATAACTTAAAATATTTTATCCTTTAAACATCTACTACTATAAAGGAACCTAACTATATTAAAATAGATAAAGACCTCGTGCTTGCTTACCTAATACGTCCTAAATTACTTATATTAACTTATTAAGGAGGCGATAACCCTGCTTAATAACGTAAACTAGACTTTAATACTATATAGCAAGAGGCAGAATACGATAAAAATAGTATATATAGTAAAATAAAGGCCTATGTTAAGAACAGGCTTAGGAAGTTCGAACCTAGGTAGAAGTTATCTATTAGTATCTTAGAATATAATATAGATAACTAAGGGTACCTATACTATAAATTAAAATAATAAGTACTAAAATTAGAACTTATATTAATATAGCTAATAGTAGTCGCGCATAGTTTTCTAGCTTTAAAATATTTAAGATAATAAAATACCTACAAGATTTTTACTTAAGACTACGTTTTTTAGGGATGTCTAACTAAGTAAAGTAATATATTAAGAACTATAATATTTATAAAAAAAACTAAACTGTAAAGAGAAGCAAAATATAGCCTGCTAAAGCTCTTATTACTACTTAAATAAGGATAAAAGGATATTACGATAGACTTTATTATTATCTTACCTAAGAGTAATAACAATATAAATATTATAATAATTATAAATAGACTTAGTAAGGATCCTAAGTTTATTAGTATCTTAAACTTTAATATACCTATAGTTATAATAGCGTTCTTTTAATATTAGGTAGTAAACTACTTCTTTCTCTTCTTTATTATATTAGACCGTGGGGGACAGTTCGTGAGCGAATTTTAGACTATACTTTATAAATAAGCCAGCATCAACCAAAGACTGTCTATAGTAAAGCACCTAGAGACAAACGGGTAGATAGAACGAATAAACTCTATCCTTAAAGCCTACCTTTAGGCATATTATAATTAGTAATAAGATAATTAGATAAAGTAGCTTCCTATAGCTTAAATAGCTATTAAAGGGCGAAAAGCTATATTAATAGAAGTTAGCTTATTTTTTTTTCTTATAGCTGAAATATTAAACTAGTTAAGCACTTTAGGGCACGGAGATTAGCCTTAAAGCTTAAAACTAACGTAAAAAGGCTATAACAGTAATAATAAAGAAGTTTAAAAAGGTTTTTAACTTTGCCTAGGCAAAAATAATAATAGCCTGATAAGAATAAGAGTGCCTAGTAAACTATTCTCTTACGTAGTAGAACTAGATATCCCGCCAAACATGTACCTAAGGTTTTATATAAATAGGCTAAAGTTAGCTTTATTAAACCTTCTCTCTAACTAAATTATTAATAACGCTTAGCCCGAAGCAATTATATTAAAGGAGGGATAAGAGAAGTATAGTATAATTAATATATATAAAAAAACGCTAGGCTTATAAACGTGAAAAACCAAAATATCTAGTATAATAAAAAAACTACATTTAAAGAACTTAGAAACCTTATAAGAACCTTAACTAAGCTACTATATTAAATTATTTAAAAAAGTTTACTAAGCTGTATTAAAATTATAATTAAAAACTCTTAACAGGATTCTATTACGATATCCCCTAAATTAGCTTCTATTAGGGCCTAAAGGAGGCTCTACGATGCCTACTTTACTAAGCTAAAAAACGTAGCTAAATAAAAGATATTTAAAATAAGGGCAAGAATAATATTATTAAGAAATAAAATTAAGTATTAGGTAAGACTAAGAATTAGGTTAAGAGGGAGTATAAGTAATCCTATTTACCTAAAGAAGGAAGTTAAGAAGGAACTTTAAAAAACAAAGTAACTTAAATAACCTTTAAAACTATTAAGAATAATAAGGGAACTAAATTGTACTTATAAGAGTAAAAGTGAATCCTTATAAAAGAAGGGACCCTTAGAATCAAACCAAAGATAAGAAGAAAAGAGAAACTAGGTAAAAGAAATATCTTTAATTACTAACGTAGTTTATAAACGAGCTGTCGGTATAAGCGAGTGGTCACCCTACTAATCTTCTATCGCCTTTACAGCGATCTAACTTAACAACGCGATATAGTAATTATATATAATTACTATCCTAAATTAAGTAGTATCTATACTACGCTTTACACATGTTCGCGCGTTATACTTAGTCTCTTTATAGTAGCTATAGCGCGTTAAAGTCTACTAACTGGTACTTAATTACGTCCTACCTTAACGCCTTTTACTTTTTAGCTACTACTTAATATTATTTTAAGTAAAAATTTCCTTTACTTTTATCCTTATTAAAGTAACTTACTCTTATATCTACTTCTTTTATTACTTTTTACGTATTATAACTATTTTATTTCCCTATTTAAGCCTTGCGATCTAATCGCGTATAAGTATACTTTTATAAGCTATTATCTTAGCGCCTTTTTTAAACTAATTAAGTACTATAATAATAGAAGCAGATAATAAGCTTTTATACCTTTAAATATTATTATAAATTAATATTAATTAAGCTTCTAGCTTACGCGTATTACTTAGTATTTTAGCTTTTTAAAAGGTAACTTTTAGTAAAGGTGGTATTAGTGTACGAAGCTTAATATTAAACTTTAATATTATTACCTTTAGGTTATATAGAACTAGACTAGCGCTTCTAAAACTTGCGCAGATATTCTCCTTTATAATTAACTATATATAGGCTACGGAAAAGGCTAGTGGAAACTCTAGCTTTATAATATAGCTAATATAATTATGTATTAGGCATTTAATCTAGTAACTATACACGCGCTTTAATAGCGACAAGTAATTAATATTAAGTAATTATAAGAGATATAATAAATATAGTTGTCGGGAGGACTTGTTGCACTAGTGCTAAAAGGAAATACTTGATAACGAGTTATATTGGGTTGATTGATGCTTGATTTCTCGTTCTATCTACTGAGGAGTGAAGTATATCGCGGGGTATGGAAGCTAGTCCCATATGGGGTTCGCTCCATACACATAGTGTTTTGCAACACGATAGAGGCCTTAATAACTATTAACAGAATGCTCGCTCCTCTGCACACGCACCTTCCTTGTAACATGCCTAAGGCCATTAAAGTTATTAATCTAATACTAGAAGTCTTTTCTTTCTTAATATTAAATGCGCTAGGTAGAGAGTATCGGCCTTTGCACCTAGCCCTTAACTTAGACTATTACCTTATTACTATTAATAAATCGTTCTAGGGCGCGGTTTAGTGATACCTTTGTAAAAGCGTCCGCAGGGTTGTCTTCGCCGTTAATCTATTAGATTTCTATAATCTCGCGGCGTTCGTATAACTAGCGTAGTGCCATAATGTTAATTATAAGGCGCTTTTCCTTAGTTGTCCTAAGCTTTACAAGGCACTTGTATAGGGAGTACGAGTCTATATAAATAACTAAGGGAACTGCGGGCAGACTAAGGCGCTCTATAATTATCTATAGAGTAGTAGTAATAGTAATACCTATGTTAAACCCGTTAACTATGCCGTAGATCTTAGAGGCTAGTACGCTTCGTATAACACGCTTACACTTTGTTAAGCTGTAGTGTATTATATTACCGCAGATTATAAAGGTATTATCACTATTTATAGACTTATTAATAAGCATAAGTATAAAGCCTAGCTGCGAGCTAAGGTCCTTGTTATTAGTAAAGGAGCCATCCACGAATACTATTAGCTTAGCGTTAATAAGGGTAATAGGTATGTAGCGTAGTCCACGGTTAAGATTCTCTATTTGCTATTTAAGGCACTTATTAAGCGCCTTAATGTCCTTATTAAAAGGTTACTACGCTTAAGCTACTATAGATAAGTTAAAAGACGCTTCTAGTTAATATGTTAATGCGATGTACGCCCCGCGGACGCGCTATTTAGTGTACTATTACGCGCGATTAGGAGTATTAATATCTATAAGCTTAATCTTTCCTCCTTATCCTTTCTGTTTAAGGTTTAGGGTTACTTTATAGTTATCCATGTTACTAGCATCTATTATAAGTGTATAGCTATTAAAGTCTAGTTGCGCGTTTAGTGTTAGCATAGTCTTTAGCTTTAATCTAAACTATGCCTTTTTAAGCATTTTCTCTTTATGCGCTAAGAATGTGGCTGTTCTAAGCATAAGGGTATTATTAGTCTATATACTAACTATGCTAAAGTTATCTGCGTTACTATTTATTACTAACAAGTATAGGTCGTATGTTAACGTAGACATATCTAGTTCCTTATAGTAATGTCTATAGTACGTTGTTTACTAATAGACTCCTGCTTCCGCGATTCTATATAGCGGCTTGATCACATGGAGTAGCGTGCCCTCTAAATATCTAGGTGCTAGCTTAGTAGGGAGGTGTGCTAGTATTATTCTCTTAAGATTTATCTACGCCTGTAGATATGCCTGCGTTATGTCGCGGAGCTTAAGATTTATCCTATATTATACGAGCATAGGTGCTAGGGCCATAATTACACGCTAGCTATAGCGTTAAATAGTTAGAAATTACGTTAAGATAGCCTCCTTGTTATAGTCCTAGTATCCTTAGATAATAAGACAGGATTTTTTATAGGGCTTAGTTATCTTTCCTTTAACTTCTCGCACTAGACGCGACTTAAATATATAAATTCTACTATATACTTCCTAATTATATTATTTAAACTTAAATACTTTATAGCCTACTAGGTCACTAATCTCTTAATTATTAGATGCCTTAAAGGGTGCGCTAGGTATTATAATAACTCTATTATTACGTAGCTTTATAGCGAGCTTAAGGTTAGCCTTTTTCTTCTTAGTAATATAAACGTTTGCCTTCCTCTTGTTTCTTAATCCTAATAGGTGGCCTCTTTTGCGTGGTTACTTTACTAGTAGCACTATTATATCTGTAGGTAACGCGTGCTGTTGCTGCGGCGCATTAGGGTCACTTTAAAGGTAGTCTAGTCTATAGTATGGCTTGATAACTGTCGACCGAAATGTTGTCGGGCCATTGACTATGTCGATAGTAACGTTATAGCCGTCTATAGCAGTAATTTTGTATAGGCCATTCTATCCATCCTTTTCTCTCTATACCAAAACCTCGCTTTATAGCGGGAGCGCAAGCATGTTTGCGGTATTAGGTCTATTGCAGGTGTTTAACGCATTTATAACTTAGCGTTTAGTGGTAAGCTTGCGTAGTTCTTTTATCGCTTTTTAAATAGCCTTGCTACGCTTAACTATTAACGGTAATAGTAGTAACTCTATAGTTATACGTGGGTATGCGCTAAAGACAAGTAAAGTTAAGACTAGACCGTTAGGGCCTGCTATATTATTAATAGCTTTTACAGCTATCTAAAGAATTACTTTATTAGACATAGTGCTAGCAAGCTTAGCGTAGAGTATATCCTATGCGCGGTGTAGGGGCGCGTGATACCTCTCTATCTTGCCAACGGACTAATGTGCCTCTGTAGGTACTTGTTTGCATGTGACTCCTATAATTTTTACTTTTGCGCGAAATTCTGCACTTACGAAGTTCGTGCCTGCGTTATGTGTAAGAATGTCTAGTAGTCCTTAGTAGGTATTAATCTATAATATCTGTAGTGCCCGCCATGTCTCCTTAGCTAAAATAGCGTTAAGAAACTTTACGCCTTAAAACGAAGTTGCTAAATTTATTATATATAATATAAGCTTGCTTCTTAAGTACATTACATCTATAAAGATCTTGTAGTTAAAGTAATAGTTATCCTTAAGGGTAAACTTAAAGCGGCGCGGCGCAAAGCTATTAAGTTAATAATAATAGTAAAACTTTATAATTTGCTTAAGAGTTCTTTTTTTAAAGTTATTGTGACCAGCATCTTTCAAGAGCCTAGCTAGTCTTATAACAGCTAGGTGTTTAAAATGGCGATAGAGCCGTCTTAACTCTATCTCTATGAGAAATGCAGTTGCACGCTCTCTTTTGTTAAGATAGAACTATAGATATCCCTATTTACGGATCACGGGGATGCGTACATTGCCCTGGACGAGCTCATCTGTAGTGTTGTTAAAGTAGACCTTTAGCCTGTCCATGTCCGCAAGGCATAGCAAGAACGGTGTGGGCGCATCTAGCACCTCAAAGTCGATTTTTCCAATCTCTGTCGGAATCTGTGCGGTGCCGATAGACACCGTAACACTGCCTTTTCCGAATTTGATAGACGTTTTTCCTGCCGTAGATATGTCCATCGTGACCGTTGGGTCTTCCTGTATGAGTGCGAGGTACTGTTCCTTACCGACTGTAGATACATTGGCGGCGCCTGTATTAGGGAGGATTTCTTGGTATACAGATCGCGTGTATCGGTCCTTAATAAGGAATTGCGACGCCGGTGATGACAGTACGTCTCTGCTATATATATCTTTACTAGAGATATAGTGTATAAACGCTTAATTTATAAGTTATTACTCCTTAAAAAATTAATGTTCCGCGTACGTAGTTGTGAATTACTAATCGTTAATGTTATACTACTAATTGCTGTTATTATTATTGTCCTTGTAGTTCTTACTACCTTTATACTCTGCAAGGTGCATAGAGAAGTCTGCAGGTAGTAGTGTGCCTATAAAGTGACATGTGGAGAAGAACTGTGTGCGGGCAGCTTTACGTTCCTTATTAGTATGGTTGGTTAACTAGCAGCCCTCTTTCTAGCAGACAAAGCACTTCTTCTTCTAGCGTGGCGTTGTAAATTCACGTCTACTATTATTACTATTAAAGCGCTAATTGCCTTTATTACCTTAGCCTCCTTAGAATCCGCCTACGAATCTGCCTTTGCCTTTAAATCCTCTTCGAGTTCTTCTATTCCTATTATTATAGCGGTGGTTAAGGTAGTACTAGTCTATAGCGATTATCTCACTCCCTATAAGTATTTGCCTTATTTGCTGACGTGTAAGGTGCGTCTTAACTACAGACCGTAGGTCTGTAAAGAGTCCTTTGTAGATTATAGCTAGCTTAAAGAGTGCTATTTTAAGTTCTAGAACTCCTTAGCACGCGTTAATAATAGTCGTACGTAAGGTCTTTTTACCTTTAAAGTTCTTACTAAGCGCGCGTTAGCATAATTATAGCTTATTAAGTAATATCTATAGCACTTTATATAAACTTTTGTTAGGGTTCTCTATGCGCGTACGGGCGAAGGTTATAGTTATTTAGTCTATATAGTAGTGTTAATAGTAGACGTCGTGATTAAAGTGGTTCTTGATTACTGTGTACGTATTAGAAAAGCTGTCACCTCTATCTATAACTTATATATAGAATATCTCTGCTTGCCTAGTAAGAATACGGGGAAACACAGCGTGGAACTACTCTTTATAGATGTCTACCTGCTAATAGATGCTAAAGAAGATCTTAATTTTATTATTAAGTAGATTATACACATCTCCTATGTATTTCTTATTATTATCCTAAAGCTTAGAGAACTGCGTGATTATGTTAGCGTTAAGTTAGTCGTTACGGGACTAGCGCGGCGGCAGTGTCTTATACGGGTTATATAGTAGCTCTGGTAGTCTGCCCGGTACACCGTTCACAGGTTATTATAGAAACAGCGTAATTTCGCAATATGCAATCGCTGGCGGCCGTGCCTATATTTATAGTTGCTATTACTATAATTACGCATCTTATTCCTACTATTGCTAAGACTAAGGTTTTTTAAGCGCACTACTCATGAAGTGCGGTTATTAACTATTATTACTCTATCTTAGTAGTTAGATTTTATCTATCTAGTGCATTAGTTATAGCTCCTGTGTTTTAGATTAGTTTCGAGCGTCGTGTCCTACTCCGTGCTATTTGTTTCGCTGCAATTACTCTCGCTGCTGCCCGTCTTGCTACGAGTGCTCTGGCTGCTGTAGCTGTGGCTGTAACTGCGATGCATGTGTACTAGCTAGCAGGCTATCCTGCTACGGTTGTTGCTTAGCTATAGGAGCTATCTGTTGTGTGTTCTGCTAGCGCTTGTATGCCTTCGATCGTTGGTCGAATATCGTGGCTTGGAATTCTACAGGATCCTATTTAGGAGTATTCTCTAGAGTAGATAGATTATAAAGGGAATTAGTAAGCCTTGCGTAGTTGTTGCCTGTGTAGACTCCTCTATGCCGTAGGACTATCTTTAGAGATTTTAGTGTATTATAGTTAACCTTATAGAATAGCTCCTTTGTCTATCCTTTAAAATTATAGTAGTAGTCTATATATAGATCGTTATCCTAGGCTATTAATACGTTATAATTATAAATAATTTTAGTAACCTAGGTTATTGCGTGCATCTCGTCTGCGTCTGTTAGTATAGGTACGTCCTAGAGAGATATGTTAACAGATTCTAGCGCCACTAGATATAGGCAGTCTCCTATAAGGTACTTTATAGTGTATTTAGCCTAGCGCGAAGTAGCTTCCTAGCGTTTACTTAAGCTATGCTCTAACTAATTATCGCGTAGTTAAGCTTAAGCTTAAGTATTAGCATTATCTACTACGCTATTACTGCTCTAGTTATTTGCTATTATACTAGCAGTGTTAACTCGTTATTAATATAGTTATCTTGTTAGTTAGTTATTTCTAACGTGTGTTAGTGTACGTAACTAGGTTATTTAGAAACGTTTATATAGTGAATTGTAATGCGTTGCTAACGCGCTCTATGTCCACAGATTAGCCTAAACTAGTAGCTTTAAAGATTAGTTAAGAGTGCTTCGTGTTATCTCTACCTTGCTCTATTCTTAGCACAGTCTACATCAACCCGAGATTTCTTACATTAGGTTATTAATAGCTTGTCTCTTCTTTCTTACTGTCTGTAATAGCTTCTCGCAATTACTAATTAGTATTAGGAGGACTTATTATACTAGTGCTAAAAAGAAATACTTAATAATAAGTTACATTAGGTTAATTAATGCTTGATTTCTCGTTCTATCTACTAAGGAGTGAAGTATATCGCGGGGTATGGAAGCTAGTCCCATATGGGGTTCGCTCCATACACATAGTGTTTTGCAACACGATAGAGGCCTTAATAACTATTAACAGAATGCTCGCTCCTCCGCACACGCACCTTCCTTATAACATGCCTAAGGCCGTTGAAGTTGTTAATCCGACAATAGTAATATATAAAAATTAATAATATTATTTTCCTTATAAAGCTCTTAAAATTTAAGTACGTTTTAGCTTTTATAGCTATTAAATATAAGTAGCTAGCGCGCTCCTACCTTACGCTTTACTATATACTTAATAAAGTGCTTTAGCTACTCTACTCTAAGCTTATTAGTAGTCGAGCTATTTTTACTAATAGTAAAAGCCTAATTACGTGGTATATCATTATCCTAGTACTAGATAGAGAGGTAATACTAGCTAGGGAAGATAATAAAGAGCAGGATTATCTAGCTAGTAGCGTTAATTCTATAAATTACTATAGTTTACTTATAATTACCTAACTAAATAGCCTTTAGCCTGCTATATCCTTTTAAACTTATAATAATAAGCTAAGATAATATCTTACCTATTATAAAGCTAGTCTTATTAGAATTATAGGTATCTTAATTATAGATACTATAGGTAGCTTTAGTACGCGCTATAAAATTAATCTATATCTTAATTATTTTTAAATTTTTATATAAAACTCGTTATTAATTATATAGCTAATTAAATTATAGAGTAAGGTAATCTGTTCGCTTAATAAAGTTACGTAACTATAGTTAACTAACCTATCTAGCGCTACGCTTAGTAAGTAGCTTATTTACTATATTTTATATAGCATCTAACGTAGGCGCAAATCCTCGCGAATCTAGAATAAGTATACGCTTAATAATTACCTCCTCTTTTAGCTTAGTAAGCTTTTTTAATTTAAGCTAATAATTATGTCGCGTAATAATTTTTACGCGTTAGTTATATAGTATACTTTAAAAGATATTATATATTACTATAGCGCGTTATTTGCTTTAGATTTAGTTTTAATTAATAGCTAAGATAGCTAGGAGGATATCTACTTCGCTATAAAGTATTTAAGTACGAGGTGGTTGAGCTATTATTATTACAAGGTAACGCGTTACGAAAAGTTTGATAGGGTGACAGCTCGCTTATACAAATAGCTCGCTTATAAACTACGTTAAAAGAATAATAAACTATTTCTTAATAACGTCAAGGTCTTCTTCTCCGCTATCTACTATACTACTAAAATTAAAGAAGCTATTATTCTCCTTACTTAGGCGCTTTTTAATTATACTAGCCTAAAGCCACTAGCGTAAGCCTTAGTAAGCTTAAGTAGGTATATTAGTTCCTGCGAGGACATTATCTATTACCTAAAAACTATCTATTATAATATCCTTATCTACTACTATAAAATTGCTAGAAAGCTATATAATATTAGTCTTAAAAGATAGCTTTAGTATTTAAAAGAAATTTATAAAAGGATTTTTGTACTCTTAATAAAATACTTTAAAATTAGTAGTATAAACTAAAAAAAGGTTAAAAATCTTTTAACTATAATAGTAATACGCTCTAAGAGCTAAATAGCCTTAAAAAAAAAGTAATAAAGTCTAAATTAATAGTACTTTTGCTCTTAAAGGAGGTATAGTAATTAATAATAATAACCTTACGAGTAGAGTAGAATGCGTAGTAAGAAAGGCTTTTTACTCTTAGCTACTTTTTAAAATCTTATTTATAAAATAGCCTATACTAATAACTATAATATTAGTAAACTCTTTATAATTAACTTTATTAAGGGCAGGCTAAATCTAGGTAAGGGAAGAAGTTAGTAAAGTATACCTTAAAGTTATTTAAAATAAGTTAGACTAAAGTATACTTATTTAGTATAGCTAATAAGCTTATAGGTATAGTACTCCTTATAGGACACTATCTTACCCGCTAGCACCTACTAATAGACATATCTATAAGTAATATAATTAATATACTAGTGCTTTATTGTCGCGCGTAATAAAATTAAGCTATAAAAGCTAAGCTTATTAAGTTAGTAAGTGCGTACAACTAGGCTAATAAAGAACAAAAAAAGGTTAGAAGAGTAAGGAGGCAAGTTATAAAGTAAAAAAAAGAAAAAAAAAGCGTAAAAAAAAGTCCAGAACTTACCGTGTCCGTGCGCGTAATGCCCGGATTCGCGTAATGCCCGCGCAGCACCAAACACCCTAACTTCAGCACGCGATAACTCCACCAATATGGATCCGTATCAGGATGCGATTGATGAAATCGAATCGCGAGAGCCAGGAGAAGATTTTTCATATACAGAAGTGGCTACTAGGCGTGGACTTGAGCGATCTACGTTGGGCCGAAGGCATCGGGGAGTAACGCGCCCTCGACAGGTCAAGAACATCAACCAGCAGAAACTCACCCCACAGCAAGAGGAGGAGCTTGTTTAATATATCAAAAGACTCACAGAGAGACATATGCCTCCTACTAGAGAGATGATACAGAACTTCGCCTCTACGATAGCAAAGGAGCCAGTTAGCGAAAGCTGGGTTACGCGCTTCATTAACCGACACAGCATTTATCTTATCTCACAATGGGCAGTCGGCATGGACAGTAATCGCCACAAAGCTGATTCAGTGGATAAATATCGCCTCTTTTTCAACCTTCTGCACAGCAAGATGGATCAATATTATATAGATCCTCGTCATATCTACAATATGGATGAGAAAGGCTGCCTGATCGGTATCGTTAGTAGATCAAAGAGGATATTCAGCAGACGAATGTGGGAGAAGAAGGAAGTTAGGGCATCACTCCAAGATGGCAATCGCGCATGGATCACGCTCCTGGCATGTATCTGCGCTGATGGATCAGCTCTGCCGCCAAGCCTCATCTATGAGGCTGTCAACAAGGGCATCCAATCAAGCTGGGTAGAGGATATTAAGGCAGGATATCATGAAGTCTTTATCACCTCATCACCCTCTGGCTGGACGAACAATAATATCGGGCTTGCTTGGCTTAAGCAGGTGTTTGATCGCTGTACAAAAGAGAAGACTCGACGATTATATCAACTTTTAATTATAGACGGCCACGGATCTCATGTCACCATAGACTTTATCAACTACTATAATTAGAATAAGATCCTGCTTGCTATTCTGCCTCCTTATTCAACTCATACGCTTCAGCCACTTAACGTTGCGATGTTTAAGCCTCTATCAACAGCCTACTTAGCAGAGCTATCAAGATACCTTTATAGAAGCCAGGGCCTAGCTTCTATCACTAAAGACGGCTTCTTCCCCCTATTCTGGAATGCGTGGAAGGCCTCCTTTAAGGAATCAACTATCCTCAGCTCTTTTAGAGCCACAGGCATATCGCCACCTGATCCTAATCCTATCCTTGATAGGTTCACCCAGGATTAAGAATCAGGCGATAACTCCTCATCAGGGCTCAGCGATCATGATTGGAGAAAGATGGATAGGCTTATACGATCAGCAGTGAAGGATCAGGGTAGTCAAGATACAAAGAAGATTCGTCAATCGCTCCACCACCTATCTGTCCAAAATGAGCTACTTAAACATGAGATGGATGGGATTAAGCAGGCACTATCTACTAAGGAGAAGCGTAGAAAGAAGGGCAAGACTCTAGATCTCTAACAGCGCCAGGAGTATCATAGTGGGGCTATCTTATAGTCACTAAGGAAGGTGAGGGAGGCACGTGTTTATTAATCTATTAAGGAGTAGGAGGATAAGCAGCAATAGCTTTAAAAAGCAAAAATAGCAGAGCTAAAGAAGGCAGCTAAGCTATACAAGGAGAAAATGCAGCAGGAAAAGCGTGATGCGCGAGAGGCAGCTAAGAAGGCGAAGGAGAAGGAGAGAGCCGAAAAGGCAGCTCAGCGCGCTGCCCAAAAGTCTGCCCGCGATGCAGAAAAAGCTCTACAACTATCCCAAAAGGGTAAGAGAAAGGCCTCTCAGCCATCTCTACAGAGCAGAAAGCGTCAAAAACGTGTTGTTGGTGCTGTAGATGTTGGGGAGGCCTCAGAGGGCGCATCTGCTGCCCCAACCAAATCTACACGCAGCGGTCGCGACATCAAGCTTCCAGATAGATTTAAATAGTGCAAATGAATCGCAGCTATCAACTTACTACTCTACAAGAAAATCTCGTGATAATATTGATCGTGGGTGGCTCTACAGCCTTATTTCTAATAGAGCGTTTATGGTGTTGCGCGGGCATTACGCGCACGGACACGGTACTTTATAAGTATTACAAGGACTAAACTTTTTAATAAGCTAGTTAAGGAGGATTACGCTAGCGTTAAAAGTAGTAGCTTTATTTTTAAAAGCGTAGTCTTTTTAAGTTAGTATCTAGGTAACTATAATAAGGGTAGAGCTTTTTTTTTATTAAAATTAATAGCACACCTTTAATACTTAAAAGTCTTTACCATATAAGTGTTACGCGAAAGGCTAATTATTTTATTAAAATAAAAAAAGTAATTAAATTATAAAATTAAAGAAAACTAGGCTAAAACTAAGACGTTATAGTATATAAAGTTAAGATACGAAAAAAGAGAGCATAAAAAAGTACGATTTAAAAGCTAGGCAAGAAGCGTTCGTTGCCTTATCTGCATTCGCACCCTTCCCGCCAGCGCCCGCTCCACTCGACGACCCGGACACGGCGCCCGAAACAGCTTCCTTGGCCTGCTTTGCTTTGGTGCTCTACCCTCATCAGCGCGAACCTATTGACGGCAGTGCAGCCAGTGAGATCAAGGGCTTACCAGCGATGATCCACCCGGAGGCGCGTGGGGTTGGAGGTTTGGGATGTTGCCGGGCATTTTGGCGCATTCTTTTCAAAGGATGGATAGTTTTGGGTAAGGGTTTTGTGGAGGTGAGAGATTGGAGTTGTATTTTGAGCTGAACTGAGCTTGGGGGAGTTAAGGGTGTGAGATTCAAGGTTCCTTATAACGCCAGAGGTAGTGTTTCGCACCACCCAATGCACGCTACGGGCCAATGCACGCGCTAGTACTTTACCCCTCAATCAACACCATATTTTCGCTGCCTCATAACTCAACCGATATGGATCCGATTGACGAAGTAATTAAAGAAATTAAATCCCTAGAGCCATGCGAAACTTTCTCTTACGCGATAATTGCGAAAAAGTATGGTGTTGTTTGTACAACGCTGATGCGCCGGCACAAAGGGATTACAGCCTCAAGAACAACACGTATCTCTAACACCCAAAAGCTTAACCTACAACAAGAGGCAGAGCTTGTAAAGTACATAGAAGGCCTTACAGCTCGTTGGCTACAACCTACAAGGGAGATGGTACGAAATTTCGCCTCTGCGATAGCAAAACAAGACGTGGGCCAGAACTAGGTTACCTGATTTATCGCCCGGCACAAGAACAATATTGAATTACACTGGACTGCTAGAATGGACCGTGACCGACACAGAGCAGATTTAGGGGATAAATATCAGCAATTCTTTCAACTTCTGCATAACAAGATAGAGGAATACAAGATATAGCCTTAGCACTTGTACAATATAGATGAGAAAGGCTTCCTTACTGGGATTATTGGAAGAAGCAAAAGGATCTTTAGTAAAGCAATGTAGGATAGAAAGGAAGTAAGAGAAGCTCTTTAAGATAGGAATTAAGAGTGGATAACCTTGTTAGCATGTATATGTGGTGATGGATCCTCTCTCCCGCCCGGGCTTCTTTTTGCCTCAGCCAACTCATCCATCCAATCCTCTTGGGTGGAAGGCGTACGAGCAGGAAAACATAAGGCCTTTATTAGCTTATCTCTAAATAGATAGAGCAACAATGATATAGGCCTTGCATGGCTAGAACAGGTGTTTGATCGATACACTAAAGAGAAGGCTCAAAAGGATAGACGCGCATAGAGGTTACTTATCCTAAATAGCTATAGATCTTACATCATAATAGATTTTATTAACTACTATAACCAAAATCAAATTCTGCTTATAGTATTTCCTCCTTATTCAACTTACAGGCTTTAACCACTAGATGTGGTAATATTTAAGTCTCTCTTAACAGACTACTCTAACGCGCTTATAAAACACCTCTACAACGCCTAAGGACTAGTCTTAATAGTTAAAGGAGACTTCTTTCCTTTATTTTAGCAGGCCTGGACCTCTTCCTTTAGAGAAGAGCTTATTCTTAAAGCTTTTAAGGCCACTAGTATATAGCTAACTAACGGAGAGGTTATCCTTAAGAAATTTATTAAATTAACTCCAGAACCTCAAGATTCACGAGAGAGCTCTACCTTAGTACTTAGTAGGAAGGACTAGCACAAAATCGAAACTATTATACGGTCTTAAGTTAAAGATTAGAGTAGTAAAGACGTTTAGAAGCTTTAACGTTTACTCTACTATATTACAGTTTAAAATAACCTCCTCTACACTAAAGTAGAAGGCCTGCGGCAGGCTGTTTTATTAATAAGGAAATATAAGAAGAAGAGCAAGACTCTTAACCTTTAATAAAGAAAGGAATACTATAGTAGTGCAGTATTCTAGTCACCTTTAAAGATAAGGGAGGCCCGGTTCCGTGAGAGGATTAAGAAACAAGAAGAAAAAGAGCAATAACTTAAGAGAGCTTGTACGAAGGTAGAGAAGGCTTAATAAAAGGTTCTTAAGCTTTAAGAGAAAGAAGAAAGAGAAAGGTTAAGAGTTAAGAAAAAGGAGGAGAGGGAGAAGATTAAGACTAAAAAATAGGCTACCTAGGAACGTTAAAGAATTAAGAAAGATAACTTTAAGAAGGCTATATAACCTTCCTAAAAGGGAAAGAGGAAGGCCCTAAAGCCTCTTTTAAAATAATAGAAGAAAAAGGCCTAGGTTTAGGTTATTACAGAGGTTAAGGATGCGGAGACCTAGAATCCTTTACACGTAATCACGACCCGGGGTGGCCGCAATATTAAGCTTCTATTAAAATTTAAATAGTATATCTTTTTCGCAGCAGTTTGTTTAGTTATATAATAAATTATTAGAATAATTTAGCTATCGTGCATGGTTCAGAAACTCATTGTTGTTGTGAGAGTGATTTGGTGTTCCGCGTGCATTGGCCCGTAGCGTGCATTGGGTGGTGCGAAACACTAAGGGATCATGATGGCATCACAAAGGATGGTTGTGGGTTGGTGTATACATGCGGGGTAGCATCATCAACAGTTTGCTTTTGCTAGCTCTTTGGTGATCTTGTGTGATAGATCTTGATCGATAGAGGTATTTCGATGCATATGAAGCTTGGTGTGTTTCTTTGAGACTGGGGCGACTACAGCCGATACCTAAGCAACAGTGATCCAGCGCATGTACGGCGTTTATGAATATCTCTATTCTCTACTCTGTAGTAACGCGCCCGCCTGATCACACCCAGTTCTCGCTCAACTGTCCTGCTCATTCAGCTCCATCTGTATCCGCATGGCTTCCTGTTCCCAGAATTCAGCCATCTGTTCAGCTCCACGCGCACCACCAAATTGTGCTGCGCCGTTCGCCATATCGCCTTCAGCCATGTCCATCAACCTGTTGAAGCAGCTCTTGTTCCTCGGGTTGTTGAAATGGCCGTAAGGGTTCTCCGGAGTAAGCCACGCGCCACAAAGGTAGCAAAAGTGTGACTTGCACTGGAAACACGTCATGTGGTTGCAGCCATACGATTTCTGACAGGGAACAGCGCATGTAGGACATGGCGAAGTGTTCTTCATGATGAAGTTGAGAGACGCTTGGTCTTCCTCGGTGAGTTGCGTGCTGTCGCGGGGTTCGCAACGCACGAAATCACCATGCCAGCTGGCGAGGCACACCTTGCAGAAGGCGAGGGTACAGTCTTCGCACACCGCTAAACGGTCCATTCCTACGGTGCCGACCCGCCGCCGTTCAAGGCCGCTTTCTGCTTGTTCCTCTCTCGAGGATGCTTCCGCTGGCTCATCTGCTTCTGAATCGGAGTCGTCCATCTCGCGCACGTCCTTGATCTTGGGGTACTTGGTTGTCCGCATGGCACCTTGACACCACGAACGCGGACAGTGAATGATCGTCAGGTCAGCCTCGATCTTTTTCTTCCGTTTTATCTTGGCGTAACGTTCCACGACTTCCAACGATAATGGGATCTGCAATAACTCTTTCGGTGAGACTAAACGCTCTTTCTTGCTCCCATTCGCATGCTTTCCACAGTCTGTCGACATGCACTTCACATTGTTGACGTCTCCCTCTTTTATGCAGTTGTTGTAATAGTCTTGAAGGCAGTTCACGCAGAAGACATGATTGCACCTCTCCATGCGGTAACATACGGACCCTTTCTTCGGTTCTAGACAGACCTCGCAGTCGAAAGTCTCTTGATCGAAAAGCTCCTTCTTCGTGCACTTACTGTAATACAGAAGTTCAGCTTTTACGCTGTCTGGAAGTAGAAGTTCTGATAAACCAAAAGTTGTCTCCGCTGCCTCTTGTAGGTAGCTAATGTATGCGAAGAGCATTTGTCCGCCACTGTATTCTCCCCACAATAAGTATGCCTCCCTCTCCAGTTTCTCTATTGCATCGAGCGGAACCCATGATGGTGAAGTGGTGAGATTGACTTTCGGTGGCGCTTCGGCAGGGTACTGGGCGGGAAGTTCGACTTTAAGGCAGAGTGGTGGCAGATACGCCAGCCTATGAACAACAGCGTTTTCAGTGTTGTTCGCCTCTGTGTTGCCTACCGCGGGGTGGTCCGGCCTTCCCAGATCGGGCTCGAACGTGACGGGTAGTGGCTTCGCAGGTGCTACCAGAAGGTCGAGCTGCGCAGAGAACGGATTCGCGGGATCAAGCGTCAACTCCGGGTATATCGACTGTAGAGTCTCGAGCTCCTCGATGCGCTCATCATCGACTTCGGTAGTCGCCATTAGCCAGAGCTGCAGGACAAGCGTTCCAGGCTTTCAGCGTCTGTATGCCTATCCTGAGCAATACACGGTCTCAAACTTTCGCAGTGGTGATGCGCGCAAGCGTTTAGAGGCAAATGATAGAGGCGACGGGCGTGCGGAGCAAATGCCGAGTTCGGTTGAGGTAGATCAGGGCTCGAGTGAGGAAAAGTCGTGGTTTGTGTGAAGATGCTCAGCAGTCCTACGAGGTGATAGAGCAAGCATCCTGAGTCACCATAAAATATCACTTTATGAATTGAAGGGCGGCGGGTGGTGAAGGCTAGACTCTATTGTCTTAGATCCCAGCGCCACCGTATCGTCGTGCCAAGCCTGTCAAACCTCCGAGACCCCTGCCGCGAAATACACCGCCGTCATCATCCGCGCTCCGTCGTATCCTCCATTCACCGGCAAGATGGAGGACGCGCCGCTTGCGTCGCTGTCCTTGACGCATGTGCATTATGTAGGCATTGTTCAAAATCAGTTTATGGTTTATACTGATAATGTGGTCAGAACCCGGCAGACCGCATCTCATACCTCTGCGCGTGGCTCGCTCTCGTCCCACAAGGCCTGTGTGTCGTGTACGCAACTCTGATATGGAGCAACCGCGAGATCGAGATCATGTTGATGTTCGCCGGACAGATGGCGTGTGAAGCCCTCAACTGGTGCTTGAAGCGGTGGATCAAGGAAGAACGACCGCGGGGTACATTTATATGCACAACCATAACATTTGCTCGCGTTAACATTATACAGAAATGCACGGAAAAGGATACGGCATGCCCTCCTCGCACGCCCAATTTGTGTCCTTCTTCTCCATCACGCTGGCCCTCTTCCTCCTCTTCCGCCATGTTCCCCACCCGACCGACACGCACACGCCCTTCACCTTTTTCCAACGCTTCGTGCTGTCCGTTCTTGCCCTCATTTCTGCGGCGGCTGTTGCTGTGAGTCGGATATACTTGAGCTATCATACGCCAAAGCAGGTTCTGGTTGGATGTGTGGCGGGTACTGTATGTGCCGTTGCATGGTTCGGGATCACGACGTATCTGCGAAGAGCTGGATGGGTGGAATGGGTATTGGAGACAGAGTTGGCACGCCTCTTCAGGGTGAGGGATTTGGTGGTGCAGGAAGACTTGGTCGACTCTGGATGGGCACGATGGGTGGAAAGACGAAAGAGGCAGCGAACACTCCAGGTTCAGGCCAAGAAGGACAGATGAACCGAGACTTTCGACCATGCATAGCGGAAGTCTAATCACTAGCCGAAGTAGAAGATTATGCGAAGCCATACAACATTGCAGGTCGCATTGCATTCGCAGATCGAGCAATACATTCAAGTGCGAGTGACATCATCAACCCGAAGATCGTATTGCAATCCTCTGCGCGCAACGCTCTCGTTCCAAGGTGCTTTCTACACCACGACCCACTCTTGCGTGCGACGTGGACGATCTGGGAAAGCAAACCCTACGGCATACGCTGCGAACGATGTACAAGGGGGGATAGCCGTTACGAGTCCTCCCTGAATCGATGCTTTCTGGACCAAAGCCACGATGCACAGGCAAAGACCAGCAGATGCAAGCGACATGAGCATATATCTAAGCACAATGAGCCTTTAAGCATTGAGTTGAGCTACTTCCACCTACATTTTATTGTACGTAACCCTTCGACACTGGAGGGTCAGGTACATCAACGCGAAGATCGACCAGGCGCCAAGGACACTTCAAGATGTGTTAGCTAGGCAAAGATACGGATATGGTGACCTACGCCCAGGCGAGTCTTGGCTGCACTGCTGCGTCGTTGCGCATGATGAAATACAGCACGCTTGTTATACCCATCAATGGGCCAACCAAGCTCTTTGCCGCGCCCATGAGATACCCTCCGAACAGGAACAGCATCCCAGTGCATGATCCCATTGCGACCGTTGGTATACTATAGGAGCCAACGGCATTTGGAAACATCAACTGACTGTCCATCGCCGCCGCTGGCACAATAAGTGCAGCGATTGCCAAAGTGGAAATGCACTGAGGCACCTTCAGCGCTTGCAGGCGTCGAATCGTTCGGATAATGGGCTGCAGAACATCGTCCCCATGGTCGCACTTTGTGTATGCCAGATTATCCCCTTTGGAACGTGGACCTTCACCTACCGGATCAACATGTCTCACGTGAGCTTCGTGCATCTTTCCTCGAGCCTTGACCATTGCTCTGTTCCTTATTTCGAGTTCTCTCATTGCCTTGTCGATGCGCATGTCCAGCAAGGAAATATGCATGAGCAATTCGTAGGTTGACTCATGGATGAAACTTTCCAATTTCGCGAACTGCTTCTCATACAGGACTAGGTTCTATCAGTCATTCCGTCCCGGGGTTTCTCTATATGTGAGTACTCACTTGATGACATGTTGAATGCTTAGAAAAGATTATGTGAGACTGGTCGATTTAGTCCAGGTAGGTTGAACCCAAACGCTTCGCCCGATATGCCAGAGAAAGGAAGGTTTCGGGGAGCCGCAAGATATTGTTCACGCAGTCTGGCAGGCGGCAAAGCAGAGGTGCGTGCGTCTCGTGAACCGGTGAGTGCAGCCTTATACGAGGACAACCCACACGGAAAAAGCATGTAGATAGCGTAAACTGCAACCCCATACGTCGAACAACTGAAACCGTACAGAAATAGCCGAGTATACGAGGCTAGGGCGCGATTTAAGGCGACAACGCACAAGGCTGAGGCAGAATATGTTACCCTTCGCTGCCGCATGCCGCGTTTGTGGATTTTGTTGACCGGCAGGCTCTGATGACCCGGCACTACATGAGCTGTTGACCACATTCAACTACCTGCGCAGAGCCGCTTCGCGCAATCGCCGTCGCACTCGAGAGAAGACACCATTATTGCTATTCAGACACTTCACAGATCGTTTTCACCCCACCACGCAAGGTCAAGATGAGCATTTCTGGCGACAAAGGTGCGAAGTGTGGTCGTGAATATTTTGCTTCAGCGTAAGCTTTTGCGCTTTCCAGTTGAGTTTCTTGCTGAAATTGTACAGTGTACAGCGGGACTATGCGTATTTCTCGGCATCTGCATTGCGAACAAGCTTCTCCGTATCTGCCGAACCTCGTGACGATTGCGATACTACTCTGTCGGCATTCCTTGGAGATGATGATAAAAAAACTACTGCGGTTGAAACTGTCGCTGAGTTCTGCGCACTAGACAAGAAAACTGTAACCGCGCACGCTACAAGTCGGGAGGGTGAAATAGCAATGATGAGCGGCAACATCGCTATTGTAGGTATAGCTGGCAGATGGCCAGGTGGTGACAACACACCTGAGTGGTTCAGGGAGTTGTTGCAAGAGGATATGGACGGCTCCAAGGTGCCTTGCGATCGCTTTGACACCGCAGAGTATCCCATGAACAAGCAGAGTAGAAACTCTTGGTCACACGGTAAATTGCTTGAAGGAGGACACAAGTTCGATCCACGATTCTTCAATATTTCCCCTCAGGAGACTGCTTCCTTGGACCCCCAGCACCGAATAGTAATGGCTGCAGCATATGAGTCTCTAGAGGCACCAAAAATTCTCTCCGATGACGAGCGTCCACGCTCACATACCCGCACCGCCGTAGTCATGACCGGCTTTATCGCCGCTGCTGGAGCAGCCTTGTACGGATCCTCGCATGCAATTTCGTCACGTAGCACCCATATGACTGTGCCTCAACACGACAAAACCACCCTGGACCTTCCATCCTTTCAGGTCCTGCGCCATCTGGGCTCTGACATCCTTCCACTAGCTGTCTTCACCGCGTCAACAACAACGATATACCACCTGAACAGGCACCATCGGTACCAAGATCACTTTCTGCTGGCAGGCATCGTTGTTGGAGCGCTTGTGGGGATGGGGGTCTATAAAGATTTGCAGGACATGATGTTCAAGGTTGTGCCTTGGAGTATTCTGGTCGCGTTGGTATCGAGTATGATTTCGTATGGAGGATTGGAGAGGCGGGAGAAGCGGGGTTTGGGTGAGAGAAACGGGGAGGTGTGAATGGAGCCGCTTATAGGGCTGCCGCGATAGAGTGAGGGGTCGTGGATTTGATGGCTATTGATGATGTATGTTTTCTGTTTAAGCAGTAGGTGGCTCGAATCGGTCCTACGTAGTCTTACAGATGCCTCAACGGCTGTTTTGCCCCGCCGCCGGCTGGCTGGAAATGCGATGAAGTTTTGCTTCACGAATTTCGTAGCAACATCGAAGAAGTGCAGCGGCACCCGTGGAAAGAGAAGAAGGAATTATAGAGCAAAGCGCGTTCCATTTATTTAGCTTTTGTATTTCACACTGTGTGGCGCTAATACAGCGCAGCTCCCGCCCGTCACCACCAATTGTCTCTTCTTACCAACAACCTCACAGAAAGCCCCTGAATCACTTCTGCGAAGCCTTAATAGAGGTGCTCGTCTTCTACACTTCGGAAGTGCTCTCTTGACGTCGGTCGGGGAAGAAATAAGCAACACTATATGCTGCGAAAGAAGTGCAGGGCGGAATGACGGTAACAAGTCCGTTCTGGAGCGAGGCACGTTGCAACAATGCAACAACACATATGCAGATGCAAGCAAGTGTAATGCTTAGGAATATGTATCTAAAGGTCATCAGAAGAGTCATCCTACGGTGGGACTTGGAATGAGGTAACGCTTACAGCCGATGGTTGCTCACTCGATGGCATTGAAACATGAAGTATGTTAAACTAAATAATAGCCAGGCTCCAAACATCCTTGTTACATCAGCAATTTTGCGCCGTACATTCACGTAAGGACCAACTTACATCCACGCTAGTCTGGGATCCACAGCTGCATCGTTGCGCATCATCAGCCACAGCATGCTGCAGATTCCCATAAGCGGTCCAAGCAGGCTGGATGCCGTCAAAGCGACACCACCAATCAGAAAGCAGTGTTGAATAAAGAACCCCTGCCTCGCGTACCCCTGGCCACCGGATTGATGTGTAGTTGGACCGAGTGCGTCGTCGTTCTCGAAAGCGGCCACATGCGGGAGAAGCGTGCCACATCCAAGGAAGACCAACATTCGAGACCACCCAGAAGGCAACCTCACGTGATAAGACTCCCCGGAAGTGAACCTAGCCACATGAGCCATGTTGCTTGGTAAAGAGTTTTTGGTGTCGAACTATTCAACGTTGAAGTAAGTCAAATCAAATGTCGACAAAAAACGCAAGGCGCTCTACTGATGGATGTAAAAAGGCCTCGAAGGAAGTGTGCACAGCGAATGGGAAAAGTCGTAACTCTTGATCTCCCGGGGTATCAATCCAAACCGCCTCTCCAACGCGGACGCAAAACAGAAAACGGAAGTCCTCCAACACAGTATACAGGAGGAGAAAGGGCAAAGATGGAATCCTCCCTATATAATAACCTCCGTAGAAAAGTTATGTCATCATCATATGAGGTAAGCTTACCCGCTTAGCTCGTCCCCAGAAACCACTCTGCCCGCCCACTCTGCCTGCCCACTCTGCCTGCCCGCTCCATCCACCCACTCCATCCCAGTTGGGTATAGCTTCAATAGAAAAGCGCTGCGTCGCGGTGCAGTCACCATACAGGACAATTATCCAGTCTGTAGAGCAGACGAGCCGCAGTAGTTGGTTCGCAAAAATGCGCTCGAAAACAAGTAGCAAAAAATTCAGCCACAGGCACATCCGTGAGAGTTCCCGCCCAGTCACGTCAACAAGCTGAGGGATAGCTCAAAGCCGTCGGATCGCCTGGCGACTGACCATGCGTTGGCCAAGTCCAAACCTCCTGCACTGAACCATGCTACTTCCACGGCGCGAGCCTATATTGTTTGTGCATTTGCATCCGCAACATGTACTTCGCGAGGGTAGGGTCACCGGTGTATGTATCGTGGTAACTCTCGCTAGAGCTAACGCGTGCTTGATCGCAAGGGCCTAAACTACACCGCCAGGTTTCACCTGCAGGTTGACGGGCATTCCACCGAACTCAACTCAGTGCTAGATTTTGACAGCCACAATGCTCGGTCCCTCCAAGCTTTACCCCACCATTACGAAAGCAGAGTGACATTAATTACAACACACGCTACCTAGGTACACATAAAAGCTAGTCAGCTTGCATAACGGTCAGATAATACCATCTTCCTGTCCAATACTATTTATCCAAATATTCATTCCCAGAGGCTACGATCAACTGTTAGACCGACCAAACAAAGTATCAAACGACTTCCAACCTCAGCGCCTAACTATCTAACCTAACTTGCGTTTGTAGCAATGCGTGCACCTTCCATGCTCATCATTCTCATCTCTAGGGCCGTAAAATTTGCCCACCTTTTTCAGCCCGCAGACTCGGCAATACTGAGTCGCTTTTTTGTAGCACTCCTCGCATTTCCTCCGCTCACTTTCCCCGTAGAACCTTCCACCTTTGTCTCGTTCACAAGTCTTGCAATACTCGGCATCGCCGTTAACGTCTCCTTTCAGTTCCTTACTACCATATCCCTCTGCTTCTTCCTTCTTGATCTTGACCCCTTCACCGTCTCCATCACTCTCTTTGTTAACCTTGTCATCACTCTCCTCCTTGTCTTCTTCATCCCCGTCTGCCTCTTCTTCACCTTCATCCTCCGTCTCCTCCGACTCACTAGACATCTCGTCCTTGAACTCGACCTCAGGGTTTCCAGCCTTTATAGCAGCCTTGCTCTCCCTATGGCGGTAGACCGGCAGATCCCACCTCATATTGAACGTACCTTTCATAGACTTGCGAATCCGATACTCCAGCTGCACATACCGCTCGCCATAGTCGCCGAACGAGAAGTTCGCCATAGCCGGATGCACCACAAAAGCCTCCTCCTCATGCATAGCGATTCTCGCAGGACGTGGGTCCAACATGAGGCCGTTCAGACGACGAATGGCGTTCGGTACCGTCAAAGGCTTCCCATACTTCCGAGGTTTAGGGCGCGAAGACGGTTGCAGTAGCAGCTGTGGAAGTCGCCGCCTCTTCTGCACAACGGGCAGCTTAGCGACAGCCTCGACAGGATCTTTGTCTCCGTCTTCTTGCGCGAGCACCTCTGCTCCGTGCACCTTCGCCTTAAGCAGCGCGGCTTCGGTGGCAGCGCGGCTTCGGTGGCAGCGCGGCTTCGGTGGCAGCGTCGGCGCTGCCGTCAGTATCCGCGAATACCTTGTAGCACCCGACCACCTTCCCATCGGTCTCTTCGATGACAATACCAGAGCCAAGGTGTTCGTCTTCGATATGCTTGGTCTGGAAGTAGAGTAGCTTGGGCCGACAGGCAGAGGGAGGGTTCTCGTCGAGGGTAAAATGCGCGGTCTGCGACCACGGGATGAACCACCAGGTGTCGGGTATGGGCTCTTCGCGAAAACGTACGTCTTCGAAGTCCCAGCCGATGGGCTCCTTGCTGCACGGTGTTAGCGGGAGTGTCATGTAACGCGGTTTCGGGGTACTGCTTACCGCGGCGGATAGAGAAGCCTTGGGATGGGCGGGGTGGACATGTTTAGCGAACGCATGCGGTCTAAGGCGCTCAAGTGAATGACGGCAGCTGCGTTGTGTGTGCTACTTTGAGATAGGCGGGCGCGGATCTAGGTAAAGGCAGGAGCAGGCGCTGAAGTTCAAGAGACGCAGCGTTACTATGAAGTGGCGTGGACCAGGAGGCCAAAGCGAGGGCGTTGACGCTGATTTCGGTTGACTGTTGCACTAGGCAACCTCGAAAACTCTACGAGGGGAGTCTTTTAGTATTGGCTTTCGCTGGCTCGCAAACCCCAAGCTCTTGTCAAAGCTAGAAATTCCCACAAACCAACAAATGCTTGCGGCTCTGTTCTAGATCCAGCTGGTATCAATACACCCTGCCTCTTTCGTGTAGCTGAAGGACAGCTACAAGGACAAGAGTTGATTGCAAGATGAACCTTGATATCTTTTGCAACGTCTCCAAGCCAGTACAAAACGCAGGAATTGTCGATGACGCAAAGCTTTGAAAGAGCTGATTGATAGCGAGATAAATACAGTGTGTTACTCCGGGATAAGGAATACAGCAGGCAAACATCTGCTGTTTACTTAGTGCTGCATAGGTGGGAGCTCAAAGCGAGAGCCTGCAGATACGCTGACGCCGGCGAGCGCGCCTCACCAGCTGTGAGGAAGATGTTGCATCCCGCATCACTAGTGACCGTTGCAGCAGATCGAGGACAGGCAGGCAGTGACAGAGTATGATATATCAGCAGATGCAAAGCGGATGTAAACGACAGACATATATTACATTCTAGCAGCACACCCGTGCGTCTACCCTTCTAGAAAGAACAAAACGACTGCCTCTCCGGTACGCCCCCACCCAAAAAGAACAATAAGAAATACTATGACCGTTGTCTAGTCTATGATGGATAGAGGGAATATAGATTAAGGAATTACATTGATGATGCGAGCGAGCCTGTATCGTATCGGCTCGCTAAGACGTGTGTTGGTAGGGATGTAGTGCGAAGAGCTGTGTTTACTCGGCCTTCTTGCTCGCCTTGGTGCGCAGCTTCATGAGCAGATACACCAAAGCATAGCCTGACAGCGCATAGATAACACAGATGCCGGCGTCTCGCCAGCCGTACATGTTTTTGCCCAAGTTGACAGTAGAGAGATAGTCTGCTCCGGTCGTATACTGGCACACCATGCAGTCGCTCGTTGCAGCGGGGTTGATCAGGTTGTTGCCCATGCCCGGCCCCTGAAGCCATACCCCAAGGTACTCTCCGCATGTCTGGTTGGATGGCGGATCGAAGCGCGCGAACTCGGTCTCCTTGCATGTAACGTCCCAATGGAAATCGGAGAAGACGAGAAGCGAGCCCATAAGGTAGGTGAACGGGTTGAGGTAGTAAAGCCAGTACCTCCAGAACTCCGTGATTTGAGAGTAAGGGACGAGGACACCGCAGAAAGAGACCAGAGTACCAATAATTAGCGGGTTGACGAGGGATGCAAACACAGCATTGGGAGCATAGGCTGCCTACATGAAATCAGTACACGGACGATTCGAGAACAGCATGCAAGACTTACGACAAACTGGCCAATGCCGGTGTAGATGAACTGATAAACGAGCATCACAAAAAAAAAGGCGCCGGCCTTGTCGGAATCGGTGGGCAGACCCGCAGAGTAGTAGAAGCACAAAAAGTACAGGATAGAGCAGATGATCAGGTAGGGAATCTCCGAAACGATCAGGGCACTGACGAAGGGAGACCAATGGTACATCTTTGACTTCCGCTCGCGGGCTTCGTAGATATCCCTGCGTTCAATGAAGAGCGGCTGGAGCTGGGCCATGACACCGGGAGCCACGAAGATGTAGTTGAAGATGGAGAAGAGGATGAGTTGCTGATCAGCGACCGAGCGGCCAATCTTCCAGAACGAGAAACCGACAAAAAGCCCGACACCAACGTGGAGTAAAACCTTGTTATTGACATAATCGGTGTTCCGGTACAAACTGATATTAGCTCTCCTGGTAACGATCCGCGTTTGGGTCCAGAGCGTCGTAGAAAACTCGTGGCCGTCATCCTTCGTGCCAGGCTCTTTGTTGGCTGCATCGGTGATGATGTGTTCCAGGTCGGCGTGCATTTTGGCAGCCTCGGGCGACTCCAGCCAGATCTTGTTCCAGTCCCGAGTGGACTTGATGCCGGAAACCACGTCAATCATATGCTCAGCCGGGTTGGCACCAGTTGGACAAGGCATGCCATAGCGTCCAAAGTATTCTTTGATCGTCTTCGCGTCGTCGCCAATGTCGCCAAAATACACGGTCTTGCCGCCCTTGGCTAGCAGAAGCAGAGTGTCGAATTGGGCAAACAACTGGGCGGAGGGTTGATGGATTGTAACCAAGACTGATTGACCAACATCCGCAAGCTTCCTGAGGAAACGAACCGTGTTGTAAGCGGCTTGACCGTCAAGTCCTGAAGTTGGCTCGTCGAGAAAGATCAAGATCGAAGGCTTGGAGACAAGTTCAACACCAATTGTGACGCGCTTTCTCTGCTCTACCGAGAGTCCAGCGCCGACTCTACCGATGAGTGTGTGCTCGAGGTCGTGCAATTCGAGAAGGTCAATGATGGTATCAACGTAAGCCAGCTTCTCAGCGTCAGGAGTGTCACGATTTTGGCGAAGCAAAGCCGAGAATTCAAGGGCTTCCCTAACGGTAGAGAAAGGCTCATGCACGTCAAGTTGTTCGCAATAACCAGCAGAACGTTGAAAGGACACAGGCAAAGGCCGCCCATCGACCAAGATCTCTCCGTGGATGGTGCCTTCGGTTTTCCGTTGCGCGAGGACATCAAGTAGCGTCGTCTTGCCCGCTCCGGAGCTTCCCATGAGGGCACCGAGCATGCCTGGTTTGACATAGCCATGCACGTTGTCAAGCAAGGTACGGTCTCCAGATGGCGTCTTCACGGTGTAGGTTAGGTTGCGCCACGTGAATACTGACGTGTTCCGCATGAGAGCCCCATCGGAAGCGTTGCCAGAATTACCCTCTTTGTCGTCAGTACCAGCGGTGGGACGCGGGGCTTTCTCGTCAATTTGAGCTTCCTCGTCAGATGGTGAGCTAATGTGCGCTGGTGCTTTCTTGGCGGTCTCGCGAGGGATTAAGAGGGTCCCGGAAGATCCCGCGGTGTCGTCCCATCGAAGGGTGAAGAAGATGGTAAGACCGACAAAAAGCACCCACCACGCGAAGAGGATGCCGACGTTACGCCAAATGTTAGACGGAGAGTACGACAATGAAGCGAGATAATCCTCGCCGCGCACAGAGGTAGCGCCAGGGACAGCTCCACCAACACCAGCACAGGACTGATGGGCCGGATCGAGGTACTGGGGCAAGAAGTTCGGAATGAGATTGTAGTTGGCACAGGGGATGTCTTGGTTCTTGAATTCTGTAGAAGAGGTCAGCGCTATCCGATTCGAGGTACATGCAGTACGCACCATTGGCCATTACAGCCTCAAATCCATATGAAAGAGGATTAATCCAATAGATCCAAACAAACCAAGGGTGCATGGCAGGCTTTACGACCTGGTAGCCGTTGTACAGAATGAGGGCCGTGAGCGAGAAGCCCGAGACCTTGGAAGCAGCATCAAAAGTTGGGAAGGCCGCCCCCAACATTCGGAAAAACGCCGTCATAACGAACGTAGTGAGGTATACCACGAACCAGCAAGTGAAGAAAGCAGCTGCCGTGGCCTTCAGTGCCGTCATCCAATACAGAATGACGAGGAAGGAGGTAACCTGGAAGAACAGAATGGGAATGTCAGCCGCGATCTGGGCAATACAGAAAGCCGCTGGGTTGTAAAAAGCAAAGTTCTTGTGCTTCGCGAGAACAGGGCGTCCGGAAAAGGAGTCCGTAACCTCTGACATGGCCATTAGGGAGTTGTACAAAAGACCCAAAAAAAGCGAGCCTCCTTTGACGAACAGACCAGACGAGTTGGCAGGTGCATTGTAGAAGAGGGAGCCGGCAATGAGAGCTTGAATGATGGTGGAACCTTGTTTGATGATGAAAGTTGCCTTGTCGCCCCAGAGGATCTGGTACTGACGAATGACGCAAGCTTTGACTTGGTCCACAAACGACACTGTCATGGCCGAGGACTTTGACAAGCGCGGTGATTTGTCCAGCTTGATTGCTTCGCGGAAATTATGTGTGTTGATCTTAGCCTCCTCGGTTGTAAAATAGTCCAGCTCTTGGTCCATGGTGGCTTTGATGTTCGATTGACGGTAGGCCAACTCCAGCTCGCCAGCGTTACGAGGGAACCGCGATTCGAAGTCTGGATGTATTTGCCGCTCGCTCGGAACAGTGACGCCAGTCAGATAGTCGGCGACATTCGCTCCTTCGCCGCAAATGAACCCCTGAGACTCCATGAAAGGGCGAGCCTCCTCGCGCGGTCCGTAGTAGACTTGCTTTCCTTCATCTAGTATGAGAACCTAAGTCAGGTTAGGGGTACGACTCCGATCAGAGCTTTGTGTTGGTGTGAGCTAACCTTATCGAACAGATCGTAGATGCCGTTGCCAGCTTGGTAAAGGGTGACGATGGTGGCGAGGCCCAGTTCATCAGTCAAGCATCGAATCGCCTTCGTCCACTCCAGAGCAGTCGATGCATCCAGACCGCGCGTCGAATTATCCCAGCACACGACACTTCCTCTGTTGGCTATTGTCTCGATGATCGACACTCTTTTCCGCTCACCACCGGATACACCACGCACATAAGCATCGCCAACTTTCGTATCTTCAGTGTGCGATATACCCATGGAGTCCATCAGGAAGGATTTGAACTTCAAACGGAAGTCTTCTGTGGTGTTGAAGTCTTTTGGCAACGTGTGAGGTGTGTTGAGGCGGGTGGCGAAGTCCATCGTTTTTCCTACTGTGAGAGTTGGAAAGAAGACCTCCTCTTCGTTGTTGATGACAATTGATCCACGGTACTGCGAAGCTTCTTTTGTGTCAAGCGTGCCCCAGTGAACGTCGCCTTCGATCTCGCTGTAACTATTGCCAATGTTAGCTGGTGAAACGCTGTCACAATCGTTCGGACTTACCCTTTACGCTTGTTCGCCAGCAGCTTCAGCAATGTTGTGCAGCCGCTCCCTGGTCTACCCAGAACAAGGAGCATCTCACCGGGCTTTACACAACCAGAACTCTTGTCCAGAATAGTCCGCAGGCCTGGTTTGTGTCGTCCCTCCTTGATTTGTTGCGGGATGTTGAACTGGCTGAGGACGTTCTCCTGCAACGAAGCGTCCAAAGGCACAACCTTGACGGTGAGGTCGCTCCATGTTACACCCAGCTTTCTTCCCTCTGCCTGATCGTTGAGCGGCATGTCTTTCACCAGTGAGGCAAGCTTCCACTCCTCGACCTTCGTTGCTGTGGACTCATTATCTTCGCCGCTAACCTCAGCATCCTCCCAGATCCGATCGTCTTGGTGCTGAGAAGCGTGTGATTTTCCAGAAAAAGTGCGTGATAATGATCGCATCAGATCCTCACCGGTACCTTGGGCGATGCCGGTCGTGCCGGAACTTCCATTACGTCGCGTCATGATGTACGCTGAACGTAGGGATGCAAAGTCTTGAGATGCTTCAATAAGACAGAAGGAATAGCGACAATTAAAGGAGCGAAATTTCTAGGTAAGATGTCATCGTAAGCCAAGGGAAATTCCACCCGGCTTAGTTGTGGGTCTTCCCGTGCGAGGTGTAATAATCTAGCCCTGGATTCAGATACGATATTTTCAAACGGGCAGCCCCCTCGTACCTCCGTACGGGGTCCTCCATGTCGTTTCGTACAAGTTGGGTGGAGACCAGACTGTTAGCACACGCTATGGGTCGCAAGTGTGGACCACTAGGGGGAAAGTCCCTCCGTTTCGGAGCCACGGAGTGCCAAGATCTCCGATCCGGGCTCCTCGCTCCTCGCTCTTTCTGGCTTCGGCAGTGCGATGTATCCACCTCACACTTCCTGTCGGATCGACGGAGATTGTGAGCGCCGTACACGTTTAAAAGAGGTCCTGAAGTTGGATAACATCCGTCCTTACCCGCGTACGCATACGCGTTGCGGTGGTGGCCGGATGTGCTCGCTCTCTGAAACGCCCGAATTCCATGTCCTCATAATTAGACCGACCGATGCGATCCAGGTTTGAAGTCGACATGCACGCTATAACGCAGCGCAGTTATGCGTATTCTAGACAGTAATCAAGAGATTCGCTTAGCCAACGTTTATCAACAGTGGCACTCCATGTCGTGTAGAGTTTCGAAGAGGGAAAGGCTCTGCGAATAATATGTGTGCAGATAATTTCGTTCGTCAGATTCGCAAAGGAAGCTGTCTATCGCGCAATTACAAAACCATTGATGTTGCGACTTCTGCAATCGATGCAGCAGCAGGCGAAGTTTCAATGTGGGAGGAAGAATGAAGGTGTTTCGAGGGCCGTGGGGAACAGTTTGTAAGGCTCTGCGTGTTCACGCTCCTCCCACGCCGCTTGATCCGTTACGGTTAGCGCTGGCTTGTAGAGCACGTGAACGCGGGGAAATGGAGCAGTTGCCTGCCAAGGCATGCGTGCTGCACTCAACACTACAGCCGCCATCCGTGAAAGGTCACCCCGCGACCCTTCGATTCTGAGCATGTTGGTTTTCCCAGACGACGATGACGACGGTACCAACGCAGGCCAGCATGACCGCCTGGGTGTGCTCCCGGATGAACTCCTGCTGCAAGTCTTCGAGACGCTCGCAAAGCTGGGCACACGAAAAGACCTCTGCAACGTGTCCCGACTCAACAAGAGGTACCATCGCCTGAGCGATGCGACCCTGTACAAGCAGGTCTTGTTTCAGACACCGGAGCTGCATCTCACCTTCAGCGAGTCGCTGAGTCGCCGTCCACGCCGTGGCTCAGCCATCAATGAAGTGACGTTGGCGTACCCGTCTTCAGAGCTGTCGCAATTGGCCCTCGATGCCCATGTTCACGGTTCCTACATTCACCCTTCCCGATTTGATGGCCTGTCACGCACCCTTTCTATAATGTCTAATTTGGAAAAGCTAGACATTGCCGTTCCCAGCGTCCTCTTGCACGGCATCGGCTCATTATTCAACGGCCCCTTTGACCTATCGTGCCTCAAGTCATGCACACTATTCTATCAATGCCCTAACAATGCGTATTGGGATCTTCGCGAAAACATTCACATCTTTGCGCATCCAGAGCTCGAGGAGCTGACGCTTCGGCGCGCTAAGCTCGACGAGCAGGGCTTCAACTTTCTCGAGCGACCCCACGAGACAGCACTGAAGAAGCTGACCCTAATCGAATGCGACATCAACGATGACGGTCTTAGCGACCTACTCGAGCTCCCCGAAGCGCTCGAGGAGTTTATCATGACGCACGCCGAAGAACCGGAACCGGAGCTGGAAGAGAGCTCCGACAGTGTTGCCGACTACATCGCAGCGCTGAAATCACAGAGCGAATCTTTAAAAAGTATTACCATCGACTCTCCGTCTTTGACGAGTAGGAAAGTGTTGAGGATGAGAGAGTTTGGCGCTGTAAAGAACCTGCGCTTGAACTGGGATTATCAACTATTTGGCAAGTCCTCGAAAAAGCCGCGCTTGCACTCCGTCGGTCTTCCCCCGGAATTGGAAATGCTGGAATTCTTCAACGAGTTGGGTACCGATACAGAGGTGAACGATCTCTTGCTTGCTTTGATTGAGAGCAGAAGTGTTATTGCGAGGCGCTGGAAGAAGATGATCGTGGTGGAAGGCGACGAGACTATTCTGAGGCAAGTCAAGGCTACTTGCAAGGAGGCTGGCTTGCAGTTGGACATTATCGGCGGTTTTGATGAGACAGAGTCGGAGGACGGTGAAACCGGTTCTGGAGATGACGGAGTCGTGGAGGCCGACGAGAGCGAAGGTCCGGAATCGGGCCGTGATTTGTAAGGCGTTCATCATTGCTATAGATCCACTTGGGGCACGTTGTACGAAGGTACGATAAACCAAGACCAAGACCGGACTAGACTCATTCTACTTATCCTTCACTTCCTATTCGTTCACACCACAGCCACAACACAACAACACATGCAGGCACAAAACCTACTTGAAGCATTCTAATCGTCACGGCGCGAGTTCTGTGCTAAGTGCCGTTTTGATCGTCGACGCGTCAGGCCCTGCCGGCGCAGCCGTGGCAGCCATGTCACCACCCGGAACAATCGTCGTCTTATACTGGTCCCCAGCTCTCCATCTCAGTCACACAGCAGGGTGAAACAATTTTCTTATCCTGGTGCTCTCCCCCAACCTCGTCATGGCTGCCTCAGAATTCGACCCGCCGTCTCTGCAGGCGCACTACCCACCGTCCCAACAATACTCACAGTGTCCTTACAAAGCATGCATACGCCCGCTTCCAAGTATGTGAATTTGCTGCACTGCAGGCATCAGTATGCTGCAGCCAGAGCTTGAAGAGGGAAGGAATCGATCTACCTAGGACAACACACTACTTCCGTCTCCCCACCTTCAACCCTAGATGTCGCGCTCATCCATGCGGACGGACACATATTCCAGGGTGATAATCCCCAATTGATAACGTAGGAAATCCCCCTGTGAATGCGGTGCTCAGCTGGACGGTATAAATTAGCATTGTAGTTGCGCACAAACACGTTCGCGAGCATTGCCAGTTGCGAAACGCGAGGCGCTGTCGCTGCCCAGCGCATCATAGTAGAAGCCTCCGCGGTGTTGCGATGTCATGTGGAGGTGTGATAGACATGATGGCGAGGGCTTGAATGTTGTGGTTAAAGAACTGCAGTTGGTGGAGGCTGTGGGCCAGGAGGCTGCGCCGATGGTGGGCGGGTGACATTTTCACGCTCTCAAGCTATTCTTTTATTTTCTTCCACAACCTGCCATTTTGAAAATGATATCTCATTTTTAAAGAATGTCTCTGGGCCGCGTAGAGAGCGACAACGGAGGCTCTCGCGTAAAACTATAAATTGGCCATTGGATTGCGCATCCCGGACCACCAGAGTTCGGAGGCTCTACGGGAGAGATCGAAGGAAGTCTTTTTCAGACTGGTTGCTGCTACCTATGGTAGTAGCGGAATTATCTTGCGTGGTACCGGCGTAGTTGCTGTGATTGATGTCCTTGCCCGGAAGATAGGATCGGCTGATCGTAAGATTCTTCGGCGCTTTCAAAGCTTTCAGCGAGGAGAGAGGCATAGCTTTGCCACCAAGAAAGCCTTTCGGACCCGTCAGCTTCAAGGCGGTCAGATGGGCGCTGTGATGCTTGATCAACCCCTTACAGACCGCTGGAGCCTTCCAGGTTTGTACGCCGGCCGGAGAGAAGCGTTCGGTGTCCTTGAGGTCAACAGACTTGACCTGGATGTAGCGAATCAGGCCCTGTACTTGTCCTAGGCAGTCTTCCATCCGCAGATTCTCAACCTGAATTGGAGGGGAACTCCAGCGCAGCATTTGAACACGCAGCATGCAGTTGGTATTGAAAGCCAGCCTCTCAAACCCAATGTTCTTGATACGGGGCGATTTAGCCATCAACTGGAAGAGGCGATCCGTACGAGCGAGGCTGCGACGCTTGCGACCAAACATCAGGAAAGAGTTGTGGCAAGCCGAATAACCACCTACGACATAAAGGCCCACATCGATAATATCTAGTGACTTCAGGTTGGACGTGACTCCAAGTCGGCCCAGGAAGGCTTGGCCTGGTAGGATCAGCGCATGCAACAGTTGGTATTACTGACCGTACTTTACGGCCCGTAATTGGTTTTGGGCCGTACGTACCGTAGTGAGGTGCCCACCGTACTAGGCACTATACTATACTAACTTTTAACCCGTAATACAGCTGTACAGAACCTTTTCTAAATTATTTAAAAATAGTAAGTAATTATAGAGTTATATAGCTTTAAAATTACTAGTTTTTTTTATTTAATTAGTAAAAAGCGGTGCATCACGCGCACGGACATAGTAGTAGGTAAAAGTAGGTCAAACGCGATATCTTATTATCTATAAGATTGTATCGGCGCTGGTCACTCAAAGAATCTGTTTAGGCGTTTCTACTCAGAGGCATATGGGAGTGCGTGGACAAGAATGTAACCAAGAATGCATTAAGTGCCAATAGGCCTAGTATAAAAGAATACTAAAAAGGTACTAAACTACATATAACAAATAAGGAAACTATATACCTAAGTACTTAGTAAATATTATCCTAGAGAGCTAAATACTAAAGAGTAAAAAAGTTATTTAATAAACTAAGGGACTAGTCTAATAAGGAACCCTAGTAAAGGGATATGTAATAGGTCTAATAAGGGTCTAATATAGAGTAGTTTTAGAAAAATAATCTTAAAGATTAAAGCTGATCTGAATTGGATCGGTGTCAGGGAAATAGGTTAATTCGTGTAACTTTGTAAGTTGGCAACTGGATGGCTGTGTTACAAAGATAGCTATAAATTACCTCTTTATACTAGTAACTTTATGCGACTATAAGCGCTGTTTCTCCTATAACGTACTTGACAAGCGAGCGGCCAGTACAAGCGAGCGGCCACCCCACCAAACTTTTCGTAACGCGTCACCTTGTAACAATAATAGCTTAACTACCTCCTACTTAAATACTTTATAGTAAAGCAGATATCTTCCTAGCTATTTTAGCTATTAATTAAGACTAAATTTAAAGCGTATAACGCGCTATAGTAATATATAATATCTT
Organism: Bimuria novae-zelandiae CBS 107.79; assembly: GCA_010015655.1. Classification (NCBI taxonomy): domain Eukaryota; kingdom Fungi; phylum Ascomycota; class Dothideomycetes; order Pleosporales; family Didymosphaeriaceae; genus Bimuria; species Bimuria novae-zelandiae. Next base: position 163,208 of record ML976733.1, read on the forward strand.
TTAAAGTATATTACGTAGGTAACGTGTAGAAATTACTACGTAGTATAATTATTAGCCTAAATTAAAAAAGCTTACTAAGCTAAAAGAGGAGGTAATTATTAGGTATATACTTAATTTAGATTCTTAAGGATTTGCGCCTATCCTAAGTACTATATAAAATATAGTAAATAAACTACTCGCTAAGCGTAGCGCTAGCTAAATAGGCAAGAACTAGCTACGTAACTTTATTAAGTAAATAGATTACTTTACTATATAATTTAATTAGCTATATAATTAGTAAAGGGCTCTATATAAGAATTTTAAAGCTATTAAGGCTTAGTTTAAGCTTATATTACACACAAAGGCTACCTATAGTATTTATAATAAAAATACTTATAACTTTAATAAGACTAGTTTTATAATAGGTAAGATATTAGCATAGCTTATTATTATAAGCTTAAAAAGATAAGGTAGACTAAAGGCTATCTAGCTAAGTAATTATAAGTAGACTATATTAATCTATAGAATTAACGCTACTAACTAGGTAATTTTACCTTTTATTATTTTCCCTAGCTAGTATTACCTCTCTATCTAGTACTAGGATAATAATAGTACTAGGATAATAATATACTACGCGACTAGGCTTTTGCTATAAGTAATAATAGCTAGACTACTAATAAGCTTAGAGTAAAGTAGCTAAGGCACTTTATTAAGTATATAATAAAGCGTAGGATAGGTGCACGCTAGCTACTTATACTTAATAGTTATAAGAGCTATAACTTACTTAAATTTTAAAAGCTTTATAAGGAGAATAATATTATTACTCTTTATATACTACTATATTTATTATACCTTTTATAACTACTTAATATTAATTACTTTTTGCTGTTAAAGCGCGCGTATAGCTACTAAATTAAGAGCCTAATACGTAACTATATTAGCTATATTATAAAGCTAAAGTTCTTACTAGCCTTTTATATAGCCTATATATAATTAATTATAAAGGAGAATATCTGCGTAAGCTTTTAAGGCGCTAGCCTAGTCCTATATAACCTAAAGGTAGTAATATTAAAGCTTAATATTAAGCTTTATACGCTAACGCTACCTTTATTAAAAGTTACTTTTTAAAAAGCTAAAATACTAAGTAACACACATAAGCTAGAGGCTTAGTTAATATTAATTTATAATAGAATTTAAAGGTATAAAAGTTTATGACTTACTTTTATTATTATAGCGCTTAATTAGCTTAAAAAGGGCGCTAAGGTAATAGCTTATAAAAGTACGCTTATACGTAATTAAATTATAAAGCTTAAATAGGTAAATAGGGCAGCTATAATACGTAAAAAGTAATAAAAAAAAGTAGATATAAGAATAAGGCACTTTAATAAAAGTAAAGGTAAAAAATATTATTACTTAAAAAATTTTAAGTAGTAGCTAAAGAGTAAAACGCGTCAAGGTAAGGCGTAATTAAGTACTAGTTAGTAGGCTTTAACGCGCTATAGCTACTATAGAGAGACTAGGTATAATACGCAAACGTATATAAAGCGTAGTATAGATACTACTTAATTTAGTATAATAATTATATATAATTATTATATCGCGTTGTTAAGTTAGATCGCGATAAAGGCAATAAAAGGTTAGTAGGGTGGCTGCTCGCTTGTACTGGCCGCTCGCTTGTTAAGTACGTTACTAAACGTATAATTATGTATAATTATAATTTATTAGCCCTAAAACTATTAAGGTCTACTAACTATAAAAAACTAGCTAAAAAATGGCACTATACCTAGCTACCTTAAAAAGTTAACCTTTTATATAAATAATTAAAAGAAAGACGCTAACGCAGTTAATAATAATAATAATAATGTCTGCACTGTCTCGCCTTTCGCGCCACGGGAAATGTGTAACCCAATCATACCCCTGTACCTCCCCACTTCCACATAACCTGATACTGTACCAAAACCCCCTCGCCTCCACACAACCTAATACTGTCTCATATCCACGAGAACTGGAAGGGAGGTATATAGAGCTATCGAAGCACACACAAAGAAAAAGATAGACACTAGATACCAAAAGCAAAGAGATACTTGTTTTTCCTTGCTACCTGTGAACCGACAAATAATATTTTAGAATTTTGAATTTTTTTAAAAGATAACGTTAATACGGCTTCCTTTCTAATTAAGGAATTTCTATATACTGCGAGCTATATGGACCCCTAAAATAAACTATATAATAATTGTGGCGCACAGTTACAACGATTAGGGAGCTCGAAAATAAAGTCTATTAAGGAGAAAAAGCTCTATAATAACTAGCTATTTATAAATTTAGGGGATCGCGTGCTTAGCTACTTAGCTACTTAGCTTAACTTTAACTAGTATAGAAAGCTTTAGTAAAGTATCTTTTATAATACACCCCCTAGTTTATAAAGCGTAGTAAAATAAGCTAAATAATAACTTAAAGTATAAAAGGTAATAAACTTACGCGTAGAGCTTAAAAAGCGTCTAGCTTAGATTTCTAGCTTACTAGGTAATTAGTCTAAGTAGCTAGTTTATATATAGTTTAAAAAAAAAGTAAAGAAGTAAAAAGAGTAGCGTACTTCTACTATAAAGCTTTAATAAATATTTAAAGGTAATTATTTACTTACAACGTGACCTGTGCGAGTACTTATATAAATAAATAAAAGAATAAGTAGCTATAGAATTATAACGCTTAGCTAGTAAAGGCTTACTTACTTATAAACTTACTATAATTTATACTTTAATATTCCCTAAAAAGACTAGAGGAGGGTTTACTACTTATTTTTTATATTTAAGCTTAGTTAATAATACCTTTTACTAATTTTTTTAAATTTAGTTTTTAATTTTACTAATCTCTTTACTTATAAACTTATTATAAAGCTTATAAAATGCTTCTCCCTAGAGTGCGTACTAAAGGCGGTTACACTTTATAGGCTTCTATTAATACTAGCTATTTACTCTATATAGGCACTTATAGCTTGTATTAGGAGTGCGCCCTCTAAGCGTAGCGTATATGCCTGCGTGCTTAGTTGTTTAGTCGAGCTGCGCGAGCCAGCGAGCGTATCCTTCTAGAGATAGAGTTGCTACTGCGCCTAGTCGCGATAGGTTATTAAGCTCTCTCTAAGCCTACTTATAGTTATATCGTAGTGCTAAGCGTAGGAAATCCTTTATTAGCAGCGTACCCTTTATCTTTAGGAAATCTAGGAGCACAGCGTTGGCGTGTGCGCGGTTCTATTTAGATAGCTATTTAGTTATGTCTGTTGTTCTGCTGCTCTGTGGGCGTAGGGTGACCTCTTTATATATATGTTGTACCTGCTCCTTCTAATTATTATTACTTAAATAGAAATTATTTTTAAGTTCTCTAATTAGCGCCTATAGTATTTACTACTTAATTAATTAATAGTATTATAAGCTTTAGCCTTTATAAATTAACTATAATATAGACCTAGTTTTAGAGTGCCTAAAGCTTTATTATAAGCTAATTATAAATAGTAGACTCTAACTTATAGTACTTAAGCTATTATATATAAAACTTACCCCTAATAGTTATATTTAGTAGCTTTAAAGCCTAGTTATGTATATTTATCTACTTAGGAGCTTTAAGGTTAATATAACTTTATATTTTTTAAATTTTTATATAGTACTTAAGCTATGCGTACTAAGGTAGGAATAAGTTATAATTTATAAATTATTTACTTACTGTAAGGGGCTGCGCAAAGGTTGCCGATGCCTGGTAACAGGATTGTATTTAATAAGGAGCAAACTATCTATAAGTAAGGCCAAACTTATATGTGCGCTGTTATTGTTAAGAAGATTTAAGAGATTTCTAAGGCCCTACTTAGTCTAAAGGAGCACTAAGAGTTTCACTAAGGGTTTCACTAAGGAATAGTACAACAAGGTATCTAGCCTATTATATTACCCCCCTCCTCTCTTATAGCGTCTAGATAAAGGTCATTAGATCCACGCCAAAACCCTGTAGGAAGAAGTCGTGTATTAGGGTCTTAATATAGCTTTGTAAATTGCTCCTATCGAATCTTCGCTTTAGTATTTTGGAGGTTTTTAGCTAGCTCTATAGTTGGTAGGTAGTAGCCTTTCTATTTTACTTTATACCACCACTTCTATCCCCGTCCGCGTCGTTAGCACACTTCTGCTAATATATCTTCTACTTCCCACATATCTACGCTATTAGTATCTACCTAAATTAGCAGTAGCTAGTCGTTGTCCTTTATTTAGCTTAGTAAGGGGTCTAATGCTGCTAGTCGGAGTTAGTTAACATAGAAAATATTATAAAGGCCTAGAGGTGTATTTAGTCAAACTATGTGCGTATTTATTATTTTAATAACTGTGTACTTCGCGCTCCTCTAGTCTAGCTTCTTTAATTTTTGGCCTGTAGCAAACTGCTTGTCTAATTTTAGCTATACTTTGTCGCCGACGCGGAGGTGTGGCGCTTCTCGGCGATGCCTATTGGCTTAACGTTCCTGCTCTTGCTGTTCCTGTGCCATAGATGCTTGCGCAAGTTCTACAAGGTAGCGTAGTTTAGTGACAATAGACTCGGCTTTCTCGCGGTCAGACCTCTCATGTGTAGTGTACTTTCTGCGATTGGCGCCCGCAGGTATCTCTAGCTGTAGTGGGTTGATATTATACCCATGCTGAAGGAAGAAAGGAGACATCCTTGTCGTTATTACGTCTTGTCCTTTAATTGCAATTTGTGCTAGCGGGCAGAGAGGTGCCCAGTCATTTTAAGCCCAGCTGACAAAGGCTTTCATATATGTCTCCCATGTGCTGTTCATGCGCTCTGTTACTCTATTAGTTTAAGCATGGAATGCTGTAGATAATTGCCGCTTAATCTAAAGAATCTCGCAGAGTCTTGTCTAGAACACGCTAACAAATTAGCTGCCTCGATCTAACATAATTATATTAGGAATCTAATAGTAGGTAACAACATACGTGATAAACGCTTACACTACTGTCTCTATTTCTAGGTTTGCTAGCGGCACAAACACGACGTCTTTGCTTAGGCAGTTAGTAATAACTATAAGGTTTGTGTTGCCGTTGCTCTCTAGCAAGCCCTTAACAAAGTCCATCGAGATCTCCTTCCAGATTTGTTCGGGCACTAGCAGGGGTTTCAAAAAGCCTTGCAGACCATCTCTCCACAGTTTTGTTCTTCCGCATGTATCGCAGTTCCGTGTATATCGTCAAATATCGTTAGACATTCCTGGCCAAAAGAAGTCTCTTCCAATTATCTTGTATATAATCTCTCTGCTAGGGTGCCTAGTAGCCACAGAACAGTGTATCTACTTAATAATAGACGTTCGTAGGGGTTCGTGGTTTGGTACCCATTTTCGTCCTTGGAAGTAGAGCACTTGGTCCTTAACCTTATATTCTGTAATTAAGCATTTAATTTAGAGTGTAATAGGGAATTTTTATTATCCGCTTTTTATAGCTTAGCGTGCTTCTTAATAAACTAGGTCTTTTTTAATTAACTCGACTTAGAGGTTCTTAATAGTATCTTAATCTCGTGTGTCTTCTTAAGTATTTTCTTAAATTGCGGCGGGTAGAGCACGAACTTTTACAGACATTACTATAATATCTATCTCTTTATTAGTGTTGTCCAATTCCTTATAGTACGATGTAGTAGGCTTTAAGACTTATACGAGTCTCCTCTATAGTTAGTTATTGCTAGTGTCTGCGGGTAGATCCTGCTCTCGCCGGGATAATGCGTCTGCTCGGATATTTTGCTTGCCTGGCCTATAGAGGATCTCCATATTATATCTGCCTAGGATAAGCGACCAGCGAACCTGTCTCTCGTTTAACATTCGCGGCTTTATAAAGTACTCTAAGTTCTTGTGGTTAGTAACCACCTTAAACTTTTCTACTAATTAAAGTTTAGTATCTTATTCTTTAAGTCCTCTAATAACTGCTAGTAGTTCTTTATTATAGATTTTATAGTTATATTTAGCAGGCGTGTTCTTTCTTAAGAAGTAGGCATAGGGACGTAGGATTCTATTCTTATTATATTAAGATAGTACTCTAGTAGTAATATAACTAGATAAGTTGTATTTTATAACTGTATCGCGGTCTGCTTGGAACTGGGCTAACACTAGTTTGGATATAAAGACTTTCTTAAGTGTATCGAAGGCCTTCTGTTCCTCTGCTGTCTATCTAAAGGTAACGTTACCTATAAGTCTTATAAGGGGAGCGGCAATTTAGCCAAAATTTTAGATAAATTATTAGTAAAAATTAGTAAAGCCTAGAAAGCTTCGTACGCCCTTAATAGTCTTTAGCGCCTCCTAATCCTTAATAGCTTTAACCTTTTCTAGGTCCATGCGTGTGCCCTTCCTAGCTTTAATAATAAAGCTAAGATACTTTATAATTTTGACCTTAAACTTGCACTTCTTAATATTAAGATATAACCTAGCTTCTTTTAGCTGTGTAAGCACTTTGTTAACTTGCTTACGATATTTCTAGAGAGAACCGTTTATATAGATAAGGATATTGTTAAGATACGCTATGCAGAAATTGTCTAAATATTCGCGGAGTATCTAGTTAATATACCGTTAGAATGTGCTAGGGGCATTCGCTAGTCTAAATAGTGTAATAAGCTATTTAAATAATCTAAAACGTGTTTAGAAAGCTATAAGCCACTTGTCCCCTTCTTGGATTTAGATCTTGTAGAAGGCTATAATAACGTCTAGTTTTATAAACTACCTTGCCTTTGCAATATTGTTTAAAGTCTCGTAAATAAGTAGTAGAGGATACTAGTCCTTTTTTATTAAGGCGTTTAGTGTTTTATAGTTAATACATAGTTGCAGTCCACCTCCTGGCTTCTTTATAAATAGGATTAGTAACGTAGCAGGTGAATTGCTTGCTTGTATAAAATCTTTGTTAAGCAGAGATGTAAGTTCCTTCCGTAGCACTAGAAGCTCTCCCTTTAACATGTTATATAAAGGTCCCTAAGGGGCTTCGGGCTTCTTCCCTTCCTTCTCTTCTAGCTTAATTACGTGGTTAATTCTAGGTTAATGCGGCGGCAATTTACTTACTTCCTTAGGATTAAAGAGCGTTATATGCTTCCTCTAGTGCTTAGGAACTAGAGACAGGACGTCGATCTTTGGCTTAGGCGCTAAGGCCTTGTTAATGTTTACTAGTAAGGCGGCGAATATTTTTATGGCTCTCCCTAGATTCTTGTTTTTGCTCTAAGCTATTTTTATTAATCGCTAGAATTCTATGGCGCTAACCTCTTAAATCTCTAGTAGGTGGGCCTTACCTTCTTAACTACGGATTCTAATACCTAGAGCGCGCAGGTATATTAACTTCTTTATAGGAGTAATAGTAACTTGGTTCTAATTTATTTATGGACGTCCTAGGATAATGTCCTCTTTAGCATTGTTTGGCGTGAAATACGCAAATCCATTCTTAGTGTAGCTATTTATATTAAACGTAAACTTTATAACTTTGTTAACCTAGCTAACTTAATTATTTACCCCTATAATAGGCTTTTGTGGAATCGCTATGCGCTCAAGTTTGGCTCGTCTTATAAAGGAACAGGTTATAAGGGCGTAAGAGAGGTATCTAGAGTTAATTAGTGCTAAGGTGTAATTAGTTTAATTAACTAGTATATGTACTGTGAGCGGGGGTGCTAGCATGTTTTTCTTTTTAAACTTATCCTATTCTATCCTTGTATTCTTGCTTACTCGTGAAGGCTCCTGATCGCGACTTCGACTAGGAGCTACTCTTTTTCTAACTTATTATTATCTACTACTATCGCGTTATTATTATCTTTTACTTTTAATTTAGTTTTCGCTTTCGCGGCTTAAGTTAGCTATTACTTAAGATTCTAAGCAGCTTTTAGAGTGTAAGACTTAATTTAGTGGCCTTTCTTTTTATATTATAAATATAATCTATTATCGCGTTGTTAATTAATCTCCTTTTAAGGGACCTATTTCGCTTATTGCATCTGTGTTCTACTTAGTTCCTAGTTTATAAAATTAGTAGAAATATTACTTAAGGTAGTATTCTATAGTAGTGCGTCTCTCTTCTTGCTGCTTAGCTTTAACCGCTATAGATTGTCTAATATAGTAGTAATGTGTAATTGTATCTCCTTAATTATAGTGCTCTTAGGAAAGATAGTGCCTGCGAGGGTAGTTTATAACTCGTGATTAAGAGCGTGTAGGAACATGCTCTTTAAGATAGTATAGTTAAATAGGCTAGCTATTAGAGCTTCCTTATTAAAGTCCTAAATAAAGTCGCGTACGTTGTGTGTTTTCTATTACATATTCTAAAGCTTGCTCCTTATAGTCTTAGCCATGTGCGCGTCCTTAAACGCTCTATTAAGATGCTAAAAGAACTAATTAAGCGTGCTAGTTATGGCGTAAATAGATACCTATAGGAAGATACGTGCTCTAGCATTGCCTGTTATACAACTAAAAGTGTAGTCGATCGCGAGTTAGTCTATATAGAACTATTAAGTCTTAGACCTTAGCTTTGCTTTAATCTAGTATTTCTATAGTAAATACTGGCTTCGAGTTCTATTAAATGCCTTAGGGTCCTTAAGTCCTTTTGGTTCGTACGCTGCCACAGGTGTCGCAGGTGTTGTAGGTGCTATAGGTGTCGCGGGTGTTGTACTAGCAGTAGTCGCAGTAGGTGCTAGGATATTAGTACTTTTAATTCTTGCTATTCGCGCTATAAGTTTACCTATCTACACTATTATTTACTGTATTATCGCTTTAATACTTAAGTTTAGTAGTGTTAGTATTATTTGCTAAGATTGTCCTTTATTATCTTATTAAGCGTTTAAAACTTTATAGTAAGTGCTAGTCTCTATCTTACTACGTTCGTCGTAGTGCTTAGGCAGGCGTTTAACTGTTAAAGGTCCCTGCACTGGCGTTGCTTGTTATTATAGTGCTTAGGCAGGCGTTTAACTGTTAAAGGTCCTTATACTAGCGTCGCTTATTATAGTGCTTGGGCAGGCGTTTAACTATTAAAAGTCCCTGCACTAGCGTTACTTATTATAGTAGTGCTTACTGCTTAGAAGCAGGTCTTGCAAGTCGTTCTATTAAGGTAGCTAGGGATTAACTATATAGCTTAGTTTATTACTACTTACTGCTTGGAAGCAGGTCTTGTAATTAGTCTATTAGTAGAGTACTAGGGGACGGCTACACTAGCTACTTAAGGGTAATTAAATATAAAATATAAGGGGCTGCGCAAAGGTTGCTAATACCTAGTAATAAGATTATATTTAATAAGGAGCAAACTATTTATAAGTAAGGCTAAACTTATATGTGCGCTGTTATTGTTAAGAAGATTCAAGAGATTTCTAAGGCCCCACTTAGTCTAAAGGAGCACTGAGAGTTTCACCGAGGGTTTCACCAAGGAACAGTACAACAAGGCATCTAGCCTATTACACTTACTAAGAGCTTTATAGTAGTTATTATATAGTTTAGCTTTATTATAAGTTATAAGCGTTAAGACGTAAGCGTAAAAATAATAAAAAATAAAGAATAGTTTACTACTATAATTATTAGTTAGTATAAAATAAGTATATTATAAAATATTATAAAAGTACTAGGCTTATAACTATAGCGCATAGTTATAATAATTAAGAAGCTTAAAAATAAAGTTTATTAAGAAGAGGAAGCTCTATAATAACTAATTATTTATAAGTTTAGGGGATCGCGTGCTTGGCTGCTTGGCTGCTCGGCTCAACCCTAGCTAGCGCAGAAAGCTCTAGCAAGGTGCCTTTTGCAACAATAATCTTATAGTACTATACTAACCCCCTAGCTATAGCGTACATACCGTAATAAGCAGCAACAGTAACGTAACCGTAGTAGGGTCGAACCGTCCGTATTACCTACTGTTGCAAGCGCTGGGTAGGGTGCTGGTTCCGTGGCAGAGCTGTAAATGAAGCAGAGGTTTCGTAACTAGCAGCAGACCACTAGACCGAATGATGAATGTATCGACTCCCAGGTCAGAAAGATATGTGCTCGTGGCGAAGGGGTCGACCTTGATCTTTGTAGCAGCATTTGCGAGATCGTAGACCTTGTCAAGCTCCTCAATCTGTTCCAAGAAGTCCGCCTCTCCGACGTTCAAGTCGCCCCGAAGCTGCTTCACGAGATCAACGAGTTTGGGTGAGAGCTTAAATCCTGTCGCAACATGGCATCCCATAAAACCACACGAGTTCGCTTGAGCTCCTCCGCGAACCCGTGCTGTTTAGTCCTCGCTGGCACGGATCCGTTGGGCTTCATGGCGAGGACAGCGGCGAAGAGTGATACTGGATGCATGTTCGTGGCGATGATTAACAAGAGCTCGGTGGCAAGGGAAGAAAAATGCTTGAAAATGGGTACCGATCCCTCACCGCTGTGGCAACACGTTTGGACGGACTTGAAGGCATGTTGAGCGTGTTGAGAATGGTAGGACGAGAATTGAGTGTATAAAATAACTGGTTGTAAGAGAATATTGCCGACGGAAGGAAATACAGGCTCTGGCGAAAGTTAGAAATGTTCCATTCGTTGGCGCTGGGGAATGGGGAAGACAGACCGGCAAGCTCTAGAATAATCCACACGTTTATCTCGCCAGCAAACGTGCCAGCAGATGGACTCGAGCTCAAGAGATACCCGCAAATATGCTATGGGCAGGCAGGCAGGCATATGAGGACAACAAGCTGTATTGCTATCTGCAGAAAAGAGTGTGTGAAGTGAGGAGTCATTGTTGAGCAGAGAGAGATAGCGGGGGAGAGTTTGTTGGGTTAGTAGTCCGTGCACCTAAGTAGTACGTTCCATGTATACCACCTCTGACGTCAGTCACGTGGCTACATATACCGAGTGTTCAAGTGGCGGGAGTGCGTATATCTTCTAACAGGGCGCGTAGAATGGCTGTGGAGAGTATGCAGAGAGCAGAGCGTCGCCCTTAAAAAGTATCTACCCTTCGTACTTTTCGATCTGCCCCGTTCAGACAATGATGGCATAGTTTCGACGCCCAAAAGCTCGACCTAGCGTAAGTAACCTTCCGGAAGCCAACGGTTGGCTAATTTTCTCGTGCTCTTCGGTTGGCTGTACTGTCTTATCGACGGGACTAAGTCACCCCTCCTTCAGGAACAGGATGTGCACATAAAATATCGACGAAGTCGAGACTGGTTTGTCGTAATGAACGCACTTCTGGGACTCGAGCATAATAGATTCCCATAGTGCGTAAAACGACTGCTGAGAACTAGAGTAGATCCGCTTCGCAATTCTACCTCACAAACATATCCCACTCGCCCTTTATACGCTAATATATACATAAGAGCAGCAACTAATTCCAACACAGCAAGCCGAACCGGTAAACACAGCAAAGGGATGATGTGAGAATCCAAGTAAATATTAATTACATAGCAGCAGAATGGCAACCGGTGCCTAGGAGAGACCCTGGGAAAAACATCAGTGATAGCCACAGCTTCGCCGACTCTATACTCGAACCAAAGCGCAAATAAAAATCTTCACAGTGTTATCTTTAAGCTGTAAACAAGAGGAGAAATGTCTTTCTGAGCCTAAAAATGACCCAAAGGTATATCCGCCGAAATAGAAATTATAGAATGACCGTACCTTTGCACCATTCCCTGGGTCATCTAACACTTTACTCGCGCCATTTCTCCTGTAATTGCTTCCCAGACTTCCCCCAAACCCACCACCTCTACCCTTAACAAACACCCCTTCCAAAACAAACCCTCTCCCAAACCCTTTCACAGCCACCACCCCTTGCCATCCTCTTCAACACCTTCCAACGACCCCTCTCTAATCACAAAACCACGAGCTTCGTTAAACCTACAATATCTAGCGTTCTTTTCCTCTTCCATGTTACCCTAGGACGAGCCATAAACTAGGTGACTTACTACTTTATACCTGGGCGGTAGGACCGGAATATAGACATAGACGGGGGCGTAATAGCAGTTTTAATATTATAGCGAAGAGCTTTGCAAAATATTGTCCGAGACCGCTGACGCTTCTCCGTGGGGTTGTCGTCTGTGACCGTCAGGGCACAAGGCTAACCCAAAGCTGCGCAACCATCTACGTGCGCCTGTTACGAAAATGTGGAATATATAATTCAATCAAGACGAATCATCTAGGGCCGTCTCATCAGCGCAGCGCTCATGCTCGCATCCCACTCAACAAACGCAGCGTGACCCATGTACACGTACAAGTCCGCACCCAAACCCCCCTCTCAATACCTCCCCTAACCACTCCATGCCTACCCAAAGTTCATCTTCAACGCAATACTCGGCTCTCCCCTTTCCTCCTCCACCTCTCTCCGTCCCCCCTGCCCACTCCTCAGCACCCCCTGTAAAAACTCCCTCTCCTCCGTTCCTAGCGCTTGCACAACCTCTCTAAACGCAGCCTGATCCATACTCGCAAGTTCCAACAGCCTCCCCGCCGTCTCAGGTGCAGCTTTCTTCTCCCACCCCACGCGCGCCAGCAGGGCAGGCACCACAATCTTACTCGCGAGCAGTCTTTGGGCAGGTGTCTGCAGGGTACCGATGAAAGCGACCAGCGTAGCCGCAAGGGTAGATCGCGACTCGTCGAGGCCCTCGACGTCACTCGGGGTAGTCAGGAAAGCCAGGAGCGGTGGGAGAGCCTGGCAGGCGATGGTGGTCTCAAGGGAGGATTTCTTGGCCAAGAGGAGCAGCGAGCGGCAGCAGCCGGCGGCGACTTTGCTCGTCATCCGGTTGCCGAGGCAGTCGAAGAGCTCTTCGACGAAGCGCTGGACGAGCGGGTCGTCGCTGGAGAAAACGGCGCTCGCGGAGCTGAGTAGGATGGTTGTGGTGAGGATCGTGTTTTTCTCGCAGGCGACGCTGGCGTCAAACTCCCTGCCTTGAGCTCGCTTGAGGGTCCGGAGGAAGCGGACGAGCGTGGCGCGGAGCTGGTTGCTTGTGTCGCTGCCGGGCTCGGCGGTTTGGGAAATCGAGGTGACGAAGCGCTTGAAAATGGGGAGAGATTGAGGGATAACAGCGGTTTGGCAGGATGGTGAAGCGAGGATGGTGGCGAAGATGTGCAAGATGCAGGCGTGGAGATCGGTTTTGATGATTGAGGGGAAAACGTGAGCTGCGTCGACGAGGGCAGAGAGCGCCGTGGTTAGGAGGGCAACAGCTTCTTCGTTGAGATCGTGGCGGACTGTTAGTCAGTCAGACTAATGAACAATCGAGCATGGGTGGAACAGGCAGACGTACCAGAGGACTTGCTTTCGTCAAGGCTGGGGACGAGACCGGTGAGAACGAGTACCATGATGCGAGTGAGTTCAAAGAGCTGCTCGATATCGTCGGATAGGTGCTCATCACCATCAGGAGTACTGTTGATCAATTAGCATATTGCATAACGAGGACGTGTAGAGCACGTACGCATGAGTTCTCTTTGCAGAAGGGTGGCCTAGACAGAGATTCCTCGCTATTTCCACAATGACCGTCTGAACCTGCAACCCTTCCGTCAAGACCAGGCGGTCAAGCATGTCCATCGTTTCCGAGAACACCACTTCCTGGTAGATTGCGTGACCAGATACAGATGGCCGTAATATCTTCTTCAATGCTTGTAAGATCTCAAGGATCTGCTCCTTGGAGGCTTGCAAGTCACCGGGGCGCCCCGCTAACGCTTCAAATGCTAAACCAAAGAGCACGAAGAAGAAAGCTACGGGTTCGTCGCGGTAGTTGATGTGGTCGGGATTCCTGCTGGGAATTGATGCCTCTTCGGTAAATTCCGTTTTCCCGTCCAGCGCATCAAACACAAACTCGCTGTCTTCGTCGATCAGGCTTGCGATAGCGTCCACGAGGTTCAGCCATGATTCTTGGTAGAACTACTGGAGGTGAGACAGGATGTTTGATTGGGGAATGGTACTCATACCTTGAGCAGCGTTTCTCTGTTCAGCGCGGCGTAGATTGTGTCCAAACTGCCAGACATGGACGCTGACCCCATTGAAGAAATGTCAGGCTCGAACCTCAGGCGGGCGTACTCTCGGAGTGAAGCGAGCCAAAGAGGGGTAAGACGAGCGATGTGAGGTCGGAGGACATCGACGAGGTACTTTTGCTCTGCGCTGGCAATTTGTAGCTCCGCCCATGCTGAGAATACCGACATCTTGACCATGACTGCCGCATTCGAACTGAGACCTTTGAGGTCACCAATAGCGGCAGCTTCCGACTCGCCTAAAAAGAGTCAGAAAACCTGCCAGACACTCACGGTGTACTTGGACTCACTGGAGAAATTTTCGAGTGCAGCGACGAGAAGCTTCAGGATACGTCCCATGCGATCAACATCCGTCACGATTCCAGTGGCAATGAATGTTGCGCACACGTTGACAGCTTCCGCTGCTAGCTCGGGCGAGGAGTCTGCAGCGAAAGCGGGCGTCAGAGCAGATCCGATTTGTGCCTGATATTGCTCAAGCAATGTAACTTCCGGAAAGTCTGGATCTGGCGTTTTGCCAAACAGCTATAGAATCCCTGTCAGCAAAGCTTCCACAGCTGCAGGAGCCAACATACCTTCAGGACCTGGTCAATGATCTTCAAACCGCGTATCCTGAGCTGCACGACACCCGCCGTAGACGCCGAGAATGCGATGCGCACAACATCCGCTACCCGCTTCTGCAACGCCAACACACAAGGTGCCTCTTCGCGGAACGCCGCCTCTTTGCTCACCATCGCCACCAGCTCACTCAAGCAGTCCATACCAAATGTGCGCACCTGCCATTTCAAAAGCTCTTGACTGGTCTGCGCAGCAGTATTATCTTCACCCGGCGCATTAGCGGCCGCAGCAAACCCAGCGACTTCATCATCCTGCAGGTCCGTCTGCCCACCTTTCGGCTTCGTGTCCACTTTTTCTTCAACTTCGGCTACCTTCTTGGTCTTGGTGAGCACAGAGTGACATCGCTGGACCCACGTAGCTGTATCCGTGAGTCCGGTCTGATGCAGCCAGTTCCGGATGATGTTCCGTACGACTTCGTGTTCGGGTTGCCGGTCAAGAACATGCCACAGCTGGTCTTCAAGTCCTGGATCGCCAGACCGTATGACCTCCTCGGTGTCCCTTCGCATGAGATTATGTAATCCGTCGATGGCCATATCACGTATCTGTGTCGCGTTGCTCTCAATCGCCTGTTGCAGTTGTTTGACATATACAGCAAAGTTCATATGACCAGGTGCATAAAGCGAGAGATGCTCTTGACACTTAAGGCTTTCAATAGTGATGAGCACATCTGATTCGGCTTTGAAAAGACCGATGAGCGTCATAACCATATCCCGCGCTTTGGCCATGTCTTGAAGGTCGGGACCGAGAACGTTGATTGTGCTGTCGATACAGCGGGCAATGACAGCTGGAGTCGGCAGATCCAATTCCATGTTCGACGACGCCAAAACTGCCGATTCGGCGTTATGCGTGTCAGCGCCGTACAATTGCGCCAGCATGCCGAGCGTGCTGGTAACATAACTGGAGAAAGTGAGTCCTGCGGAGTCGGCGACCTTGGACAAGCTATCCAGAGCCCAGAAATGTACAACAGGGTGTTGATCGTTGCCAAGCGACATGAGGATGCCAAGTATGTTCTTCAAGTGGTACCCAGCAGCCATGCCTCCAAGCTGCGAGTGTATGCAGCCCAGTGCGACCGCATACCCCGACCGCGCGTTCGGTTCGCGATTGGCTACAATCTGATCTACCAGGTAGCTTACTTCGGTCGTCGTGAGAGAATTACCGGAACTGTTGCACAAGCGGCCCAGAGCTTCTCCAGCAACTTTGCGCACATAGGGATCGGGTAGAACGATGAATAACTATAGACGTCAGTATCGTATCGAAAATGGAAGCATCTTACTTACATGCAAAAGCTCCTGAATGACCTTCTCAACAGCCGATCCCTTGAGATCGCCAGCAGCGGAACGTGTCTCCTTCACGGCAACCTTTAACGCGCCAAGGAGAGCATATGCGATGTTCACCATCATTGCCGACTTTCGATGTACGTCTCTCTGCAGATTGCCAGCCGACAGAAACGATGTGATCTGTTCGAGGATACTCTCTTGGATCTTAGGTGTTTGCAAAGGTAGGCATATAGCAAAGAGCTGGAGGGCCGAATTGACAACCTCAGTGGCGGGCGGATTAGGTAAATTGAAAGGGTCGTTGGATTTCCGAACGTATAGTGATATCGAGTCGTGTTCGCGAGCGCTGCATATCGGTGAAAGAAGCTATAAAGAAGAAGTCAGAGAAAGATCGAGATGATTGATGACACCACACATACCGTGCGATCAATGATTGCTTCCGGACCATGCCTCGTCACCCAGTGGTGCTTATCCTCGGCATCATGCTCGCCAGGTAACGGTTCGATATCGTACCCCTGGACCAGCCCTGTCACACCGAAGCCGTAGTTGTCCGCGACTTCCCATATGCTCTCAAAGTTGCCCGCTGAGCTGGCGATAGCAATGCCCAGCGAGCTTGGCGTGTAATTGTCTGGGTCGGCAAAAGCTGCGACTGCGAAGGGAAGCAGGTTGGTCTGGAGTAGTACCTCGCTACTTCCTGCAGGACTCAAATCGACCAATTTCGTATAACACTGGAGAACTCTTCTTCGCACCATCAGATCAAAGTCGTGCAGTTGGAGCACCGGTGAGAGTCGTTCGGAGACATTGTCGGTGGTCTTCTTACTCGGCAATGTGTTCAAGAACATGGTAGTGTTCTGCAACATCGCCGCTAGCCTTTTTGTAACATCCAGAGTCAATAACCTACTATTAAACTCCAGGAACGTAAGTACTGAACCCAGTGCGCACTCGCGTATATGCGCCAGAAAGCTGAGCTCCAGCACGTTCCGTTGCACCATGTTGTCTTTATTAAGCGGTTTTGGCAGCGCATTCTTCCAAAGGAGTAGGAGCTGCGATAGATGGATTTTGACGAAGTTAGGGCCCAAGGTCATTAAACCGCCGATCAATATCCAGGCAACCTGGATTTGAGTAGACGATATTCGCAAGTCAGAGTTGCTGCTAGATTTCAACAGTGATGTCGCTTGCGATAACACTCTGGAATTGACGTCCACGGAGCCATGGAGCGGTTGCGACGTAGATGTGCTTAGCACTGCCGACAGTCCATTTGCAAGTCCAACACACCTTCTAGGCGATTGTCGTGGACCGCCCAGAAGCCCAAGTTCGCGGTTGACACTGTTCATACATATCGTAACGGACGGTAAGAGCTGCAACGGACATGCTAAGACGAACGATCGCAAGCATGACGATGCGTATACCTGCACTGAGTAGCTAGGATGCTGGAGGACCTGAAGTAGCGCATCTCGACACGAATCGGCGATGACGTTGGTCGCAGACCCAAGACTGTCGAACAACGAGGACAACGTGCTGAGCGCTCCGATCAACGTCTGTTTTGAAGGCTCAGGTCGTTCCTTTAACGCCTGCGGGTAGTCTTTGAGGATTTCATTGACGAGAAAGCGCGCCGCGTTCAACTGCCCCGACTCTCCTAGCATTTCGCGGCCTACGACAGTCTCCAGAACGACGGCGATGTATCTTCGACTGCTAAGCGTTCGGTATCGATTCTGGACAATTGTCGGGTTGCTAAGGATATCGAGGAAAAAGTGGCGCGCGATGTCCGCATACTTGGTCTCGACCACATGTTCGCCCAATCCCTGCAGAACTTTCAAGTAGCAATGCGCGATGCCAGCCCTTGCCCGACTGCTGGTCGCAGGTCGACAATATTGAATAGACAGTTGCTTGAGCAAGGTTGGCACCGTAAACGATATTCTAGCAGCAGACTTCTTCGGAGCTGGAGAATCGGGCTGCTCAATGATGTCTTCATCGCCATCCATATCAGTCGGCTTCCGGCTCTTCCTCTTGTTGGTCTTTGAACGCGCCAGGGGTATCTCGGCTGGTGCAGTTTCCGAGTAGTTTTTCACCAGTGACGCACTTATGCATGAAGCCGCCGCATGTCTCACGGACGCCGACGCGCTATCGATCGTCTTCCAGATCGCAGTCTGCAGCTTATCAAAGTCGGTAGAATTGTCAAAGAACGGCGTATGTCGAATCAGCTGTTCCAGAAGATAGCAAGCGCTCGTCTGTACCAGCGCAGACTTGTCGCTGGTCGACAGCGCCCGGCCCTGCTTGCAGGCGTCTCTTGCGACGGTCTCTTCGACCGAGCGCCCCACCCCCTTGAACACTTTCCCTGCTGCCCTCAACACTGTCGCCCGCAGTCCCGTGTGGTTTTGGGCAAACTTCACGAGGCGCAGCAGCGACGTGGCTGCCAGAGGATGCAGTCCAATCGCACTGTCCCCTGCTGCCTCGAACACGGCGCCCAGACAATGGGCTGCCGCATGCTTTGCCCTGACGTCCTTGTCCGCCTTCCCCGTGCCATTGAGTATGCCGATGAGCTCGTTGATCGACTCAAAAAGTAGCTTCCTGTCTCCTTTGCTGAAAATGCCATGGAACGCTCTCCCAAGATTCTCCCGTATTACTCGAGTGGGGGGCGGCGAAGCGAGATTGATGATCTGGAACAGCTCTTTCTTGATGTATATCTGATGCGCAGATGCGCCGTCGGCATCGAGCGAGGCGACATGGCGCGCGAGATCGGACGAAAAGGTCAGGAGGTAGAGCTCCTGCTGCTCCGAGGGGAGCGCGTGCAGCTTCTTGATGTCGAGCTCGGGGTTGGAGGTGGCACCATTGGCAGGCACAGGCTCGGGATCTTGAGTCGCCATAGCGGTGGGAGGGCCCTGGGGCTGTCAGTAGGGCGTTCAAGGAGAGGCGACGTATGCGACGGGCATAGCGTGCTGAACGTGTCAAGCTTCGCGGGGGTTGCGGTGTGGGCACCGTGTGCGGAGTTGTCCAGCACCTCCGCTCTGATCTTGGCAGTACGAACCATCAATCTGAATTTCTTCTATCGCCTGCGCATAGCATCGCATACACTCATTGACGCCCATGTCCGCTCCTTTCAGACGGCTATTCAGCCCTTCTTTATCATTAGACGCTTTTGCGCAATGCGCCTGTCGTCGCGCACCCAGAGCCGCTCCTTTTGAGCAGGCGCGATGCTTCAGCAGTTCGCCAGCAACATTTTCCGGTCATTCGTATGATATTCAACCCCCCTTGATACAATTATCGCTAATTTTGTTCAGAAAATGGGCGACCATCAAACACGACAAAGCCAAAAACGACGCCGGAAAATCCAAACAACGCGCCCTCCTCACCAACGACATCACCCACGCCGTCAAGCTCAACGGGCCCGACCCAAACATGAACCCGCGCCTCGCCCTCGCTCTGACCACCGCAAAGAAGGCCCAGATCCCAAAAGCCACCATCGAAGCCGCCATAGCGCGCGGCCAGGGCCTCTCTACATCCGGCGCCGCGCTCGAAAACGTAGTCCTCGAGACAATGCTGCCCGGCTCCGTCGCCGCCGTCATCGAATGCCAGACGGACAACAAGCTCCGCACGCTGGCGGACCTGCGGCTGATGATTAAAGAGACGGGCGGCACAGTGAGCACAGTGGGGTACATGTTTGAGAAGAAGGGGCGGATAATCTTGCAGAAAAAGGACGGCGTCGGCGCGGACGAGGTGCTCGAGCCCGCCATTGAAGCTGGCGCCGAAGATGTACAAGATCTAGACGACGGCCGGGTGGTCCTGTACACCGATCCGAGCGACACCAAGACGATTGGCGAGACGGTCGCGAAGGCCATGGGGATGGAGATCGCGGAGTCGGAGATAATATACGATCCGAACGAGGACACGATGGTGCCGTTGGACGATGCGGAGGTGGCCGCCAAGCTCGGCGAGTTCGTCGATGAGGTGCAGGAGGAGAGCGGGATCCAGGGCGTGTATTTGAACTGGGCGAAAGGCTCGATATCGGATGAGCTGTGGGACGAGCTGGCGAGCAAGACGGCCATATAACGTCTCCCTTCTGTATGTGTATATAGCTGTACACATACTATACAATATCGTAATATACTGTACAAACCCCATTCGAGCAGCGCATATTTTTCCGCCCAAACGCCTATGCCTTCAGCATGCGACCAGTGGTGAGATCTCCCAGCAGTTCAATTATTGCCCTTGTCCTTCTCTGAGCGCCTCCGCTCGTGCCTTCACCACGCGCCCAATTCTAACATCCTCCCTTTCCCCAGCTCCTCCACCCCCTACTTCCTACTTCACGACCCCCTCCCTTCCCTAAGCGCCTCCAACCTCTCCCTCTCCTCCCTCAACCTCTTCACCTCCGCATTCCGCTTCTTCAACCGCTCTAGCTCCGCCTTGATCTCCTCCCGCTCATACGGTATGCGATGCGTCTGCTCGGGTTTAGGCCAGAATTCTGGGACGCTGAATTTTCCATCGAGGTTCGTGCCGAAGTAGTACATGATGCCGATGGGGAAGAGGATGTACATGCCGAACTGTCGGGGCGTGTTAGCGAGGGTATGAGGGGGAGGGGAGGGGGTGGACGGACTTTGGCGACTTCGAGGTTGGGGCCGCCCATTGTAGGATTTTATGGGAGGGTTAGGTGGTGGTGTGGGGTAGAGGTGGGTGGCGCGCGGCGGGCGGGTGAGGTTGTATAGTGGAGGTGTGGTTCGATGAGGGTAAAATGCGATGGAGATGGTTCGGTGATGGTTCGGTGGGTCATCGATGTTATCGATACGGTTCACAGGCGCGCCGTGGCACCTGAAATGTTGGCGGCAACGCTCTAGGTCAAAAGCGCCTCTGGAAATCTGTTGGGAGCTCCAAGGAGGAGAGCAGTTACATGGGCAATCGCATACCGTCCTAAGCATAGTATGTAGGTAACAAAGCACGAATGACATGCTTACCCACTGCGCCAACCAACCTATCAGGTCCCTCCAACTCCGCAGCCAGCATTGGACCGAGGCACAGCACTTTGAGTCTCACGGCGGATGTCATGGTCCCCAGATTTCCCCACGCGCACTGCACACCCACTTAGACACACTTTCTCTACCTTCATAACCTATTTTTATCAAAGGCGCGAGTAGAACAGATCTCATCATGGCAGACCAACCCGTCCTCGTCGAATACAAAGACAACGGCGTCGCCATTATCACGCTGAACCAGCCCAAGAAGCTCAATGCGCTCAACCAAGATGGATACTTTCAACTAGCAGTAGCGCTCAGAGAGATCGCCGAGCGCGAAGACATATACATCACCGTGCTCACAGGCAAAGGGCGGTTCTTCTCCGCGTATGTCCGACCTTCCGTCCCAAGCACATGTCGATAGTAACGCGCCCACAGCGGCGCCGACGTCTCGATCGGCGGGCAGACCTCAAGCGAAGAGTCAGAGCGCAAACTCTGGCTCAAGAACTTCGTCGCCAACAACCTGCACATCACGCACGCCTTCTACACGCATCCCAAGATCCTCGTCACCGCGCTGAACGGCCCGGTAGTCGGGCTCTCAGCTGCGCTAATCGCGTTTTCGGATTTCATATATGCGGCGCCGCACGCCTTCCTTCTTACGCCGTTCTCGTCGCTTGGGCTCGTCGCGGAGGGTAATGCTAGCGTGGGCTTCGTGCGGCGGCTGAGCATCAGCAAGGCGAACGAGGCGCTGATCATGAGCAAGAGGATTGGGATAGAAGATCTCGTGCAGACGGGGTTCGTAAATAAGATCATCGACGTGGGTGGGAAGGACAAGAGCGACGAGCTTCTCGGGGAGGTGCTGAAGGAGGTCGATGAGAGGCTGGGCGCGCATCTGAACCGCGAAAGTGTGATGAAGATCAAGGCGCTGATTCGGAAGCCGGATATTGAGACGCTGGATCGGCAGGGAGTAGTGGAGGTGTTCGAGGGGTTGGATCGGTTCTTGAAGGGTGTGCCGCAGCAGGAGTTTATGAAGATTGCGAGTGGGGAGAAGAAACATAAGCTATAGATGGCATTAATGTAACGCTGTGCGAGAAGGGAATTGGGTATATTGTCTATGCAAGAGATACTCCGCCTTTGGTGGTGAGAAGTTCTCCGCCCATGGGCTCGTCTCTGCCAAGCGCGGGCTTGCCTGTCGACGGCGAGTTATCCGGTACGTCTGGCGGAGTTTCTCTCTCTTCTTTCTTCCTATGTTCTTGCGACTGGTGGTTGGCGTAACTCATGTACCGTAGGAGCGTGAAAAGTATGAAGGCGGATATGCCAATCGCAATGGCGGCTCTCCGTGTGAGGATCCATCTCAACCCTTCGACTTCGCTACGTGCATCGGAATTGAGCTCGACGGTGATCTTGTAGCCCAGGCGTTGGATCTACGCACGTATTAGCTGTGTAATTCGTCCTCACGTTCATAAGCCTTACCTGAGCCTCCATGTGCCTCTGTTCATTCCGCACCGCCATTTTCCGATCGTCAAATAAACCCCTCAGCTCATCCTTCAGATGGCTCGTCTCCTGGCCCATCCGCTGACTTAAGATGTCCACCTCGTGCTGCAATTGGTTCCTCTCGCTTCTCATCCTCTCCACCTCCGTCTTCCTCGTGTTCCCGACTTCGGTCCTCAGCTCGCTACAAGCCGCGCGGAACAGATATGTCTCGTTCTCCACATTCGACTTGCTGACCAGCCCTTCGCGCGCCAGCTCCATATTATCCGTCAGTATGCCGCGCACCGCCTTCATGATCGTGGTAGACTGTTCTTCCGAGAAGCCCGAATTGGTGAGGTCCTTGACCAGACTGTACGTATCGAAGTGGTGCAAATAACGCGGTGTTTTGAGGTGAGGAGGTTTGCGCTCTTCCTCCTCCTGCGGAGAAGGCATGTGCAGTATCGTCTCTATCGGCTTCGCGTCGGGCGCTTTCGGCGGGTCAGGAGGCGGTACAGAAGCTGCCGCATCTGGCGTTTCCGCCTCTACGCGCTTCGTTTCCTTGGGAGGTATCGTTGACGGAGGTGGTTCGTTCTCTTCTTCCTCTACCGGCTCCGGCTGTGCTTTCGCATCCTTCTCACCACCTCTTGCCTGTTCTTGACCTCGCAGGTGTAGCGCAGGCTCATGCGCTGTGCCATAGCGCTGCGCAATGGATTCTTCGCGGGCGCCTGTCGTCGCAACAAAACGTCGGACTGTCGTGCGGCGCCTTATATTCGATGGCCGGGCTCGGGGCGCTTGGAGCGGCTTGAACAGCATAGGCCATAGAAAAGGTAATCGCGGGGCCGCCATGTTGAATGATGTTCAAAGTTGTGTGCTCCCGCCGATTCGGAAATCTAGAAAGCATCAAGCTCCGATTCAAGCCGAGGCAAGTTGAGTCAGCTCCTCTAGGCCCGTTGAAACATCGTGTTTGTGAACCTAACCCCAAAACGCACAAGTGCGAAGTCAGTTAAGACGACACTCGTGAAAGACCTGGAGAACTTACTTCTCTACTACTCAGGGTTCCGTATCCATAATCTTAAGCACGTTCACCAGGACATATGCCTCCAGAACGAGTAAATTTAGATCGTCATTACTGCGAAAGCACCCAAGATAACGAGAAAAACAGTCTTCACAAGATCTTCACTGAACAAATCGAAATGGTTTGAAAAATCCAACAGAGACATAAGAACATAGGATGCGAAAAAAGCCGGTGGAAAACAGTCACGAGTAAGAGAGTACTACGCTGTAAATGCAACTCAATATCACTTCCAAAAATCACAAGAAAGACCTATAACGTATTCCACATGCGAGCTGCGCACCCTGGCGAGCTGCGCGCTTTTGCCAAGCCCATACTAACTTACAATTAACATATAATAGCTTAATAAAATAATAGTTAATCTACTTCGCAAGAAGTAAATATATAGCTTATTTTATAATTTATTTTTAATAATTAAATTTATTTAGTCTAATGCGGTGCTGCTACGTATAATATACCTAAGTTTACGCTATATAATAAATGCTCTAGTATCCTTTTATATACTAAAATATAATTAAACTTAATAAAACTTATAAAATTAAAGGAGGAGATAATTATCTAGTATATCTTAAATTTTACTAAGTAAGGATACCTTATAATTCTTATATAAGTTTAAAATATAATAAAAACTTTACTTACTACATGTACCTAAGGCTAAGTTAATAAAAACTAATTATTAAGCTTTATTAAGCGTATA
This sequence comes from Bimuria novae-zelandiae CBS 107.79, assembly GCA_010015655.1. NCBI lineage: Eukaryota > Fungi > Ascomycota > Dothideomycetes > Pleosporales > Didymosphaeriaceae > Bimuria > Bimuria novae-zelandiae. The sequence continues at coordinate 187,191 of ML976733.1, forward strand.
TTTAAGCTTATAATAAGGTTTAATTATAAGTTAAACTGCTTACGAATACTATATAAGGATCCTACTATTATATTAAACTAGTTTTAATATATATAAAATATAAAGGCAAAGTACAGTATACAGGATAAGAATATATAAAATTTTAATAAGCTAGAAGGTTATTACTACCTTTAAAAAGTATACAAGGCTAAAATGAGTATAAAAAGGTAATAAAGAGTAAATATTAATAATACTGTCCGTACGCAGTACGGGCAGCTACCTAATGCGATGTCTTAAGACAGGTGACAATGGTTATGTAATACCGCACAGGCAAAGGCACAGACCATAGTCACCGTGCGCGAGCATCAATCCTTATAACCCCCTTTCCTCCGTACGTAGAATAGACAGACAAGACTTGAATACCAGACCCTTTTCTCACCCGTACCATCGTACAACTATCTAGCCCTATCATATCGCGATATGCTTGGCTTAGTATAGCCCATTCAACAAATACTAAATATTAGTAGCGCGAGATAAAAGATCCTACTTTTTATTATTTTTTAAGTAAAAATATATCTTGCTAGCTAGCATACTAAGGATAATTTACCTTCCGAATAAAAATTATAGTCTTTAAAAATAGCTAAATAATAAAGAAGCTTAAAGTTATGTAAATTAAGTACTTTAACGTGTATATAAAGCGCTATATATAGGGTATATATAGGCTACTTATTATGAATAGCTACGAGAGCTATAGCTTTATTACTTTTAAGTATTATTATAAAAATAATAAAATTATTTATTTTTAATACTGCTACACTTATCGTATATCCTATAGCTACTAAATATAAGTTATTTTTTTTACTACTAAAGAAGGCATACTTGCGCTAAGTTAAGTAGTTAATATAAAATTATATTAATTATATTATTAAAACTAAGTTTTTACCTACGTTTAATAACTCGTTTAACGCGTTAATTAATAAAAAATACATTAAAAAACTTTTATAGCGCTAGATTAGTGCCTTTTTTGTCAGGAGCATTCCCAACCAGGCCCTAAGAAAGCCCCTTTGGAGATTCCCTGAATCGTCTTCGGGTTACCTCTGGACCGACCCTGGGCCAGGTCACATGATGGAGTATATATATGCTTCTATATCTCCTTACCGCATGTCCGTTTCCTTTGGCCGTTTTTAGACCCCAAGTTCAACCGGACATGATTTCGTCCTTTGTAATTTTTTCGTCCCACCAAAACCACATAGCTGCTTTAGCTTTGCGGTTTTTGGACACCTCGTCCAGCAGTACATGCACTTGCTCTATGATGTATTTTTAGACCCCCAGAGGCGCAACACATAGGTCGACACGTGACCAGTTTTTAGTCGACCGCCCCAGCGCCGTTCTGTGAAGACGAGGAAATTGTCCAGGAGGTTGGGTGTTTATATCCATGTCACCTGATCGAAAGAGGACGGGATGGTGCTTCCATTGATGGTGAAGTTCCCCATCATCAACCTTGAGAGCAAATACATTTGGAAACCTGCATGCGTGCTTCACGCTCGTGGATTCAGAAAGGCCAGGCTCGGCTAACATGTAGCCGTGTGTTAGAAGGTTTTAGAGACAACGACGAGGCACGCATGGCATTCTGCGAGTCCTGTTTTAGTGCGGCAATTCTACGCAGGATTGTGTAGGAGGAAAGAGTCTTGAGGATACAGTGGGGTTTATATAGGTTTTTGCGGGGGACGGGCAGGATTTTGGTATTTGGCTGAGTGGTGGTGCGCGTCATCACGGTGGAAGCACTCACGGCAATAGAGTGTAGTCTTTGTAGAAATACCAGAGAGTTTCGGAAGCGGTAAGATCTGTATAAGAGGATTTGAGGTGCGGTGGGATGTGTGATGGATTAGTTTGACTTGTCCTCTATTGTTGAAGTATCCGTGCCCGTATCCGTATCCATCTAGATCCATTGTAAAACGCCTTCCTGATATGCCGTGATGCTGGTATAACCCTCCCATCTCCCTTCGTGTTCCCTACTTGTAGAGCTTTCATCGCCGCCAGCGACCCCTACTGCTGCTCCCACTCCAACCCAAACCTCCCCTCCGCACAACGATACTCCCTCAAACACCTCAACACCTCCTCCGCACTCAACGCCTCGACCACAATCCCCGCATTCGTCGGCCCGATAAATCCGGCAGACACCGCGTTCTTCACCCAATCCAACAACCCTGTCCAATACCCATCTACATTGTACACTACCACCGGCATGTCGTGGATACCCAGCTGGTTCCACGTTGTGACTTCCATGAGTTCTTCGAGGGTGCCATACCCGCCGGATAAAGCGACGAAGCCCCCGCCCGGCCCACCAGAGAGAACTTCGCGCGCCATGAGGGACTTGCGTTCGTGCATGGAGGCGACGATTGTGGTGCGGCCGTAGATGGAGGCGTCGATTTTGTGGGCGGTGGGGTCGTTGGGGTCACTGTGTCGCCATCATGTAGGTATTACTCGCCTTGGTACAGGTGGTGGTGACACTGGGAGGAGGGGTTGAACGTACTGGTTCTGCTCGTACTTGACGAGCGGTTGCGGTATGATGCCGTGCACCGAGTCAGGCCCGGATAAGGAGACGAGGGTGCGGGCTACCTCGCCCATGAGCCCGACGGTGCCGCCGCCGTAGACGAGGTTGATATTTGCGGCGTGTAGGGCGTGCGCGAGGGATCGGGCGGCAGCTAGGTGGGCAGGTGAGGTTCCGCTGGAGGCGCCGCAGAAGACGCATACGACGGGTTGGCGGGTAGCTTGGGCCTCTGATGGGTTCGTCATTTTGGAAACACTGCTCGGGGCTGGAGGGGTCAGTTCAATTTGGGTGTGGAGTAGGAAGTATGCTCGTCGTGGCGGAGGATATAGCGGGGATGGCGGGGTATCGTCACGACTTAAGGAAAGAAGAATGATGGAAGAGTGGGATGGGATTGAAGGATCTATTTCTTATAGCGTAAATGCAAGGTCATATGCACTCATTGAGTCACCGAACAGAGCACACAGAAATCAACATCAACGCGCTGACGCAGGGAAAGCATCGCGTGGCGCGAATCGCTGGACGCGAAGCTCGCATGTCGCGCAGCGGTGCTAACGTTATACGGTTTCCCCCCGGTCCTTGGCGGCTTCCATCCATGACACAAGCGTTAAGCCGCGGCCGCAGAGGAAAACCGCCCTGACCTCGAACCGGCCAATCTAACTGCCTTACTTCCTTACGCACGGCAAGTTTTATAGGAAGAAACGGAACAGTCATGCCTGAGCAACGTCGCCAGGAGGAGCAGCAGGGCGCTGGTGGGGTATGTGTGCTTTCCGCGGCCGCTGTGGGATCAGAAAGATGTACTGACGCATACGGCTGCAGATTGTGAAGACGCTGGTTCAGAGCGTGGGCATCTTCCTGCTCATCCAGTTCGCTTCGAAGCAGTTTTTCGGTCAGGCACCCGCGACAGGAGGTGCATCCGACCCCGCGAAGAGCGGTGCCGTCGTCCCCAACACGAAGGTTTCCATCCCAGCTTTTGAGAACCGCCCCAGCCAGTTCAACGATGGCGCAATCCGCAGTGCTATCCCCCAAAACATTGCGCCCATGTGGCCCGTCGGCACCGAGGTCGACATCTCCATGTACATCTCGCCGTCGGTGGTGATGCCCCCGCTCAAGCAGCTGCCCAAGGACACGTTGTTGATCGACGAAAAGGGCTTCAAATTTGGCGACTGGAAGGAGAACAGGGTGGTGGAGACCGAGTTCAAGGTGCCCGCCGAGGTCCAGCGCAATGCTACGCTCTTTGCGCACTTTTATGTTGGACAGAGCGGCAGTGTGCTTGATCCCACGCAGCCGGGCTACGACAGGACGAAGGCGTACCACATGATTCGCCCGCTCACGCAGTATCAATCCAAGAAGAAGATTTCCAAGACGAGAAACTTGCTGTCCGACTTGCCCGATACAGTGCAGAGCGAGGAGGAGAAGAAGGGGCCCAAGGTCATGGGGAACTATTACCACTCGAACTTCTCCATTAGCATGATTCCGGACTCGGGCGTGGTTAACTTTCCGTCGATACATCCTGGTGTGAGGGAGTTCTTCCAGTTGGATCAGACGGGCTCAAGGGATGCTACGGGGCAGAATGGGTGGTACTATCCCGTGCTGTTCACGAACACGTTCTGGCAGCTGAAGAAAGATATGATTGAGCTTAACGACACGGTGCGTCTTGTATTTGCGATATTTGTCTTGGGCAAACGCTGATTATATGACAGGTCACAACCCTCCCGCTTAATGTCAAAATCAACAACCTCTCCAACTGGAAATTCAACATCTACGCCTCCATGGAAGCAAACATCCGCTCGAACCAAGCTGCGGCAGCAAACGGCCAGGCCATCGCCGGCGGAGGCGACGGCACCGAAATGGAAATGTTCAAAGAGATCCTCATCGACAGCAACTCGTACCTGCTCGCCATCACGGCCGTCGTCTCCGTCCTGCACATGATCTTCGAGATGCTCGCCTTCAAAAACGACGTGCAGCACTGGCGCAAGAAAAAGGACAACGTCGGCACCTCTGTCCGCACCATCCTCGCAAACGTCTTCATGCAGTCCATCATCTTCCTCTACCTTATCGACAACAACGAAAACACGTCTTGGATGATCCTCTTTGGCCAGGGCATGGGCATCGCCATCGAAGCCTGGAAGATCACAAAGAGCGTGAACGTGCGCGTGCGCCCCGCCCCCGCGGGGTCTTGGCTGCCCTACACCGTCGTGTTTGAGGACAAACACGTGCTGTCTGAGACGGAAAAGAAGACGGAGGAGTACGACGAGATTGCATTCAAGTATCTGACTTGGGTCGCCATCCCCCTCCTCGCCGCGTACGCCGTTTACTCTCTCATCTACGACACACACAAGAGCTGGTACTCTTTCATCATCACTACGCTCGTCGGATCAGTCTACGCGTACGGCTTCCTCATGATGGTGCCGTCGCTGTACATCAATTACCGCCTTAAATCCGTGGCCCATATGCCCGGGCGCGCTATGACGTACAAATTCCTGAACACGTTCATCGACGACCTTTTTGCGTTTACGATTAAAATGCCGACGCTGCATAGGTTGGCGACGCTGAGGGATGATGTTATTTTCTTTGTGTATTTGTATCAGACGTGGGTATATAAGGTAGATTACTCGCGTGTGAACGAATTCGGTCAGGGCGGGGATGAAGAAGAGGAGGAGGAGAAGAAGGCGAATCAGCCGTTGAAGGCTCCGACGGGTGGGGAGAGGGGGTTGAAGGTCCCGGATCAAGAGAAGGTAGCAAAGGTTGAGGCAGAGAAGGAGAAGGCGACTGCGACGGGCAGCGCGAAGAAGGGCGAGGGGAGGAAGAGGAAGTAAATATCCGCGGTATATGAAGATTGTACGCAGTGCGTCAGTGTGAGAGAAAGAGGAGGTAGTGCAGTCAGATGTAAATAGATATAACTTACTATCAACGATGTATGTGCTTGCGCTCGTACGTCTAGAAAATCTCCCTCGTGCGTTCCATATGCTTCTACGGGCGTGTCTAAAATCCGCTTCAACCCCTCTCTCCCTGAGCTGGGATCGGAGCGAGCGAGTGGTCGTGTATGCTGGTGCGGCTCCATTCACAATGGCGACGTGATTGGGTATGTGCGTGTTGGTTGGCCTGCTTTCCGTCCTAAAACCACAAAGAAGGCTCCAATAAATTCCTCCACCCTTCTCTCAAACACCGAAGCACAAGATCGATGTGATGCCCTGGGCGTGTCTAAATCTGCCCCTGTACCTACACATGTGGGACTCGCGCTTCCGTGACTTAAAAGCCGCACGCTGGAAAACGAGGATAGAGGAAGTTTCTCTAGGAGGGGTTGGAAAATATCAACCTTGGCCTGCATGGGTTGGTGCCGCTTTGTTGAAAGTAGTGGGGTGAATTCGATGTGTACGTGTGGCGTGCTGTTGGGACTAAAAACTGCACAGAGGAGGGTTACGTGTTTCTCCAGCTTAGATGGAAACATATGGGAATACGAGTGATGGGCTGGGCTGCTCGCGGTGGGGAGAAAGCTATATTAAGAGACCTGCTAAGGTGCTTCGCGCGTGTCTAAGGTTTGACGCGCCGTGGTGATGTTCCTCACTATCGTTCGAATTACCCCATCCTTTCTTCTTGGGGAAAGGTATATAAACCTCTCTCTGCCGCGTTGGAGTCTTCCTTCTCACACTACTCCTCCGAGCCTTGCTCACTAAAATTGTACGAAGAATGTTTCGATGGGCTGCTTTTGCGCTCTAAAAGTACCCAGACCTGCTCTCGATATGATGTGGACTTTCTGCCGCGTCCTCTATAACTTCGTCAAACATTCAAGGAAGAAGACATTGGCTGCCTTTAGGGTCTAAAATGCACTGCGCACTTCTCGCATGTTGTGCGGATTTTCTGCGGCGTCTTATGAATGAAATATTGCAGATGTTTCGATTGTATAGTGTACGGGGCTTTTGTTGATGATGCGAACCATCACTGTTTAATCGTGGTTGTGGGGTGTGAGTTAAGACGGGCGGCGGGTATATAATCCCGCTCTTCCGCGACGAAGTCTTCTCCTCACACTACTCTCGAGTCGTTCTCTAAAATAATGGACTCTGCTCCTTCGTGGGCTGCTTCTGGACTCTAAAAGATGCGCAGCAATACTCTATTGTGATGTGAACTTTCCGCCGCGGCTCATGAGCATGAAGAATCACCTTGGTCGTAGGATTTACTAAGTTTTTTGTTTGTGATGGTGCGCATCATCACTGTCTATATAGGTGGGTTTTCAGGTGTAAGTTAAGACGGTTGGCCTGTATATGAATCCTCCTCCTCCACATCCAAAACTTCTTCCACACTACCCGGCTGAGCTCGTTCTCTAAAATGACCCGACAGAGGAATACATGGACTGCTTCCCGGCTCTAAGATCCCATGCCGCCACCTCCATGTGCTGTGCAATTCGCCACTAAAAAGTCTATCTCATGAAGAATATGGACCTTCGCTGTGTCGAGATTAAGCCTTCTTCAGACTAGTCCCCTGCGCCCTGCTCTCTAAAGGCAACCAGAAACTCGGCATGTGGACTGTTTCTAGGGTCTAAAAGTCCCTGCGGCTCCGCCTGATAGGGAGCGGCCCTGGCTTCGCTTCTAAAATGTTCATGCGATGAGGTGCATGAGCTCCTCGCCGTGCTTTGGGGAAACGGCTTTGAGCGTAGGCGTCTTGAGACTTTTGATGATGCGCGCCATCATTGGCTGCTCGAATCGGCGTTTCGGTCTCCTTCGAGATGGTAGGCGTGCATTTAAGCCCTTAAATTCTCTGCAAGAAATTTTTCTTCTCACACTACTCCGCTAAAACATTTTGTCTAAAATAAAGCCCACCAAGATGCCATGGGACTGTCTAAAAATCGCTCTACATGGGCTGATGTGGATCCAAAACAAGATACTTGCACGTCATGGACTGCTGCAGTTTGTGGGGTTTCCGGGGATGGTTATATCTCGATAGCTGTTCGGTGGTGCGCCCCATCACTACAAGTACTTCCTTAAGCGGTTTATCGCGCCTCTGTCAAGATAATCAACGGGCATATAAGCCCCTTAAATCCCAGCGAGAGACTATTCTTCTCACGCTGTTCCGCAGGGGCATTTTGTCTAAAAACCAGCGTTCTTTAAGAAAATGGGACTGTATAAAACTCATCGTACACGCCTTGATGGGCGTCCAAAACCACAATGGCATACTTGAATTGGGGGTGCGGGATCTGGTTTGGCTCTGTGGATCGTTATCTTGAGGTAGCGGGATAGCGGGATACATATGTAGTGGGTTTGATGATGATGCGCACCGTCAACGCTAAAGGAGTACCTTATCTCTGTTCAGCTGGGTAGCGTGTATATAAACCCACACTTCTGTTCGGAGACATTCCTCCTCGCATCTCTCCCCTAAGGCACCTATATTTTCTCTTAAAACAGGCGACCAGAGTCGTTATGAGATTCTCTAAAACAAGGAAGACACGAATTCATATGGCTGTGATTCTGGGTCTAAAAACATGGACCTTAAATTTTATGAAGTACTGGACGTCGTGTGGCACTAGAAGACCCTTGCGTCTTGATGACGGTGCAGAGCTTGATGATGATTAAGCTCACTACTATCTAGGTGAGTTGAGCCCATTTCGGCTGACTGGCGTGTATATAAACCGCCATTCTGAATGGAGTTTCTTCACACACTACTTTTCTAAAACGATTTGACTAAAAAAACATAAGACACCTGACCATGTGAGATTATCTAAAAAAACTCAAACCGACCTCATGGGTTGTGCCCGCGGGTCTAAAAACGAGTATCTGAGGTCGCTATGGACGCGGGCCTTCGTGTGACTGTGGGGGACGTGCATGTCCCAATAGCGATGCAGTGTTTAATGGTGATACTCACCATTACACCGGGTGAGATGAGTCCGCTCTGGCTGGCTGACGTGTATATAAACCGACGATCCCTTGCAGAACCTTTCCCTTTACGCCACTCTGCTAAGGCCTTCACTAAAAAGCACGCAAATAGTAAACGCAAAGCGTGATGGGGTTGTCTAAAAACATAACGAGAATAAGATCCATGAGATGCGCTCTTGGGGCTGAAAGCTAGCATCTTATCTCTTCATGGGTGCTGGACTTTCTGTGGCTCTAGGAGTGTCTATTTCTCGACGGCCACGCAGTGCATAATGGTGATACTCACCACTACTGTCTAGCTGAGTTGAGTCCGTTCCGGTTAGATAGCGCGTATTTAAATCCGTAAATCTTCTATAAACATAGTTCCTCACGCTACCCCACTCCTACTCTCTTCTCTAAAAGACAGGAAGCGCCATTGTATGAGCACCTTTCGAGATTGGGTCATCGATACTGAATGGGCTGCGCCCGCGGGTCTAAAAGCATATTGGACCACTCTTATGGGCCGCTGGGTTTGGCGTGTGCAAAGGAATTATTTTGTGCTTGGATAGCATTGTGTTATAGCTGGCGATGCGCATCATCCTCGAATACGTGAATTGGAACCTGTTTGGGCCACGGGCGTGTATATAAACTCTACGCTTTGCTGGATTGAATTTCTTTCACACTGCTTCTCTGTAATGCCTCCAAAAACATGCCGAGCTGGTGATCATAGGCACCTTGAAAAATTGGATCATCAACACACAATGAGCTCTGCCCGTGGCTCTAAAATTTGTTGGAACCCGTTGAAATGGGCCGCTGGACTTATTTTGCGCCTGAGAAGATCTCCTTTCACGTCTGGACAAGGTTGTATGGTATCTAGGTTTGGTGGCGATACGCATCACCGCCAGCCGTGAGAACTTGCTACTCTTGGGAGGGCTAGTGTATATAAACCCCTCACTCCACCGCGAATATTGTTTTCTTTGTACACAGTTCTGCACTGCGGTGGTGCACTAAAAGGCAACTATGGTGATGATAATAGGTGTCTCGAGCAGGGGGGATGTCTAAAATCCTGGGACCAATACGAGATGAGCTGTTGGGAGGTGTTTTAAAAAATGGAATACGCTGAATTATGTGCTGCTCGTGGCCTTTGGTTTGCCTGAGCTACAAACTTCGCAGCTACGTGTTGGTATTGGGGGATGGAAAGGTCGCTTGGGTGCGTTTGTTGATGATGCGCGTCACCGTTAGCTATGTTTTGAGTGAACTCATTACCCTTGGGACGGCCGGCATGTCATATAAACCATCCGCTTTTTTGTGATAGATTCTTTCATTCTAAACGGTACAGCACTTCGGTGATCACTAATGATCACTAAAACTCGACCCAATTGCGACCCATGTGTGGTTCCTGGGTCCGAGGTCTAAAATGCCAGTGTCACATCCACTATGTGGATCGCCGGGGCGGGCCCAATTACCCCATCCCCAACACGCGCGCGTGCCCGTGTCAAATATGCGACGTGTCGCCTTGGGAGTGTCTAAAAAGGTTTGAAGACTCACTATGGACTGCCCGGCCCGGTTCGCCTAGGCTCATAAATCATGTCGCGCTCTGCCATGCGTTGTTTGTCAGAGTTTTATAGTAGGGTCTTTTAAGCGCTAAATTGATGATGCGCGTCACTGTCAGTCGTGTGAAATCATTTCCTTTGAGACGGTCGGCGTGTATATAAACCTCCTCACTCTACTGCGACAGAGACTTCCTCTCCACACAGAATTACACCAGGAGGAGGTGCACCAAAAAGTCCAAACCCTGGCAAGCATGCGTGCTTCCTGGGATTTAAAAAAAAGGTGCGGAGCCTTGCAATGTGCTGCTCCAGCCTCGTATCGTCGGAAAATGAAGATGGAAATTGGCTATGGACTGTCCGTCCTGGTTTTTTGAAAGCACTGTTCGGCAGACTCATGTTGTGCTTTGTCTATTATGGCAAGATCCTCCAAACACCTTTGGTGAATATGCGCATCGCCATCAGCTGTGTAAGTCGAGCTCACTTCAGCCGGACGGCGTATATAAACCCTCCCTCTACTGTGACAAACTTTTCGCCACACACTTCTGCACCGTGGTGCATTAAAAAGTTCACCTCTAGAGCTCTATGTGTGGCCCGTGGAGTCTAAAACACACGAATCGTCACGAAATGTGCTTCTCCGGGATTGTCTAAAATACGTGCCTCAAGGTTTATATGCCGTTGGGACTGGTGGGCGTGAATAAAAACTCCTCCCTCTACAGTAATAAACTCTTCCCTACACACTTCTGCACAGCGGCGGTGCACTAAAACAAGAGCACCAGCGGTTTCATGTGTGGCCCGTGGAGTCTAAAAGAATCGGTGCATGAATGCATGTGTTTCTTTGGGATTGTCTAAAAACCCATGCATCAAGATTCATGAGCTGGTGGGACTGGCAGACGCAGACAAAATCTCCTTTAGCCATGTGCCGCGATTTGAGCATCTACAGGAAGGTCCAACAAGCACTTCGGTGAAGATGCATATCACCATCGTTAAATAGAACGAGGTTTCCAAGTCTGTGTTAGCTTGGAAGCGGTGTATACAAATCTCTTGCTCTGCTGGGAGCGACTTAACTCTGCATGATACTGCACTGTGGTGATGCACTAAAACAGAACGACCACGCGTTGATGTGGCTTGTGGTGTCTAAAACTTGTTGAGCACCAGCCAATGTGCTGCTTCGCAGGCATTAAAAGATGAAGGAGGAGAACGCTATGTGCTTCTTCTGGGAGATGTCGTAAACTTTAACCGCGTCATCGTGACTAGGACGTGTTGTTTATGTCGTGGTTGACTCACTGTTCTCCTAAGTTAATCTGATTTTGTCGCGTTAGGAGATGCGAACTATAGATAATAACCTTAACACTAGAAAGTCTAACAAATAATTGATTACTAGATATACTGTTTTTATAATTAACCTTCTTGCACTGCGAACGCGCTCTAGGCAGCATCCTAACAGCCTTTTAGACCTCCTATCTTGTGTTGCTCATGCTGTCCATGGGCACCAAACCCCAAACAACAAAATCATTTGGACACTTCTTCACATCTTCGCATTTTTGACAACAACTGCCTTTTCAGGCTGCGCTGCGCAATTGGTTCGACGAACTGCGGAGAACGAAATGACTTAGGGCAGTTTGGATTACACTGCACCCCAGACCCTTGTTACAAAACGTATTGCTTTTGAATTACAGTTCTTCCCTGCACACCTTCCCTCCCGAAAGCTATAAACAAACTAGTTATACACGCACTATCGGTTACAATCCCCCCAAAGGGTCGACAAGAAAACCCCCGTGAGACGCTGATAGCGCCGCCGAAGCTTGCCGCTACGCCATGCAATGCAGGAAAGGTGGAAACAAAAACAGTCGCTCGTGAACATGCTCAAAGAACCCCCCCCCCCCCCCCGGGTTTGGTGTACGAGTATCTCTCGCAAACCATAACCATGTCGATATGATAGCTTTTCAGTTTTCGGTGGCGAGATCTAGGGTAAACGTGTCGATGCTTTCAGCCTCCCCGTTACCCATGACAAGGTCTTATACCTGTCTTGTGGCACTGTAGATCCAGGTTACCCTACTGCAACTGAAACGGAAGCTGGAAACCAAACCCAGGTATGGCAGGCGGCACAGCGACGCCTTGCTCAGCGCGTGGTGAGATGTGACGGTTGTCGGGCGCGGGAGGGCCACGCTGGTCTGCTGCGCGACGGAACCGGTTGTCATCGTAGCCGCCGCGTCCTCGGAAACCGCCACGGCCTCGACTAGCCTCAGGAGGCACTCTTTTGCTGATGGCTGCGCACAAGTTAGAGGCCTGATCCAATTACAATGGGGAGACAACTCACCTTTGGACGACACACCAGCTCCAATCTCGATATCGGGTTCTTCGATGACCATGCCCTCTTGAAGGGGAACGCCACCGGTGCCACCGTACTCTGCAGTTAGAACCCACTTCCGGTCGGCATCCGTGAGTCGCGAGATGGGAATAATGCTAATACCAGTGTCGTAGTCGCTGCAGTCGCGGGGACCGAAACCTACGCCCCATCGTGTCTGTATGAAGGTTAGCAATGTTCGAGAAATGTGCCTGCGGTGTTTATTCCGAGGCGAAATCTAGTGCTGTAAACTTGGAACGTACCTGACGAGCCTTTGACACAGCAACCGGGTCCTGGTTGTTGACCATGCCGGCCTTTGCGGCAAGAGCATCGGGGCGGGTCAGCATCTTGACAAACGCGTGGCGCTTGTCCTGGTTGACGATACAGCTCTGCACTCTGCCGAACCGACTGAAGATGTCGCGTATCTCTGACTCGGTCCCAGAAGCACCACCTATGAAAAGTGTACGGCTAAGGACCTTGATGTGGTCACGGGGAAGCGTGGGATCCCACTCTATGAACTTCGACGAGCCATTCTGGGGTGCACTCGCGTTGTCCCATGTTGACCTAGTAGGCGGAGGCGTTCGCTGACGATATTCATTACGATCATTACGACCGCCGCGGTTCCTACCTCGACCACGGCCGCGATCACCTCGATCGAAGCGGTCCATGGCATTGCCTTCTGCACCTGCATTGGGATCGTAAACCCCATAGGTTGGACTATCGCGCCGATTAGGTGGCGATCTACGTGGAGATTGACGACGGCGGCTGTAATCAGGTGAGCGGCTACGATCTCGGAATCTACTGCCATTCTGATCATATCGCTCTGAATGTGCTCCATTGGGCATTAGAGGCGCTTGTATCGGAGCTGGTTGCGCTGGGGGTGCAGGGAGACCGCCATTCTGAGCCGCAGCCATCATATTGAGTACTTGTAACCCTTGTTCTTGACTCATTGTACCCGCCTGCATAGCTTGAAGAATTTGACCCGCAATTTCAGTGATGCCGATGGGTTGAGCGGCATTACCATTGGGCTGAGAATTGCTAACCACGGGCGCCGGAGGAGGCGGAGGCATGAATCCAGGGGGCGGAGGAGGGAAATTTTGAGCAAATGGTAGCGGTGGTGCTGCTACAGACACGGGGTTAGTTTGATTATTTTGCTGCGGCGCCAGGCCGGCCAAGACCGCAAGTAGAGCAGTTGGATCCTGTGGTGGCGCTACCGCTGGTGGCGCTGTAACAGCAGCAGTGGGTGGGTTAGTCAGGGCATTGGCGGATGGCGCTTGGAGACCCTTAGGTGGACTACCTGGCGGTGTGAATGTGCCTGTTAAGCAAATGTCAGTGAAACGATATACGCAATAACGAGGAGTTTGTGCAAGGAAATGGCAGGAACTTCATTCCAGACGCATCACTTCTGTCTTGACCTAAGATAGACGATAAGCTGGCGGATGTTGCAATCGACAGTCGCCAGCTGGACGTAGTTTCTTGAGTGGTTCGGCCTTCGTATTACACGTCCTGGGACTGCAACGAGGTGACAAGTGAGATGCGTCCGAACATTTCTGACGCCAGCAGTGAAGGAAGAGCGGCTCTTACTAGTCTTTGTCTTGTTCAACTGTTGTTTGAAACCGGCGAGCATTTCCTTGGGAAATGTTTGTCCACGCTCCCATATATCAAGCAATTTGAGAATCTTCGGTTTCTGGTCTTCGGGTGCCGATTGGAATAAGTCGTTCATGAGAAAGGGTAGTACGTCGTTTATCTTCTGTACGCCAGACGCAAACGTGCCGGGTGCAGCATTGCGTGAAACGGCTTGCCCAGTTTTTCTAGCACGATCAAGCCATTGGCGGGCTACTGAATCTACAACGTATAGAACGCCGAGCTTATGGGTGGCGGGACTGTTCTTGAGCTGCTGGGCGATCTTCTCCACGACAAGGACATCGGACTACAAGCGGTGAGCGCCAAAGTCAGTATCTATCCAATGAACCAAGCTTGCGTGTTATCCGGGAGAGGCGGTGGCGGGACGGATTGCCGGACAGCTTTGTGTGGTGCCCCAGGAGTATAGAATACATAGGCCGATGAAAACACTACTCGTTCGGTCGGGGCGTACATCTTCTGTATTGTATATCCCGGGGCAACACAGCGACAAGTTGTTGTTAAGATATCCGCATCTCATCATCGCCCATGACGGCTGGCCTCACATACCTGTACATTGTCCACAGCCTTCTGAGTAATCTCCTTGATTTTTGAGGGTGTCACGCCCGGCGCTTTCAGCCCCTGGAGCGATTGTAGGAGGGCCCCGATCTCGTCCACGGCTGCCATTGTGAAAGGCTACGATCGACTTTTTGGTGTATCCTAGGGTAGCACAGAGTATCAAACTAAAGAGTAAGGAAATCCGTCGGCAATGAGACAGAAGAGGAAGATGTGGGCGTGTTACTCGCAAGCTCCGACGCAGAAAAGTCTAGATGACACGGCTGTTGATGGGACACGGGAGTGCCAGGCGGTATTACCTAGGTAAGAGCTTGGAGCGCAGGCGCTCAACAGTAGCGCGATTGCGCTGTCCTCGAGAGCTGAGTTGGCGGCTGCCGTTCAGACCTACACACGCGGCGAGGGCGGAAAGAACGCGATCTACCGCACGGTGGCGGGAGCTGCAGCAGCAGGCTTGATATAGTCGGTGGTTAGGAGATGAGCAGCTCTGCGATGGCAGGTTGCTGCAGGGTGCGCGTGTCTTAATGAGGGGAAAAAGTGAACAGCCTGCGCGAGAGGTTGCAGCAGCCGCACGGGCCCTTGCATCACTTACATAATACATCACGTGATTCCGAACCGCGGTTGGTGAAATTCCCGCGGGCCGCGATAATCAACAACCGCGAAAGCCGGAAACAGAGTTTTACGACGGGGGTGCGCCTCGCCGATAGCAACCACCTGTTGAGCAGCTGCATAGTGATATCAAATTTGCATGGCATGGACCTTCCCTCGCCTTGGGCGACCGCGAAAACCTCGTTGAATTGAGCGATCCACCAAGCTCTGTAAACTATCTGCGTTAGTGAGTATAGACGGTCTGCGTGCCTGCGCAAATCTCCGATGTGGCGCATGTCAACGATGGCCTCCGGGTTGGGGACGCTCTCCGAGCTGTTGTTGGTGGTTGAGCTGATGACGGAACGCCTAGCTCTCGTTGTGGGTCCGTGCTCCGATCGCAGCTCGCTCACCCATTGCATCTTTTTTTTCGCTCAACGGTTCCTCCTTCCTTCCTCCCTCATCCGTCTCCAAGTCCATCCATAATGGCCACCTCATTGCGATTGAGCACCCGCGCTCTCCGCGCTGTGCCCTGCACTCCTCTGCGATCGTCTGCCTTCAATGGCTTCCGCGCCTACTCAACCGGAAAGACCCAGGTTAGGATCCACCGCCAATGCCATCGGACCAGATGCTAATTCATCACTTGCAGACCCTGAAGGAGACTTTCGCCGCGAAGCTTCCCGGCGAGATCGAGAAGATCAAGAAGCTCCGAAAGTACGCGCTCTTACTCCCGCGGCTCGCATCGCAGTGTTGACATGGTATCACAGGGAACACGGCAACAAAGTTGTTGGTGAGGTCACCCTCGACCAGGTCTATGGCGGCGCCCGTGGCATCAAGTCCCTTGTCTGGGAGGTAAGCTGCACCCGATACAACCTAATGGGAAGAAGCTTACCACATTTAGGGCTCCGTCCTCGACTCTGAGGAGGGTATCCGCTTCCGCGGCAAGACCATCCCCGAGTGCCAGGAAGTTCTTCCCAAGGCTCCCGGCGGCCAGGAACCCCTCCCTGAGGGTCTTTTCTGGCTCCTCTTGACCGGCGAGGTTCCCTCTGAGCAGCAGGTGCGCGACCTGTCCGCTGACTGGGCCGCCCGTTCCGATGTTCCCAAGTTCGTCGAGGAGCTTATCGACCGCTGCCCGACCGACCTCCACCCTATGGCCCAGTTCTCCCTCGCTGTCACTGCTCTCGAGCGCGAGTCCAACTTCGCCAAGGCTTATGCTAAGGGAATGAAGAAGACCGAGTACTGGGAGCACACTTTTGAGGATTCCATGAACCTCATCGCGAAGCTTCCCACCATTGCCGCCAAGATCTACCGCAACATCTACAAGGATGGTCGCGTTCCCGCTATTGAGAAGGACAAGGATTACTCCTACAACTTGGCCAACCAGCTCGGTTTCGCCGACAACAAGGACTTCGTTGAACTGATGCGTCTCTACCTCACCATTCACACTGACCACGAGGGCGGCAACGTCAGCGCACACACCACCCACTTGGTCGGTTCCGCTCTCAGCTCCCCTTACCTTTCCTTGGCTGCCGGTCTCAACGGTCTTGCTGGCCCTCTCCACGGATTGGCCAACCAGGAGGTGCTTGTCTGGCTCCAGAGGATGAAGAAGGCCATTGGCAACGACCTCAGCGATGAGTCGATCAAGGACTACCTCTGGTCCACCCTCAAGGCTGGCCAGGTCGTTCCTGGCTACGGCCACGCTGTCCTCCGCAAGACCGATCCCCGCTACGTGTCCCAACGCGAGTTCGCCGAGAAGCACCTCCCCGACGACCCCATGTACAAGCTCGTCAGCCAGGTTTACAAGATCGCTCCTGGTGTCCTCACCGAGCACGGCAAGACCAAGAACCCCTACCCCAACGTCGACGCTCACTCCGGTGTCCTCCTCCAGTACTACGGTCTCACCGAACAGGGCTACTACACCGTTCTCTTCGGTGTCTCCCGCGCGCTTGGTGTCCTTCCCCAACTCATCATCGACCGCGCCGTCGGCGCGCCCATCGAGAGGCCCAAGTCCTTCAGCACTGAGGCTTACGCCAAGCTTGTTGGCGCTACTTTGTAAGCTCGCATTGAAGGTGTCGGAGAAGATTATAGACAGATCGGAAAGGTGGCTCAAGATTGAGCCGACTTTCCGTGTACCACTTGTGTAGGGATGTAAGGATACTATGGGTTGTGCGTTTTGGTGTATTAGCATGCATCGAGCTTTCATTTACCTGATGATATCTGGGATGCAGCAATATCTATTTAGTATCGAGCGATCAAAGTCACGCTTGAAATTTCAAGAATACCCTCATCTTTATTTGCCTCTCAAATTTGGTGAAAAGAATGCTGTATATGAGTTTGTTTCACATGCTAATTCGTCGATTAAAAGTTGCCGCGGCGTTTGGCCACCAGCATACCGAAAGCCGCAGGTGGGTAAACACGATGTGCTCAGCCAGGCCCGCGTACGCAGACTTTCTCTACGCCCCTAATTCCAAGCTTGAAGATTTTCTCTTCAACAAACGTAGTGGCCGTCGTCAAAGCAGCCTCAGTTCTTCCCGCGGCAACGAGGGTCCAACCCGCGGGAAGCGACAGGGCATCAGCGCTGTGGCTACTTGCCTATGCCTCAGCTCAGCTCAAGCACGACAGTGCTCCGAGT
Organism: Bimuria novae-zelandiae CBS 107.79; assembly: GCA_010015655.1. Lineage (NCBI taxonomy): Eukaryota > Fungi > Ascomycota > Dothideomycetes > Pleosporales > Didymosphaeriaceae > Bimuria > Bimuria novae-zelandiae. The sequence goes on from ML976733.1 coordinate 204,865, forward strand.
TCCCGATTCACAAAACTATCCAACACAGAGGCAATCCCGATACCGGGAAATGTCGGGCCTGCAGGGTGTCCTTTGGGATGACAGGCAGGCGGGTGGGCTGTTGAGCTCTGGGGCGCTATTCTTGGGGAGCTGCGGCTACCCCATCACTTTGGAGTCGGGCATTGTTGAAAATGCGTGTCCATGGAATGGTACTGAGAGCACCTGCTCGTGTAGCACTTTATACACGTAGAGAATAGTCTAGGAACATGTACATACCGAAATGGCCCGTAAATTCTATATCGGAAAAGTTCCATGTAGGCATTCTTGTGTGTAACGCAGTAGCACTCCGCGCCTGCTTGCACATGGGCTTGGCGCACCTGCATCATCCCGACGATCAACACCGGCGACTCGCTCGGGCCCTGTGCTAGGGCAACATCTCATTCCCGCGACTTTTCTAGACGTCTGCTTTTCTTCCTCGTCTTCCACTTGCGTGTTATCCTCTCCAGGTCACTTTTACGTCCCCGTAGGTTTTACAGCGAACGACGCGCCCTTCTGCCTCGGTCCGGCCCCCGAAGAGACAACTACTCCCAGAGATGAGCGCACCGTCTGCCTCGGTTGCTGGCCTGCCAGCTGCACCGGCGAAGCTGGAGAAGAAGCCGGTCAAGTTCAGCAACCTGTTGTGTAAGTTCTGCAGTGGAAATGGTTGGGGCGTGAATTGAAGCTGATCGGCGCATTTTGGGTACAGTGGGTGCTGGACTGAACATGTTCGAGTAAGTTGGCAAGAATGGTTCACGGGATATGTGAGGGCATCACTGACGGGTTATTTACAGGGTCACCACTCTAGGACAGCCACTTGAGGTGGTGAAGACGAGTAAGGCCGCTCACGACACGCCTGTCGCGTGGAACAAGGGTTAATGACGAGTGTAGCAATGGCCGCGAACAGAGCCGATGGTTTTGGAGGAGCTATTCAGCGCATGTGGTCGCGTGGTGGTGTCCTCGGATGTAAGTCCCCGATCGCACCCATCTGAGACGGAGCGCAGATGGCACAACAAGCTACAGAGGACCGCAGCTAACACGTAAACCACAGTCTACCAAGGTCTCATCCCCTGGGCCTGGATCGAAGCGTCTACGAAGGGCGCCGTCCTCCTCTTCGTCGCCTCCGAAGCCGAGTTCTACGCGAAGTCTTTCGGCGCGAACAACTTCGTCGCAGGTATCTCCGGCGGCATGGTCGGCGGTCTGGCGCAGGCCTACGCCACGATGGGCTTCTGCACGTGCATGAAGACGGTCGAGATCACGAAGCACAAGGTCGCGGCCTCGGGCGCGAAGCCCCCGGGCACCATGGAGACGTTCATGGACATCTGGCGCCGGGAGGGTATCCGTGGTATCAACAAGGGTGTCAATGCCGTCGCAGTGCGCCAGGTCACCAACTGGGGCTCGCGCTTTGGTCTGTCTCGTGTCGCTGAGACTGGTATTCGCAGGGTCACTGGCAAGGAGGGCGGCGAGAAGCTGTCAGTCATGGAGAAAATCACCGCGTCGGCGCTCGGTGGTGGTCTCAGCGCGTGGAATCAGCCCATCGAGGTCATCCGTGTGGAGATGCAGTCGAAGAAGGAGGACCCCAACCGTCCGAAGAACCTGACTGTCGGCAAGGCGGCGAAGTACATCTATTCGCAGAACGGGATGAAGGGATTGTACCGTGGTGTTGCTCCCCGCATTGGGCTCGGCGTTTGGCAGACGGTCTGCATGGTTGCTTTGGGTGATGTGTAAGTCCTCTTTTCCCTCTCCCTCAAACCCACGATATTTCCTGCAAGCATATACTAACATATCCACAGCGCCAAGGAAGCCGTTGAGAAGCTTACCGGCGACAAGGTCACGGCCAAGCACTAGACGACGTCCCTCTCTCGTTATAAGCACCCTCATACTTTACTGTCCTGTCGCCCGTTTATGTCGAGGTATACGTGGGTTCAGGGATTGTTGTGATATTCACTTTATGCCTCGCAACTAGGCATTATCGACCCGGCGGTTTTCCGCTGCATAGATTTACTTTGGCCTGGGACGTATGGATAGACTTGTAATGCCCGATTAGCCAGGGAAAAGCAATTATTCTGGGAATGTTTGAGGTTGATTGTTGTGATGTGATCGTTACTTCGATTTTATTGTACCGGCCGGCTTGGTGCAGACAACTGAACGGGTGGCGCTTTCTTTTCATCTACTGGAAGGCTCGAAGTGGCTCTCACGCCCAGGGAAGAGTCGCGAATTATGTCTTCCCAGAACTAACCGAAGTACGTTAAGTTACCCCAGGCTAATCTGTGGCTTTTTCGAGGGTGTGAGAGAGTGGGTAGAGCGATCAGTTTAAAGGCAATTGGCCCAAGCTCCTCCTGCGGCCCCACGTAACCGGCAGCGGGCTCTGGAACCACCGTGTTGGGCTAACCACCTGAATCTACTACACCAAGCGCCGCGCAAGACCTCATCGAGATGCCACCATGTACAAGCTAATCTCTTGTGTTGCGACGGGCGTGCAGAAAGGGTACGAAAGGGTGAGTCAAGTCACGCTGAGCTATGAAAGAAATGATCAAGGGATTCCACTACTGCAATTGTCACGACGACCTTCCATGGAAAGCTAAAAGCTGGCTATACACGGCTACGTTTGCAATTAAAGTTTAGCTATTGTATTATCTATCCTAGGGTTACTCATCACGCTTTCCTGCTATACCTCTGGCCTACTTCTATCTTTACGCGAGAGACAGCTTGCAAACAGAGTCGCGAGACAGTCTCAGGAAGAGCCGCACTGATCCTATGTATGAGTAGTTCCCGGACCACAACGCGCCCATAGTCAAGCATTGGCGCTGCGACCTCACGGCCCTCTCGCACGTCTACAATCTGTACTTCGTCGCCTACAACACCAAAATCTATATCTACGAGCCCTCTTTCCCTGCTCAAACGCTCGGCGAACCTATTAAAATTCTGAAGCTGCCAAGGACGGGTGCTCCAGTTCCACGAGGCATCGATAACGAGGACCCGCATTCGATCACCAGGGTGTTGGTGGATTTTTTTGGCAATGACGAGGTGCTTTTGTGCACGTGTGATGACGGAGACGTGGTGGGGTTCTGGGTTCGGGACTTGGTAAGCATGTGCCTTGGGTTATCCCTGGACAACTTTTGGTTATATCACATGCATAAGCAAGTGTTAATTAAATCAGTATGAAGCGAGACTGACCAAACGAGACATTTTTTGTGCGAAAGAAGAGATAGATGAAGAGGAGTGTATTCGGATTTTCACAAAACTTAACGTTGGACAAAGCGCTTGGGGTCTTGCGGTTCATCGCAATGCGCGATTGATCGCTATCAGTGCGAATACGCACGAGGTCAGGGTTCTGGCGTATGCTCTCGCGCAACCAGATGATTCATTGGAAGATGATACGAGCGGATTCCCAGTTCCCCGGCACAAGGATTGGTTGATTACTCTACAGGCGAAAGCTAACATTCCCGCTGTATCCTTTGATAACAGTGGCGCGGATCCTACCGGTATGTCCTCAGTCGTCGTTCTCTGTGTCTTGAAAAGGAACGAGCAGGTTCCTGGTCCTTTGGCCTGCGCACCACTTTCTCGAGGGGGCGGTGTGCACCAGACGGCCGGGTATAAAGTAAATGCAGTCGGCGACTGTATAGCTCGTCCTGGGGCAACACAAAGGATTAAGACAAGTCTAAACTGAAGTGTCTTACCCGACCTTGTACCTACACGACTGGGCAGTAACTGGACTTTTGGCTGACTAGTATGAACTCACCAGGTAGATGGCTCTCTAGCAGTAGCATCGACGGACTTACCCATCTATGGGACCTCAGCAGACCGGATCAGCCAGCCCAGATCATAGCAATTGGCCACTGTGCAAGTGCGACAATTCTACCAAACATTGTAAGCACATCAAGGAAGCTTTGCAGGTGCAGATCACTGAACCTGGGCTTACGAAGGCTAGATTCCCAAGCCGTGCACGTGTCTGAACACTCATTCGTATCCGCATGCTACCTGGTCCGCTATGTTTATCGACCCTCGGTCATGCCACTGTGTTGGCTCGCTCGCGGAAGCTTGTGGTTCTAGTGTAGGTTCGAAAGGGGAACCGGCGTTCCGCCCACCGTGCTTCTGGGACATCACGCCTATGAAAGACGAAACCTTTTCGAAAGACCAAACGCTTGCGGTTGCACTGGCTGGCGAATCTGAAGCCGAAAGCGAAGAATCGGGAGAGATGTCTATCGACAGTAGCAATCCCAGCGTGGAGCTTCTCTCTAATCTCGCAGCTGCGCCCGAAGACGAGGAATCTCTCTTTGTCTATGATGCACCACCGGATATACCCTCAGAGCTCGAGGGTCAAACCGAAATCCCTTTACCGCTTAGCGCCAACGCAGATATTGCTGATGCTGACGACGACGACGTCAGTTTAGAAGACGAAGACGGTGATGTTTTGTGGTATAAGGAGTCGAAGAAGCCCTACTGCTCGTACAAAACGGCGAAGTTCGTTTCAGAGAAGGTGAGTAACCCCACGGTACATTAACAAATCAATCACGGTGCATATCGCCAGGCTTCGAGATAACCCTTTCTACAACTCACCCTGACAATACACGCTCTCGCGTACAGCTGAAAGTTGGCTATTGTATTGCCCATTCTGGGGTAACACAGCAGTGATAACGCTAACAGTCCCACCAGGACATCCCAGAACTCCATCCCCTTATCATCGTAACAAAAGACGAAATCTACCTCCTCCAACGCGCCCTGCACCGCTCCCTCGCCACGGTCCTCACGATGCGCAGCCCACTCTACTCGGTCCAACGCCCCGACTCGGTCCTTTACAATGCATACCACCGCCAATTATTCACAGCGCAAATTCCCGACCTCGGCGTCTTCATCGTGGCATCGCCGGCGGGCGCCGCCGGTATATTCAGGCTCACCCGGACTATACACGAGGGGAGAGAAATGATCGGGTTCCGCCTGGATCACGTGCTGCCAGGGGCGCTGGGGGTTGATGGAGAGGAGCATTTGGTTGGTGTGGCGGTTGGGCCGGTGCAGGGCATGCTTGATGGGGAGGGGTGGGAGGCGGGGAAGAGGAGGTGGAGGTTGTTGATGTATTGGCATGATCATACGGTTTCGGCGTATGAGTTAGGGAAGTTTGAGGAGGGAGAGGGGGAACTGGAGGGGTTGGTTGTTTAGAGGGTGGGGGCGGTGGAGATTATTGATTGAGAAATTCATCACTGGTGCTTTGGAGTGGGATTTCGGACGAATAGCTACGCTGGTCGAACTCGATATCCTCTTAAGTATGCGTGCGCTCTCCAGCAGGTACCCTGGTACTTTGATGTCTTTCTGCCACGTACAGTTTCATGTTGTTCCCCTTCTGAGGTGGACACCAATCAGGCACGAGGGTTAGTCATCTGGTGTTCTGCAAGGCTCTTCCCTGGGATAGGTGGCTGCCTAGCCGAGACCATGATACCCCTCAGCCTTTGCCCGTGGAGATGTACTCTCTTCACGCCTCCTCCCCACGGCTTTGATTGAAGACGCGTCTGAAATCCGGCCTTGCCATGGATGCTACACACTTGCGCACCAGGATCTCCCCAAGCTGCGGCTTCCTGCACTGCAAAGATGGCAAATTGCGATCTTTAGATTACAGCTTTTGCCTTCCGATTCAAAAGAACAATGTGAAAGTGGCAGATGCCTTTCTGGTAAAGAGTGTAGTTTCTGGATATATTTCATGCATATCGCGACAGCAGACACAGTCTTTTTGGAGCCAGCGACCCAGCGACCCAGCGACTAAGCGTGTTCACTGGGCGTAATCCTTTTCCATCTGAAGAGTATCTGGAAGGGAAGAGTTGCCGTTGTGTGGTGACAAATAATAGGTCTCTGAGTGAGCACTTTGAGACGGGGCACCCACTTTACGCAGAGGAGGTGTATGAGAGTGTTTCGCGATGGATCCGTCACTGCCTACGTATGCATTCTGAAAATTGCTCTCCAAATCCTATGTGGCAGGATTTCGAGTTGCATTGCATCGATTGCGAAGCCTTAGAAGTCATCGCCCTCCCTATGGGTGCTCAATACCTCGCGCTGAGTTACGTATGGGGTGCCTCCACGGTTTCGGAAAACTGTGGCAGCCTTGCAAATGCCCCAGCGGTAGTCAAAGACTCAATAGTAGTGACCTTAAGCCTGTCTTTACGTTTCCTGTGGGTGGATCGCTATTTTATCGACCAAAAAAATGCGGCGGAGAGGCATCGTCAGATTGCCAATATGGGAAGCATCTACGCTAGCGCGATCCTGACCATCATCGCAGCAGGAGGCCCACATGCCGATGTTGGTTTACCGGGAGTTTCGTCATGCCAGTGTGACAAGAACACCGATTTTCAGTTAGGTCCATATTCCTTTAGACGTACTTTTAGCCAACCTGGCGATGCGGTCAAAGAGACCAAATGGTCTACCAGAGGCTGGACCTACTAGGAAGCTATCATGTCAACGAGAAAACTGGTCTTTCTACCGGAAAGCTTATATACCTAGTGCAATGAGCATCATACACTCGTAGGTATACATTCTGTACGAGGTCAGAGGATTAGGTACCCAATACGAAGAAATCCGGAGGATTGGTCGCCACTCTTTGCAACCAAATCGTTGATATTCCCGTATCCCAACATGTCGCACGTAAGGGAAACGTTGTCCTCAATCTTGGGTGAGTTTTACGGACACGTCAACAACTATCAGCGGCGGAGTCTTACCTACGAATCGGACCGATTTGATGCAATCCAGGGGGTGCTCAATACTTTCCAGCACCGGAATACCCCCATTTTCCATGTATATGGTGTGGCGTTCACAGTTCTTCCAAGTTTTAAGATAAATAGCCGATTGATTTGGCACAGAAATGCAGGATATCATCGTCAGCTTATGTTTCTATCCTGGTCGTGGCTCGGCTGGCACTCTAGAAACCAGAATAAGGACCATCTAATCGTCATAGGAGACCTTGCCCCTGGATATGGGAATGAGCTCCGCAAAAGTTTGCTCTTCGATAAGCATACAGCAAGAATCAAGATAGAAATCGAAGAAGGCAAACTCTTGGACCTGACTGGGGCAGCATTGTCCACTCCAGGTCTGGCGAAAATGCTGGAACCTGGAGCTCGGCCTTCCCCTACGCTTATAATTGAGGCTTGTATCTTTCCACTTGTGCTTGGGAAAGCCGACCACGGTGCCGGATGGGAGCTCCATCCTGACCCGGGGACTTTTGGCGACCTTGAGTTTTCCATGTGGCTCGATGGGTCAGGGGAAGCTGCGCCAAAAGACCTGGTCTTTGTAGAAGGGCTAGTGTTAGGACGCTTCGAAGACGCTATTCATGTTTTGATAATAACGAAACCGCAATCTGTCCGGACGAGGGTGGGGATTGGTATGTTCGATCGGTCGGCCGTCCACTACCAACCTGAACAAGATCTTGAGGAAGTGTACTCAAACACGATGAAGAAGCTCAAAAGACGTACTATCATACTCGGTTAGCTGAATCAGCTGGACGAAACCCATGGTATTTGGCCATCTACCATATAGGCGACAGTAGCATCACCCTCACGACCCAACACGACCCACCCAGAGTCGAGGACGGCCAAAAATGAGAGTTAATACGGACAAATACCAATCAGGCAAGACAATTTGATAGCTGGATCCTCTTCACCACAGTCCTGTTCATCGTCCCAGTTCACTACCAAGCAGCTGGACGACTTTCTGAGCAGACCCCACGGAATTCTGATATCCCGCCCCAGCATGGCCGTAGCTGTGGCACACCACTAACCCATTTACCTTCTCAACTTCAACTCTCACGCCACCCTTCCGCGCAGGTCTGAGCCCCACTTGCTCACTGAGCACCTCAAAATCTCCCTCCGGATTGAGCAGCTCAGGCGCCCATTCCTTCGCACGCTTCAAAATCTCCGCAGTAATATCTGCAGAAGGAGAAGGATCCCAATTATCGGCCTCTTTCGTTCCGCCGAGGATCGAGGTGCCCGAATGCGGACGCGGCAGGATATACATTATGGGCGTGCTTGTCGAGGAGGTCAACGAAGGCTCGGCGGAAGACGGCGCATCTATCGTGGTGATCTGCTTAGCTTCGCCGGCGACGGTGATGGTGTGGCCTCGGATGGGGTATACTGCGGGGTCAGGAACGAAGCTCTTTGCGCTGATGCCGGTGGCGTTTACGAAGGCGGCGATTGCGCCGGAGTGGTGTTCTGACACTATGTCTTGCGCCGCACGAAGGCTCTCAGAGAGGTTGGAGGTGGAAGGGAGCGCGGCGTGGATCATTTGAACGCCGAGAGCTTTGGCAGTGTGCAAGAGGTAGACGAGGTACATGGGTACATTTATCATGATGGATGTGTACGTCGTGCCGTGTTGGGTACCTGGGGCTAGGGATGAAGATGAAATGTTCTGGTAGCCTCGGACGAGGTTGGACCACCATGGAGCTGATGCTGAGGTGCTGAAGTAGCGAGAATGGCGAAGCTGTGTTTTTGGACTTAGAATTAGAGATGATGTTAATGGATGGGTCTGGCTTTTGGGCGCAAACGTACTGCGAGTCCTGACAGGAGACCTCCTCCTTCGTCGCGAGCTTCTTTCTCGATGATCTCAAGCATGTGCTTGTATGTCTCGGTGTCCCATTGTTGCTGCTCGAGATCATCCTCGCCTGCATGAGAGCGCCAGTGAGCCCCAGCCCTTTCATTCAGGTCAGCAATTGTTTTTGTACCTCTTGCAAACTGGTTGACGTGATCATCAATTGATTACCAACAATCAGAAACCCTTGAACATACCACGGCGAAGTGTACTCTATTGATTGGTCTCCTGGGAAGTGCTTCGCGATGAGGACAACTTCGTAGCCAGCCTCTCGGAGGGAAATAGAGGTCTGCAGCCCTGTCACACCGGCTCTAGACAATTGTGTTAGTACCCTCAAATTACATTGAGAAGTTTCGAGCGAACCTACCCAATCACTACAACAAGACGTCCTCCAGAACTCATTTTTGCACTCTGTGACCTAAGTGTTTGGGCGAGAAAAGACGGTTCTCTGAGAACAGCTTCACTTCTTCGTTGTTAAATATTGTGGAGTTCTAGTGCCAGGAGCTCCGAATACGAACGGCTGCAGCTGCCTGGCAGTCCGTAGCCAATCACTGAACGAAGCAGCGCAGCCTCTCGTGGACACAGCCTTCCAGCTTCTCGACCTTTCTTATCAGTAATACTCCAACAACGACATGACAACTGACATTAAACTGCCTGAGATCGAAACAGCGCAATCTTCAGCGAATCGCGGTTCCCTACATAGCTGGGAAGAGACTAAGTAAATGCTCAGCCCCACGAGTGCTACCATAGCAAGCGACACTAGAATGCTGCAACTCACCGGTCTTCCAACTACAGTGACATTGACCCGCATTCGAAGCTCCATGGCCTGACAGCTCCCCATCATCACCGGAGATACTTGCGATACTATGTCTAAGCCCACTGCGACCACCTTAGCTGCAGTAGCTGGACCGGCTCCATTTCTGAACGTCACTGCAATCAGCCCCCGACACGATCTCATCTGCTTAGACTGTCACCTGGTTGTTCGTTATTTCGAAAACGCCTCGCTGGATCAATGCCATGGCACGGAGGTTATACTGAGTCAGAACGCTTCTGCAACATGCATGTTTTGCTCTCTCGTGCAGTACTGTATCAACAAGAGTATCGGAAGCATCACATCACAAAGTAGCAATATCTGCGGAGTCTTCAACGGACAGGAGCTTCACTTGTACGTCGGGGAAGCCAGGCTGAATTATAGCATCATACGATGTGATCAAGAAAACAGTTTGAGTACAAAAAACGCGCTTCATCTCTCACAAAACTTTGATCCAACCGAGCTTCGCGAATGGCTATCTGTCTGCGATCAACGACCATGTGTTCTTTGGGACGAAAACTTAGACTTACGTGCACATTTGCCGAAAGACTTTCGCCTGATCGACGTGAAACAACGGTGTATCGTCCAGCCAACGAAGCTAGAACGATACTGCGTGTTAAGCTACGTATGGGGCTCAGCCGGGCAGTTCCTACTGAAAGAGAGCAACTTCGAGCAACTTACCACCAGCAACGGCATCGACACAATCACCAATCTCCCCCAGACGATCCTCGACGCCATCGAGCTGTGTGTCAAAGTCGGCTGCCCCTACCTCTGGGTCGACAGCCTCTGCATCATCCAAGACTCCCCCTCCGACAAACACAGTCAAATCCGCGCCATGGACGCCATATATAGCCAATCCTACCTCGGCATCTTCGCGGCCGCCGGCGACGGCGCAAACGCCGGGCTCTCGCCCTTTGGCCGCCACGGTCGCCAACCTGCCATCGAGTCGCTGCTCGTCAATGTCAAGCCCTCTCTCCGTCTCGCCGCGACGCTTAGTCCGCAAATCGCGGCTGAAGGTATCGCCCGCTCGACCTGGGCCTCCCGCGCATGGACCCTCCAGGAGCAATTGCTCTCCCGGCGCGTTCTCTTCTTCACCGGCGCCTACGCCTTCTTCCGCTGCAAAGACACACTCCAATGTGAGCACCTCGGTCTCGGCCTGCGGAACCACTACAGCGCGTTTCGTATCTGGGACTTACCCCTCGTGCCGTTTTACCGCCGCGAGCCGGACGACGGGCGGTATTTCTCTAGCACCTTTAGGAAAGTCATTGGCGCGTATCTACGACGGCGGTTGAGCTATCCTGAGGACTTCCTGAATGCGATTACGGGCGTGCTGGTGAGACTTGAGAGAGATCAAGGGGGTTTCCATTGGGGACTGCCGAGCTGGCCGTTTCCGGTTGCGCTGCAGTGGGCGCCGGAGTGGCCAGGGTGGTGTACGCGGAGGGAAGGGTTTCCGAGTTGGTCGTGGACGGGGTGGTACCATGAGCCGCCAAACCTAGAGACGAGGGCTTCGGAGCAGTTCCATGATATTTATGAAGGTAGCGATGGTATGGGGGATAACTTTTCGGCTGTTACCTGTTGGAGGGTAGGCGAAAAGGGTGGGGTTGAGCTCATTGCTGAGCCGGAAGTGGACCAGCTCATGTCAGCGAGCAAAAGTCATAGGACTGAATGTTTCAGAGAGTTCAAAAGGTCTTTGGATGTCCCGTACAGTCTGCTCCAAAATTGGATTCCGGCAACTGGCATCCCGCACTCACACTACCGCTTCATCAGGGCGAGCTGTGCAACGCTTTACGTCGACCCGCTTGGTAACGGCCACTATGCCATCCGTCCTGGTTCCGGGGAACGACAGATCGGTGCAGTTGAACTACGGCCTTTGTGGCGCAAGGACGAGCCCGAATTTCTGCAGTTTCTTGCTATAACGATAGGGGTTTTGCCTTCCCAAGAGAATCGACCGAGCTCAGAAGAGAACGAGATTGGAGTGCGCGTACTGTTGATCAAACCGCGTCTTGATATAATGGGACATGGCCTACCGGTCTACGAGCGTATCCAGTTCTCGCATACGCGCATCCGCTTGAAAGATTGGATGGCATGTAAGCCGAAAAGCAGGTTGATCGCCCTTGTCTGAGCTTCTGAGGAAGACGATCAGTGGAAGAACGGCCCGCAGAGAGGGACAGCAGCGTATTGACTTCGCTGGGCTGGGCGGCTCACAATGTTTTCGACGACCTTTGAAGGGCAATCCGTCTCCATCCGTCTCCAGGCAGTCATCGCACATGCGCGTAGGCACAAGTGCAGTGGGCTTTGATAACCCGCCGAAGTTCTTGGTGTTGAGGTCGTGGCGTGGGCAGGATCCTGAGACGCGCACGAAGGACGGCACAAAAAGGAAGCGCATCATGTTCGTACCATGCTAGGAGTTCTGTCAGGCCACTTAGTCGCGATGGCCCAGCAGGCTACTTACCTACATCGTACTCCACTTTGAAGTCGCCGTGCGCGCCACGTACCTAATACCTAGGTACCTCCTGTTGAGGGAGGCGCTCCCCAGCATACAGAAGGAGCATGCTAGCCCTATATAGGCGGCTTCCCCGCCTACAGAATTGATCACTCTTACACTTACAAAGGGTAATCTCAATAAAGTCGGCCGTCACGTGCAGCAGGGATTCCTGCAGGGGTAGCAACTTCAAAAGTCGGGCATCTTGATTCCATCTAAAGTATGAGCAAATACACCTAAATAAGATGTTCTAATTATGCTGTAAAGTTGTTCTAGCCACCTGCGTCCTCGCAGAGCTCTGCAACGCGCATAAAGTAGGTGGGATGAAGCTTTTCGGCCATATACTGCCTGAGTGTCTTATCACCTTGCCAGACCTCCTTTTTGGCCTCCTTGGAACTTGATAGGCATTCGTAACTTGCTAAAAAACCTTCTAGACGCCCAAAACAGCGCTCAATTGGGTGTAAGTTGGGTGAATTAGGAGGCTGAGGGCCAAACTTAATTCCTAGAGCTTTAATTTCTAGCTAGCAGTACTAGAGGCCTAGTAAGTATAAGTAAACGTTATCTTAAATTAAATAGACAGCTGCGCCTTAGTTATTATCGCGTATAGTGTAGTAATAAAGGAATAGGTGTTTCTTAAGTATGTTCTCTGCGTACTAGATGCCGTTCATGCCCTTCCCTCCTTTGCATACAAACTCCTCTATTTTAAAAAACTTTCTATAGTAAGAGGTTTCTTAATACCTGCGCGGAGAGCTCCACCTTTCTTACTAGTAGCCTTATTAGTAGCTTAGTATTAACTATTATTATAAGTAATATTATAGTTAATTTCTTATAGTTACTACTTTTTATAGGTGCTAGTAATAGTTGCGCAAGAGCGTTTAACCTTAAGGGCCTCTTTTACTATATTATTTATATAGGAGTCGCGTTGTATAAGGTCTTTACGGCTTACATTATTATCCTAAGCCTAAACAACGTAAGGGCGTTAATAAGAGTAAGTAGTATTAGTTAAAGTAGTAGCGTAGATTATAAGACTAAATTTAGGTGGCGTTATAGGCAGTGCGTAAACATTACTATCTTATCTAACTAATCTTAAAATCCTTTGCTTTCCGCCACGTATATTGCTCCTGCTAATAGACTTAGAGGTCTTATTATAGCAAACGAATATAATGCGTAGAAAGTGTAAGTTATTTTTAGCCTTAAGCTAGGCATAGTACTATAGTTATTAGTCCTTATTGTTACTACTAAGCGCTAGTTTTTTAGGTCGTACTCCGCGAGTTATTACGTATAGGTGCTACTTATCGCGGTGCTCCCTAGCAATGTTATAAACTATATTCTTACTAAGTGTGATGCTAGCTTCTGCGCAGAGGTCTCTGACAGCGTCATGCACCCAGTAGGTGCCATATACGATGATGTCATGCCGTGGTCTTGCGCTCAGCGTAGAGCCATCGCGTACCTTTACAGGTCTGCCAGGAGGAGACTGCTTGACTGTAGGTGTTGCAGCTAGCAATTCCTGCAGTAAGTCAACCTTTGCAGCATCTTTGACGCGTCGAAATGCCTTACCACATGCGTGGTCAGTTATACCCAAATCAGTGGCGATTTCTGGGAAAGTGAGGTTGTATTATGTTCTAAGAACGACGATAGCAGCTAGCTGGGCTTCTGACAGCAATCGAGAGTTTTTTTTTTTTTTTTTAGGCAGGATTTGAAGCCATATTGAGTGAGAAACGTGAGGTTGAAGTGTAGGTGTTGACGCTCTACAGAGCTCTTGGAGGCTCGGAGACTCTGTTCCGCTAGTGACGCGCTAGCGTCTTGGCAAGTCACATGACGGCCGGCTTTATTGAGATTACCCTTTGTAACTTCAACACCTCCCACCTACCTTCACTTACCCACGCACGACCCACCTCCACCCAGCCCTAGCTCCAGGCACCAGTCCTCACGTGACCCACTGCCTAACACGTGACCGCCAAGCCGCTATCACGCACGGTCCACGCCCACGTACACAAAAGCACTCTTTCCCTCGCACTCCAAACTCTCTTCCCTATACTTACCTTCTCGAGGCAGTCCGGGCTCAAGAAGCCGGGCGCCCGGAGTTTTCGCCTGCATTGCACATTGCGGAGTGAGAGCTTCGTCACTATCCTTCGGGGTCGTGATCGGGGCAATTTTTGCTGGTCGAAAGCATGGGCTTTTCATTGATGCTTGCGCCGCTGGCGAGGCGTTGAGGAAGGGTTTGAGCGAGGGAGGGGCGCTGCAGGTGGACATGGAGTGTGGGTGTGTGCGGCTGGTTGGCGACGGGTTTTGCCTCTGCTATTTCGTAGAGACGTAGAGATACTTGTGGCTTGATGGCGCGCTGGCTTGTGGTCATGGTTGCGGTGCGCATCGTGCGAGGGTTTTGACGGGCTCTGACGAGCTGCTCCATTGAGTAGAGGCCTTCGGATTGTTATATACTACGCTGCCGCTACTGCTATCGTGAAGGTCGTGCTGGTTTCGTGGCGATACCTTCCTACACGGCCATGTATCCAGCGACCTGGACGCGTCGCCCTAAAGACGGCCCTGAATGTTTGATGACAAGCGACAAGCCTGCGCTGTCTCGTCCTCGTGTGCTTGTGCGGCGCGGAGCTCAGGGTGTCTTTTATCGTCGTTATCAACCTGAACAAGCGCGGAGCTCTTCATCGACGGCAGTTCTCTTCCTTTGCGACTCCTTACCGAGCTACAAGGCAGGCGCTCTATGCCACTCTTATTTTATCCCGAGGCGTCATCACCCAGACGCCTCCCAGAGAGTTTTGAGTCCATTCGCGCTACTTTGCTACGAGCGGCCTATGCCTCGAGTTGCTCTAATGATTTTGTATATGCCTCCCTCGCTGCTTCCTCTGCCGTTTCCGCTTCTTCCACCGCTCTTGTCCTTTGGAGCTGCCAGGATTAATGCCGTGGACGTCGTCTGTGTGTAGCACTTCCAGCCCCGCCCTCCTCGCCGTCCTTACCTTCACGGTGGTCAACCGCCCCCCCCTCAGCCTCCTCAGTTATCTCGTCCCCCTCAGCCATATCCACCTCGCCCTCTCCATCCCCATCCTCATCAACCTCCTCCGCACCACCCTCTGCCTCCCTCCTCAACGCGCGATACTTCCTCCTCTTCTTCTTCTCTGCACTCCCCTTCCGCTTACTCTTCTCCCTCGCCTTAACCCTCGTCCTCGCCAACTCCCCCAACTCCAGCTCCTCGACCTTCTCCCCCAGTATCTTCCGCGCCGTCTTCCTGTTCTGCGTGCGCGACCGTGTGTCCTGGCACTTCACCACGATGCCCGTGGGCAGGTGCTTGAGCTGCACGGCGGACGAGGTTTTATTGATTTTCTGGCCGCCGGGGCCGCTACCTTTGAGGAAGTTCTCTTCGAGTTCGGAGTCCGGGATTATGCGGCGGGGTGGGAGTGGTTTTGCCGGGAGGATGGGGGTCGTTGTGAAGGAGCGCGTGAGGTGGAGGGGGAGGCGGAGGCGGACGAGGCGGGGGAGCGCCATTGGGGGGAGCTTCATGTTGGAGGGTGGGAGAGGAAGGGCTTCATTGTAGCATAGCGTGTAGAGATCATGGACGCCGTGGCGCAAACATCTGCTTCCCTGCGTCAACGGCGCGATGCGCGTGCGTGCCCTCGGAACCTTCGGAAACATCCCCGACCGGTTCGCGCTAATTAACACGCCCCTTCAATGCCCATCATCCAACCCAAACAAACCACGAAACACACCTCTCCAGCATTCTCGACCCACTCCACGCGGGGAGAAAACCACCAGCAGCTCGCAAATCCACCATAGCATGCTCGATTCCACCTCGACCTCCACCGTCCTCCTCCTCGCCGCGGCCGCCACGCTCCTCCTATCCGCCATGCTCTACCCATCTTCCCTCCTAAAATGGCTGCAGCGCAAGCGGTACCAGTACGAAGTCACGTTTTCGCTGTATATGCTTACGCCGACGGAGAAGTTCATTTTGAGTACGTCCTCCGTCCCTTATCTTCTTCCTCCACACACTCAGGAAAGCAATCGGAAAAGAGATAGAGAGGTAGCTGACAGAAGTGATGGGTGTACAGACTCAATCCTATTCCTCCTCCTGAGTTTGTTCATCATCGCAGCGAGCTTATACCTTCCCGAGCACATCGCCTTCATGGCGAACCGCATGTCGTACTACTTCTCGGGCGACGCGGCGCACTTAACCGCATCGGTGGCGGGAGCGAAGCCGGAGTTTGCGACGCAAGCGGCGGAGTTTTTGAGTAATGGTGAGGCGTTGAGGCAGGGTGCTGTGGCCGCGGGAAGGGAGTTATAGGTGCGAGAGGGAGAGGGAGAGGGAGAGGGAGAGGAAGAGGGAGAGGGAGAGGAAGAGGGAGAGGGAGAGGGAGGGCATCGGGTGGGATAGGGCAGCTGCGAGGGTATACGGAGGGATAGGGATGGGTGCGAAGGGACAGCAAAAACTCTGCAGCGAGAATATACAGAGGGATCGGTGGGTGCGAAGTGGCAGCAGGGACGCTGCAACGGCTCACCGCTGCGCGCTCTCTGGGGTCCTCAGACATCCTTCTTAGACACGGGCGTTACAACACGCACGGGCGGCGTTTTGGTGCATGGAAAAGACACTCACAGGCCGCTCCTTGCAGCGCTGATATACTACATAATGTTAATGAACTCTACCACACACTCATTGGCTGTCCACTTCATCCACATTCTCCGCGACTGGATGCCCCATCCCAGTACTCTCCAGAGAACAGTCCTGCTTGGCACCTCCACTCGTACGACCAGGGCGCGTCGAAACATTCCAGAAACCTGCTAAAGCCGGCTAAACGGCATCACGCCTGTTTTATATACCTTCAATTTACTCGCTACATTGAGAAAGTCCGGGGACCAGGTTTTCGGACAACGAGACGGTATCGCCATTCCCACAGCGTCCAGGACATCAACAACCGTCTGGCCGCCATGCTCTCCAGAGCTTCGCAAGCTTTTCAAAGCCACCGTCAAGACTGGGATGTGTGGTACGATGATAGAGCAAGGATATCAACTTTGGAGCCTCGCAAGCTTCGAGAAGCCGCGGAAACCAAGGATGTAAACGTGAAGTATCATGTTTGCCTATAGTGTGGGACATGGTGATAGAGCGAAGATAAGAATACGTTGCATTATATATGCCTTTCGACGCGTCGTCGAAGGAAGAATAGTATACAGCATAGCTGAATGTGTGTACATCGTAGGTAACGGTAACGATCATCGAAAAGCCAGACCAGACATACAATCAAACGAAAACGTGAGGTAACAAAGTACAGCGAACTGTAAGAATGTGAAAAATGTTAAGACGTATCTAACACCCAAGTGTTCAAGATACTGTGAAAGGTCAAAACGCTAGCACAGGTCGACCATGCAAGTCATGGGACACCGAGAGAATGTGAAGGATGTATACCGGTCAATGTCGGGGTTAATGGTCCTTTGGAGGTCGTCGTAGTGATACTCCAGAGAGCGGTCGGATCGGGACAGATTATTTGCCAAAGAGCACCCGCACAGCGTTTGTGAGTGCGGCGGTAGAGTAGTCGTTGAGCGTGACGAGTGTTGGAAAGTCCTGAACCCCATGCTCATGAGCTTGCTTTGCAGATCCGTTTGAGACCAGGAGAAGGACGATAGGCACATTGGCTAGAGACCGATTCTCCGCAACCCGCTTCGTAATGTCCTGGGCAAAATGTGCCTGCCTCTCGAATGCGCTGGAATCGTGGTTGAGGACGTTTTGTGAGGAGCAGATGACAACGACAATCGCTCCGCTGGCAGGAAGGAAATCCGCGTGGGTCTCTGTCATGCCGTGGTCAAGGCGGTAGGGCACGTGGCGTACCTGTCTTGGTAGAGCTCTTCCCAGTGGTTCGAACGGGTCCATGTCCTTTGCCAGCGATGTTCCAGGTGGGTGAGGCACAAAGGGAGTGAACATGGTGATGACTTCTGCCTCGTTGAGCTGTCGCAGCTTGCTGAGTGCCTGGGTAGAGTCCCGGACGAGCGTTGGGTCTCCTGCAGTGGGAGCACTCTGAAGGAGTGCTGTGAGATTTGACGTCCTGGGAGCTGGCGAAGCCATCTTGCGAGTGTGTGTTGGGAGCAGTTGTGGCGACGGTAGATAGGGCCTGACCCGGCAGTCGCCCATTATGGCCGTGAGACTAGTGCTTTTATGGGTGGGTAGTATAGTGGGCCTGAACCATTCCGTTTGGCGGTAGCGTGATGTTCCGGAGAGAGACGACACTCAGTGACTGATCTGCGAGTATGTCGATGAGGCGCAACAATGAACAGCGGACTTCCTTTGTACTGCAATTCTGAGCAACACAAAGCGTTCCAAGATCGGCCTCTATTGCGATAAGTCTCGGACTTCCGGCTGTGATATCGATGACAGGTGTACAGTCTTCAACCTCCAACGTCCGTCTGATGCTTCAACGCTCGAATTCGAACCACGCAAATGGGCCTCAATGCTAATGGACACTGCAGAGGCAAGATAGAGTGCGTCGAGATCAGTCGAGAAGAGGACTAAAGAGGATCCTATTCACAGACATCAGCCTCAATGCTGATGAAGGGGCGAAGTTGATGTTTTAATGCTCGCGGATCGCCAATTGAACTGTGAGGTTACTGCGATATCTCTCCCTCTGTATCGTTAATTAAGGAAGACGTCTCCCAAATATAATGCCAATAATACTCAAGGTGACCCCCAGGGTGCTACGGCATGAGTGAAGTCAAAGGTAGCACGACCTCGAGGGCACATACGTCTCCGCGTGCTCATAAAAAGCAACATGGCGCGGCCCGACCAGAAGAGCGACACAGCTGCAGGGCGATGTCGTTCAAAGGCCCGAAGTACCGCTGACACCCGGCATAGTGCCTCGATGTGGCTTGGTTGCACAGAGGATCAAGCTATACTGAGCCAGTATTCGTCAATGGATGGCTTCCTGGATGTTGGGAAGCAAAGGTGACAGCTAGGCAGAAGCAAGGCATCGTGGCGAACGGCTCCTTCACATGCTACATAGTGTAGGATCGAATTTTAAGCAAGGACCCGCTGCTCATGAATAAACGCTCAGATATTGGCGTGATGAAAGCGAGTGCCCATCCTCCTGACCGAGTCGACCCTCTTGGCCGACAGGCAACGGGAAGAGAAACGAGCCGACCCAGGCTCGGGCGGCCAACAGTCCAGTTGAGGCAATGCGGCAGCCAGCAACCGGGAATGCAGGAGCTGAGGTGGAGGATTTGCTATACGTATGGCATCTTCGATGTGTGCGATGCGCGGGGGTAATTGACGCTTCTGGCCCACCGTGCAGAAGCGTTGCAAGTCGAGTGCTGGCTTACGAGGCTGCCAGCCATTCACGGTGCGCCAGCCGTGCGGGCTATCAATCGATGCGTGCTGTGTAACGTAGCAAACGGCGCTTCGTGGCAGAAGTCGGCGGAATTCCAAAGTTTAGATGGCGCGCCCCCCAGTGACCGAGGGCATATGCGGGTGACTGCTGCAGCCAGATTGAGTGCGTGCAATTGGGCCGCCCCGACGAGCCTCAGCCGAAGTCGCGCGACGTGCATGCCAGCTTGCTCGTGTACGCGCCTGGCAACGGGCGTACTCCTGCTGAGCGGAGCGGGTCGCATTGCGGCGGCGCGGTCGGCCGTGATGATGCAAAGAAGCGTCCGGTGAGGTTGAAGGCGACACAGAACGTGGGTGTCGAGATGGTGCCTTCTTCGAGTAACCCACCGCTGACTGATCCAGCTCGAAGCGGCAAGCGCGATCTGTGAGGTAAACAGTAGGGCTACGCGACCACCAACAGGGCCCCTCTCAACGGCTGACCGCCCATCTTACTGCGTGCATGAACCGATGCCAACGTGATGCCCTCCATAGCGGACTGTATGACGACTCCTTCTCCTGCACCGCACACCGCTAACGCATCGGCAGCAGAACGGCCCGCCAGCTTGCGCGACGCGCTAGAGGCCTTGGAGAGAGGTTTGCATGTCCTCGTGCAACTTGGACTGCTGCTGATCAGGGGAACAAGCATCTAACACTCCAGCTAAGCAGCGAGCTGTTAAAGTCTCGGGCGTTGTCGATGTCATCTGCCGTCATGCATTCGACGTTGGACTAGACCAAGAGTCCCTGCGGACTGTGGTACAGATCGCGTCAGTCAAGACCGAGCTGGACCAAACGAGTGTAACCACACTCATAAAAAACCTCTATCCTGCTCAACGGGTGCCTGCGGGCTTGGTGGTGACCATTGTGGGTGCTCTCGGACAGGGCAAAGGCAAGCCTACGCCTGGCACTCAGAATGGCTTCGTCAAGTGGCTCATCACCGTTCACGAGATCATCGATGACTCCACCGTTCTCTCGCGACTATACGGTGTATTGTTCGGGATGCTAGATTCGATCAGTATTAGGTGGGCATCGGTCATGTCCAGATCCGGCTCTAGATTATGCTAAGCTTATCAGGACTTCGTTGTGTCATCTGCTCTCTCTGATTACCCTCCGCAAGCACGTCAAGCCTTTCAGGATCGAGCAGCTGTACGTGGATACGGGCCTCGCTATGGGTCTCGTTATGATGTGTCACAGCGGGTACTGACATGATCTCAGCCTGGAGCTTGCCCGCGGTCTTGGTAACGAGCCTGCTCTTCAAGGCCTTCTCCGCGTTTACAAGGATTACTATCCTGACATCATCCTCGGAAGTACATCCGCGAGCCGCAACTCGTTCCCTCCTGTGAGTAACCTTAGCTATGTTGCGTGCGACATGTGCATCCTCGAAGCA
Source organism: Bimuria novae-zelandiae CBS 107.79 (assembly GCA_010015655.1). Classification (NCBI taxonomy): domain Eukaryota; kingdom Fungi; phylum Ascomycota; class Dothideomycetes; order Pleosporales; family Didymosphaeriaceae; genus Bimuria; species Bimuria novae-zelandiae. The sequence goes on from ML976733.1 coordinate 225,470, forward strand.
ACGCTAACCCTATAGGCCCCTGATGCCGAGTGGCGATCAAGGATTACTGCGATACAAGAACGGGCTGCAGCAGAAGCAGACGCTGGATTTGAGCAGCACAATGGCTTCAAGGTATCGAGGAAGGGGCCAAAGAGGGGGAAATCATCGGCCATCCCAGATGTTCATACTTTCCATGCCAATGAGGCAAGTAACGCAAAGCCTTGGAAACAGGCGTGTCCTAATGAGTTTAACAGACTTCAGTAACGCTTGAGGGGATCGATAATGTAGAAGACTTCGTCGAGAAGCTGGACCTGATTGACCCACCAGGGCAGATGGTCTCTTTTCTAACTGATCCACTACTGCAGAAATACGTGGAGCTGAGGGATACACCAATCATCTCGCGACGAATCCAACTGTGGCTGGAATCGTGTCTCGAAGATCAATATAACGCGAGTAGAGAGGGTGTAGTTGATGTGCGCTACCTGTCCCAAATCCTGGAGGGTTTGCTCAGGCACGTGCAGTATACAAATGTGGGTCCAATATCGCTCGTCTACTATCAAGCCCACGCTCACTAAATTTAGAGTCTACTACCGACAGTTCAAGCGTTTCTCAAAGAGTACCTGCTGGTTTGGGATGGACTGCAGAATGTCGATACTCTTCTCAGTTTGATTTCTTACATTCCAATACAACCTTTCGCAGGCAAGTTGCGTCTATCTCCGCTTGAGTGATGCACCGCCTGACCCCTGATAGATGCACGTGTAACCTTCCTACAGCCACTTGAACGCGCCCTCGGTGGACACGACCTACAATCATACGAGTACCTTCTCGGGTTCTACACCTTGCTCTTTCGGCAATGGACGAACCAAGCGATGCGGCAGTCCTCTCGGTCTGGCTCGGCTCTGGAACACCCCGACCAGCGGGCTCTATTCGACCTTGCCTCTCATTTTTCGACCCTCTCTTCATCACTTGTCCTGGATCTACCGCCCGACTCACCCTCCGCCCTATCCATCACATCCGCCATTTTGACTTTCTATGAACAACTGTCGACATCATCAAAACCGCAACACATCCCTATCATTCTTCCTCCAACCACGCTCATAAACCTCCTCACACTCTCTTCAAGCACAACAGTCTTCGCCCGCATAACTGGCATCGTGGCAAACTACCGACATGCCTTCAGCGCCCACCCTGTGCCGATCCACCAATACTACCCGGAAGAAGTAACTGCTGCGTTCAACAGCACCATGCGCGACATCCATAACCTACTCTGGCTTTCTCGAGGCTTACTCATCGACCCTCCCAAATGCGTAGGTCTCCACTGCGAGCCCGAGCTCCGCGATACTCTGCACGCGTACCTGACTGACCTCGACCACGAATACGGCATCCAAACCGCGTTCAACATGACTCACAATCCACTTCTGGCCTCGCTGGCGCTGTCTGCGTGGCTTGATGTCGAGAACGAAGAGATTGAGAAGGAAGGGTATGGTCCGGATGCGATAACGCGGCATGCGGGTCCCATGAGCCAGATTAGTCTGGAGAGACTCAGGGCTAGAGGGGGTGTGAATGTTGATTGGGAGGCGTACAGGGTTAGGTTGTTGAGGTGGCTGGAGGAGAGAGGCTTGCGGGGTCCGGAGGACTTTATGTTTGCGGCGTCGGTGCCGCTGAGGACGAAGTATGGTGATCAGGCGTGATAGGGGATGGATGAGCTTTAGAGGAAGTATGACATGATGGTATGCTCGTGTATAAATAATGATTGGTTTCAAGGTTGCGCCTTGGACTACGTGAGATGTGATTTCCAATCAAGAGTGAGGCATTGGTAAGACACGTGATCACCGCAAGGAACGAACCAGGATGATGGAGATCATCATCACCACTCGAACTTCTTTCTCCCACAATCACTTCGCCGCGGGCAAAACTTCTCCATAGTGTACCGCGCTGTTCCATTTTAGCTCCGCAGACGCACCATTAATCGTTGTTGACATTATTTTTAGTCCTGAGCAGCAAGCCATCAACACCCCCATCCAACTTTTTTTGTGAGAGCTAGTGATCCATACGCATAAGGAAGAAATTGAGAATTGTACTTGTTGTTGTATTGGGTGAAGCTACGAACAGTAGGTATACATGAGTGGCTGTAAACAGCGCTAGTGTAGGATGGGTAGTCGCATCTCAACACAGGTGAGGCGCCACTGCAAGTGGGGAAAGGGAGACTCCAAACCGTGACATTTTTAGTCTCTGTTCCACAGAGGTAATCCTGTGAAGAAAATTATCCAGCAGCTGAGGGGGGTTATATACTCCTCCCACCCATGAAAAACCGATATAGGGACTTTGGTGCCCGGCATCGCATCTTGTTCAAAAGCTTCCAGTCATGTGTCGCCCAAGCATGAGATGGAGTTTTATTCGTGGTGAGTGCCATCACCACCACGATATAACGAAATATCGCTATGTACGGCTGAGGGACGCAGCGGCTCTTTCACATAGACGTGTCGGAGTGGTTTTTGAGAGTGAGAAAAGATGGACTCACGAAACCAGCGCCGCCATGGCGATTGCAGGAACGAGTTTTTAGTCACGCGGCAAAACTCCCATAACGATTCATCTTCCGTAGTTTTAGTGCTGCTATTCGCAAGTGAAGTGGCGCGCTCGTCTCGGAAAGTGTTCAAGTTTATAAACAGCGGAGAGAGCCTCACGCCTCCATAATCAGAATCTTCGTTGAGTTGAGTATTATAGAAAACCTTCCATCGGCTTGCGACGGTTGAATTTGTAGCGCTGCTCTCCGTTACCAGAGTGGTGAGCTTGTCTCGGGAGAAGGTTTTAATGTGATAAAGGGTGGAAGAAGGCTCACACCGCCATGATAACCTTCGTGTATTCTTTTAGTCCCACAGACAAGACTACCATGTGGTCTTGTGTGGGCTACTTTTAGTGCATAACTGGATTCCAAGCTCTCCTCCAGTAAGATTTTGAGGTGATTAAGTGTTGGGGAAGGCTCACGCCGGCGTCAATTTGCTCGGTATTCTTTTTAGTCCTACTCGAACGCTCCATGGCAGGTTTGTTGGCAGGGTTTTGTTGCGGGTAGCCGGAGCCAGATTCTCGTACTTCTCGTGGAAAGATAGGCATTGGAAGCACAGCGACGCCATTTCATGGCGAGGTTGAACATTTTAGTCCCACCGCAAAGCTCCATAAACAACTCTTCACGGAAGTTTAGTGTGGTTGCTTGGAGCTGGGATTCGGAGTTTCGATGGAGGGATGGTGATTGTATAAGTCCAGCGCCACCATTTCGTGCTTTGGACGTTTTTTTGTTGCCACAGCAAGTTTCCATAATTGCTGATTGTCGATGATCTTAGCGCTGGCATCTTTAGCTAGAGTTTCGAACCCCCCTCAAGAGAGAGATACGCACTAGACTGAGTCCAACGCCACCATGAATATGCTCCAGGAAGTTTTTAGTCTCACAACGAGGCTCCCATTTGTGAAGCGATGATCTTTTTAAGTGCGGCTCTCTGTGGCGTGGGATTCGGGCTGTTCAAGATAGGTTGGCATTTGAAGGAGTCCATAACCACCATGTTTCTGCCTTGAAGGAGTTTAAGTCCCACAGAAAAGCTCACATAGAGAGATCACAGGCCAATTTTAGAACTTGCATATGAAGCGGGAGTCCCCCGCCGCCATACGAAAACGTTCTCATCCTTTTTTGCTCTCACAAGAAGGCTCCATATTGGCCATCAACAATGACTTTTAGTTGTGGGCAGGCAGGCAGGCAGGCATGGACAAATAAGCTGTATTGCTATCTGCAGAAAAGAGTGTGTGGAGTTGAGTGAGGAGTCTCTATGCAGAAGGAAAGCGGGCGAGAGTCTGTTGACTTAGTAGTCCGTGCACCTAGGTGGTACCTTCCACACACGCCACCTCTGACGTCAGTCACGTGGCTACATTAGTATTCTCGGCTGTAGCGCAAGAAGGAGGACCGGGTCCAAGGCCATTACTGGCTATTTATACTTTCTCTAGTGCCATGGAAAGGCTGTGTTATCATTTATATAGAGCGTTCTCAGTTCTGACAGTAATAGTTGCAGTCGCAGGTGCTTTATCAGAAGTATGTGGAAGGAAATAGTCCAGATTCGACGCCGCCATGGGACTTTAATGTCGCGTTTTAGTCACAAAATCAAGGCTCCCATCATGACCATCTTGCGGAGATATTTAGTGCTATCTGTTGTAGTTGGTATTGCGAGGATCTTGTCGAGTTCTCTGCCTTTGAACCATTTTTCCTGCATCAAGACTGCCACAGGTCGCCCAAGGCTTGGTTTTCAGACTCCCGGAAAGACTTCCATATTTTGCCACTCGAGTTCTTTTAGTGCTCACGTTCCTAGCTTGTACAGCAAGTTGCTCTTTAATATTTAACAGATATGCAAAGGGCCAACTCGAACGCCGCCATAACGAGCCTTGCTTTCATTTTTTTGGTCACAGCGGGACTCCTATACTATTGCTCTTGTCGTATTTTGAATGCTCGCATAAAGGACCTCACTTGTGAGTTTCTCACTAAGAGTGGACGAAAAGTGAGGGAACTTGGCCTAACGTCGCCATGATTGTCAAGGGTGCGTTTTTTGTCCCAACAGGTAACGCCCCCATGATATGTTTGATCATCTGATTGTAGTACCATATCTGTAGCTGGTGCTTCTGGATTCAAGACCGAGTTCAACGCCGCCATAATTTGGTCTAGTCACGTTTTTAGTCTCACAACGAGACTCTCATGAATCAATGATCTATGGTGTTGCACTGCTTTCAAAACTGCTTTCGGGAGCAACAAGTCGTCCAGACCCGCCATGTCTCTACATATCATGTGTTTATAGTCCAGCAGCGAGGTTCCATAACATGGTCAGCGTAGTCTTTTAGGGCCACATCCGTCGTTAGTGTCGGTAGAAGCAAGATCAAGCAGACTTGTCAACAATCAAGCCAATCAAGCCGGTCTAGCCTAATATGGTAATTCACTAGCTCGTGTAGGTTAAGATGTTACCAAATTTGGCTAGATCGGCTTGATTGGCTTGATTGTTGACAAGTCTGAGATCAAGTCCAGCGCCGCCATAGTCTGAGATATAGCCGCCCTTTTAGTCTAACACGCAAGACTCCATGGAAAGGCTGTTAGTTCAATTTTAGTCCTGCCATCCGTAGGTTGTACCAGTAAGGACGAGACCAAGTCCAACGCGGCCATAAGATGATGTTGCATGGATTCCCAGTCCAAAAGACAAAAGTTCATGATGGTGGTCGCTTCTTAATTTGAATACAGCTTCTGGAAATGCTGTGGGTAGAAGGGAAACCAAGTCTAACGCGGCCATTGAAATGCTTGAAGACAGTTTTAGTCCCACACGCAAGAGTCCCATGCTTTTTCCAGGTCTATCTTTTATTGCTACCCCAATTGCTGTAGTGATGTAAGAGAAGTAAACCCACCTTGAAGAAGGGGTCTTTTATACCTTCACGGAGTTTTGTATGTCCGAATGGCGTTCAGTTCGCGGATCTCACTTTAAAAACATCGTGGGAGAGAGATAGATAGTGGAGATCATCATCGCAACTAGCAGTGCTCACGTCAAAACCAGAGTCATGGGTCCGTGGGGAGTGAAATTTAGGTATTTTTGCTGAGGTACACCGCTTTTTGGAAAGGCAGGCACCACATACCTCATAGCCGGAATGTGTAGTATTTTTTAGACCACCCTCAGAGCGCAAAGCGCATGCCTTTGCTCGGCTGCCGTTTTTAGGGTAGATGCTGAAGATCTACAGTTGTGTGTAGAGAAGAAAGGAAAGTAGGATGCATATGGAGGATTATATACCCAAAAAGGATGTCAAGTGATATGAGGCGGAGTCAGAGCGCCCCATAGTCGGTTGGTATAGGGGAAGCATCCACAAAGCTGCTAATCACAGTTGTGATAATCATCATCACCAATTTGACGACCTCTCGCGAAAATACTGCTAGTAGTAGTAGTAGTAGTAGTATTGATTAACGTCCAGGAACATAATGTTCTAGCCTCCCATGGGGCATGGGGACGTGCTAAGCTATATTTACAGAAAGCGTTTCGTGCCTGTCGGCTGGCTACCATCACAGTAGCCTTGTTGTACATAGCCCATCCTCCCTTTAATAGGTCTACCTGCTACTACAGGCACCTAGATACCTATAGTAGCCGGCCCTCATCTGTGAGGGTGTTGTTGTCCTGCCCCTCTCTCCCTCGCCCTTGTAGCTCTGCTCCCGTACTGTCTTCCTCCCCCTACCTCGTACGAAGTAGGACCTCGTACGAGTTAGCAAGCTGCCTTGTACCTTGAGTAAAAACCTCGTAGGGGAAAACCTCAAGCTTGAACAAGTAGTAGCGAAAATACTGCTAGAAATGCTGCACTGCATATCGGGCACGTTAACTGAAATTTGAGAACGCCGCAACGGGCCAGCTACATGATGCGAATCCTTACGTGTTTCTAGACCAGCACAGAAGCTCATGATATCTTGGTTCGACTATTTTGGACCAGCACCAAAACGCATATACCCAGATACACGAAACTTTAGGCCACCAGCACACATCAGCTTGCTCCTCAGTCGCTGTTAGCCTGCATCTTGCAGAAATGAAGTTTTGTGAAGAACCAAATCTGGCCGAGAGAAAACGCGAACTTATACCCGCTGCTCGAGCGGTTGCGCATGAGATGCTGCGATGCCGATTTGATCGCTTGCCATGTCTAAGATGCGATCTTGCAGAGAGGGGGAGGTGATAGAGTTGTCCGTTATCACTTTGGATCTATCCGAGCTGCTGGCTAAGCTAGTAAGATGGGTCCCGGCAGGATTCACAGCTGCTGCTCATGGGTCAATCACAAAGAGTTTTAGTGTCCGGAGGCTCGTAGTGTATGGTGCGAAGAAGAAACATTCGCGACAATTTCCGGGGTTTATTTACCCTCTTAAACCGCGCTATACCACATTGATAATGCTACATCGATGCGTATAAGTGAGGTAGTGATGCACGCCATCATCATTCTTCGAACCAGAAACCCGTTATTGTCCGCAGACACACCAGCCCGTCGCCCATAGTACTTGAAGCTTTTGTATTTGAGAGCTCGCATCCATTGGATTCGCAATAAACCCAAAGTCCGTAGCACTCATGGCTCTGCATACAACATGCTTTTAGACCCCGCCCCAGACTACCATATGAAATACCCGCTCATGAATTTCTAGCGACACATAATCGGTCAATGTGTGAATGGGAGGATTCGTCAGAGCGATGGGGTTTCATAGTGCCTCTGCTCTCACCTCGAGATGCTGCTTTGATAAAATCCTTCGAGGAGAAACAGCCTCACCGCACTCCATGGTCTGACATTGCTGTACTTTTTAGACCCCACTTCCACTCCATGCTAGGAAACGTCTGGCAATTTTATTAGTCAAAGACTGGTAGTTTTGTGTGAAGAAGAAGCAGTCTCAGCGAAGGAAGTACGGTTTATATAGATTTTGAGGCGGCGATATACCACGTGAAACTCTGAGGCTCAAAGGGGGGTAGTGACACGCTGATGGGCAACATCATCTACACTGGAATCAATGGAGTTTACTGTTCCCAAGGCGACCTCTCCGACACCCATTAGAGTTGTGGTATGGTATATAAGACTCGGTCCATCAACCGCTTCCAACAATCTTTTTAGAATCCACCACCACAATCCATAGACGGAATCGTCCACTGGTTTTAGTGGCCAAAAGCCAGTGTTATTGTGTGAAGAGGAAGCAGTCTCCGCAGATAATTAGAGGGTTTATATACCCATTAGACCAGCGCTATATCATGTCCAGCCTCTAAGACGCACTGAGGGCAAGTGTTGATACGACGATATTGATCATCATCTTCATCATCATCCTAAACAAACAGTAGGCCCCGGACTGCTCGCAGAACAACCTCACCGACGCCCATAACAACTTTTCGTTGAATTTTAAGACGTCCTCCATCAGGCACCTATCTCATGCTTTTTAGACTCCACCGACGCCATACATTCTATCTAAGTCTCGTCGTATTTTAGTGGCCCAAGGCCAGAGTTGCTTCGTGAAGAAACACCTTTACGAAGAAAAACTGGGTTTATATACCCTTCCAACCGCGCTATAACGTTCCAAAACCACAAAAGACCAAGTACGTCAACTCTGAATATTGCTGCTCATCACCATCATCATTGACCCTCCACACTCCACACTTACTCCAGGACTCACCAACACACGATAACACTGCATGTGCCCGAACGCCGAGAGGCAGATCCATACGGAAAAACCACCATGGTACAGCTGTCGGACGATTTTAGAGAAAACAGTCCGTCCCATGAAATGCATGTGTGCTTGTTTTAGAACCACCAGAAAAACAGCATGGCTTTCTCCTTAATGTGGTTTTTAACGTCTACGGAGTGCGGACAGGCGAACCAGCATAATATAATTGTGGCGAAGATTGATTTTGGAAAACGGATCTGTCCCATCAGTCAGGACAATAACGACTTTTAAAGACTCCAGGACACGCCGCAAGCCTTCCACAAACATCACTTTTTAGTATCTAAGCCAGCCAGGCGAGCCATCATAATCGCGGCGAGTGTCGATTTTGGAGAACGGATCTGCCTCATAAAATTCGTGGCTGCTTGTTTCGGAGCCCCCAGGGAACGCCACATGATTTATCCTAGCTTCACTTTTTAATGTCTGTGCCCATCGCCGGGTGCGGACAGGCGAGCCAGCATTAAAGCGTCTTCTCACGAGTTTTAGACAAAGCAATCTCTCCCATATGTCGTTCCCATTGTGATTTCTGGCCTCCTGGAAACGCCACATATATCTCTTGCATACCGTCTTTTGGTGTGTGCTCTGGCAGATAGGTCCAGACACCCGACCCACCATCGCACCATTGCTTTTGAATTTTAGATAAAAAATCTCCCATATACCTCGTTACTGCAAGTTTTCTGCCCCTAGGAAACGCCGCATGTTCTTCCCCTCTTTGAATTTTTAGTGTCTGCTCCAACAGCAGGGCGGACAGACGGAGCCACCATATAGCAGCTGCAGACGGTTATTTTTTTTTTTTTTTTTTTT
>ML976733.1:238231-302504 GCA_010015655.1 Bimuria novae-zelandiae CBS 107.79
ACTTGTCGTCCGTGGCGATCTACAACAGCCGTATGGAGACACATACGCAGCTACACTAGCTGCCCGAACATTTCGAGCACTTGTTGCAATAGCTAATCAATTTGGGTTGGAGCTACTCCAGTACGACGTACCAAACGCGTTTCTTAACGCTATACTCGATCGAAAGCTTTACGCTCAAACACCTGATGGTTTCAAGAAGGATGGAGAGCTACTACAGGTGCTGAGAGCCCTGTACGGACTGAAAGAATCATCGCTCCTATGGTACAAGGACCTGAGAGGGACACTGAAGTCTCTAGGCTTGACGCCTATCCCAGGATTTCCATGCGTCTACGTCAATAGCTGGTTGATTGTGTTTGTCTACGTTGACGATATCGTTATGGCTTTCCACCCATCAAACAAACATCTACACCGAGAGTTCAAGAAGAAGCTTGATAAGTATTACAGCCTAAAATGCCTCGGAGAACTCAAGTGGTTCTTAGGCATACGCGTTGTTCGAGACACTAACGCACGCACGATTCACTTAGTACAGGACGCCTACATTAACAAGGTTACTACCAAGTACAACATCATTTCTACTGGCCGCCCTTCAGAGGTGCCTATGCTGGTAAACTACCTAGAACAATCTCTTAAGGAACCGAACGAAGCTCGGACGAAGACCTATCAAGAGCTTGTAGGCTATCTTGCCTACCTGACTCAGTATACCCGACCTGATCTGGCTCGCGCTCACGTCATCCACGCCTCACATTTGACTAATCCTGGTCAAGCACACATTGAATCTATTCGAAGGGTGTGGCGTCACATTCTTGAGACGAAATATCGAGCCTTACAGGCACAAGCTGTGGACGAAGGAGGTATTCAGGAGTACCTTGCAACACCGCAGGACTATCGCGATCCGATCTTCTTTGAGGCATCTGATGCCGCTTTTGCTGACGATGTTGAGACGCGCCGAAGCTCTCAAGGATATGTCTTTCAGCTATTTGGCATGACTGTCGACTGGAAGTCAACACTGCAACGCACTGTCACAAAATCGACGACTGAAGCAGAGCTGCTCGCTCTATCACTTGCTAGATCAGAGATGGAGGAGTGGTGCCGCCTATTCAAAGGACTCTCTTTGAGGCTCAACCAAACGCCTATTATCTGGTGTGACAACCAACAGACGGTGGGTATAGTCACAAAAGAAATGGACAAGCTTAGCACCAAGCTTAAACACGTCGATATCCATCAGAACTGGATCCGCCAGGAGGTCGAGGAGAATCGCCTCCACGTCCAATGGAAGTCCACAAACCAGATGCCAGCCGACGGCATGACGAAGATCCTTCCTCAACAGAAGCATATCAAATTCGTACAGCAACTACACTTAGTAGATATTCGTTCAAAGGTTCTTAAGGTGGAGAAGGACACTTGAGAGATTCATCCTTACGTCATGGATTGACTACAGGATGAGGGGGTGTGTGACGGTTTAATGGCTCTTACTTGATGAGATGGTTACTCCTACCCTTGCTTAGTTGCCACTCACCTTTCTGAGAGGGCTACACCTATCTGGGACTAGCGATGTTTACGCTCGTACATATACATACTCGGTAGCTTCTAGATAGTACACCCTCCAGCAGAAGAATTCCACAATCTTTTCTACTGCAACAGAGTACTATGAGTTTTAGAACTACCAGGGAACGCCACATGGGCTTTTCCGTCGGCGCTTTTTAGTGTCTGATATAGACGGCGGGGCTGTGTGGAAGAAAGAAAGAAAGGTGTACGGAAGATGGACTTATATATCTGGACAGGTGGGCCGTGCGGTTAGTGTTCACCGAAGCTTGGTTGCTGTAACTGTTTTGGGCTAGTGTATTTCTTAATCGGCGCACTGGCGTCAAAACACGAACATTACGTTACTGCGAGTTTATCGAAATGGAATGCACGTCGCAGGCGAGTGCGGTTTTCCAGACAAAGAATGAGGTATATTTCAAGAGCCTGAGTTGTGCAGAAGAACATTCCATTCCAGTTCTTGAAATAGTGGCGAGGTCGTCCCGTCATCTCACCAACCCACTTTCAACCCTGAGCCAAAAACCACCTCAATCGCTCTAAACCATCGGACGCATCCACCTCCGGGATCGGGTGCTTGAAGGTAAGGTTAATATACCTCGTAGTCGAATACTCAGACTGTGGCTGTTTTCCAGTCTTCCACCCACCGCCAGAACCACACATGTCGCTCTTGTCGAACCCACTAACGACGAAGCCATTTGGGCCCGCCCCCACGTCGTATATGCAAGCTCATGCGGCGACTCACACCGCACATCTCGCTTCTCGAGCTGCGAAGCATGATTCTAGAGCGCCACAGGCCTCGTAAGAAAGTGTTTCTCCTCAGCGTGAGCGGCTCCGAAACTCTTCTCGTGCAAAAGGTGTTGCCGGACTCAAAAGGATGACTGGCGGAGGGGGTAGGACAGAGGTCGCAGAACCCTATCCATTTGAAGGCCCAACGGGCCCCTTCACCTTCTGCAAAACGAGTTCCTTCGATTTGAATGACCTAATAATTTCGCCGACACGTCCCCGGGTCATACTCAACTCCTCGGCGATAGCTCCGTGCGTCCATCCAACTTTAGAGAGTTGGTAGATACGTTCATTCCTTTCGCGCCGCCGATGCGGGGACGCTACAGAGCCCCCGACTCTGCGGATGTGAGCCACCGCCTCACGCACTGTTTCAACGCTGCAATTGCACTCAGCCGCAATTACCTTCATCGGCAGCCCATCCATGGCAAGTTGATAGATATGTCCTCGTTGCGATTCTGGGAGCGACTGAAGACTTGTATTGCTATCCTTCGCTGTACCAGCGCGGCGGAAACGAGACACGGTTCTGTAGACCGTGAGGGGATGAACTTTGAATTGGTTGGATATCTTCTGCACGTTCCATCCCCTCTGATAGCATCGCACGAGTGCTTCTTGTTGCGGATGTGTTAAATGCTTGCCCAAGACTCTGTCCCGAAGAAGTATCTCTAATGGGAGTGCAGATTCCGGTGGCATTTTACCAGCATGAACGCGCCGAGGAGCAGAAGCTCGAGCCCGAGGACGTTCTGCCGGTAAGGACTCTTCCGTTCGCGCGCGCCTAACCCTCTCAAATTCCTTCCAGGATTCAATTTGAGCAAGAAATTGCGGGCGCAAATGGTCCTTCCGCGCAATATCCGTGGAATCGTGATTGTCGGCTATGGCCGAAGACGGTAAAGTGGGGAATATGGAGTGGGATGCGAGTTCCTGACTGCTCTTCCCCAGCCATTTAGTTCCTGCACCCCGCCAACACACTACGGAGCGTGCATTACCTTGGCCGACCACACGGAACTCTCCATCGACAGGGTCAGCATCCTGGGGCGACTCTGGCTGCTCACGCCATATCTCAATGCCGTCGAATATACGCATGCCACGTGCGGCACTGGCGACGCGGATGGCTTGATCGAGATCTGCAACTTCTAGCAGTACAACCTTTGCCTCGAGCTCGCGGGATATTTGCAGGATCGGCCGATAAAACATGTCGCCTTGCTCCGTAGCGCTGCTGCCCTTTCTGGAAGGAGGCACCAGCGCGAGCTTCGGCTCAAAACCGCGGACAGAGCGTGTCGTAGTCTTCCAGTATCCTTCAGGCGAGATATAAGGCGGGTTCGAAATGAGGACATCCCACAAGTGGGGCAGTCTCGCATGTCGTAGTGCGGTTGTGACTGCGGGGCTTCTCGACGTCCGGTCTGCGAATGGATTGGCAAGAACGTCTGCCTTCATGTAGCCTATGGCACCCTTCTCCACCCAGCTCTTGTCCTTGCGGACGCGCTTGAGATTATGGACAGCTAGTTGCAGCGCTTTATCCGATATGTCAACGCCTACAGCGCGTAGGTCGATGTCGGTGCGCGCGGCGTAGAGTTCGTGGTGGAAGAGAAGCGGTATGCAGCCGGTGCCTGTGCAGAGATCAAGCACGCGCAGTTGGCTCGGAAGCGTCTGCGCGTCTCGAAGCAGACGTATAAGATGCTGCACAGCAGTCGCTGTGTCCTGCCTATCCTTGTATCAGTCGTGCCTGCCTCCGCTGCGCTGGCAACAAATCGGAACGTACCTCGGAATGAGCACTCCCGGCCGACAGCTGATCTCAAGGTCGCCAAAGAATTCCGTACCTAGCAGGTATTGCAGCGGCTTTCCAGTGGCCCTCTGCTTCACCAAATCGTGTAAAAACGCGCGTTTTGACAAGTTCTTGCCCTTTGCGCTGCGGGCTTTGGCGACATTGTCGACGTGCTCGCGCAGCCAGCGCAGCTCATTCTGGGCAGCGCGTAGGTTCCGGCAAGGTTGGAGGAGCTGCGGAAGAAGTGGGCTTATTGTGTAGGCCTTGCGAAGCAGCGAGGTAGCGATGCGCGGCATCTCAGTCGTGAAAACATAGCGTGTGGCAGAGCGATTGCGTGAAGCTCACGATGGGGACAGAGCTGTGACGGTGTCAGCATAATCCTCTCTGACATGATCCAGACATGCCTGGAAGGTACTAGCAAGCCATAGCTAGAGTACGTACTTCGTCTCGTTGTCAAACGGTTGCTGCTGTGGACAGAAGCTCACAGCTGCTCCCATCACGCGTTCCGTTCGCCCTAACCGGATGTAGACGTATCGATGCCTCCAAATGCGTAACACCCAACACCCGTCGAACCTTTGCACACCTCCAAATCCCATCGATTCCAGACCGGAAGCCCTATCGAGTTACTCCAAGATCCTCAATACGACAGCCGACATCACATAGTACTGCACCTTCCCTCGAGCCTACCTGATGTGCCTGTCTTGTGCCACAGCATCCTGTAATTCCTCCGGACACGCCCGTCTGCACTCTTAGAGAACACGAGCGATTTCGTTGAAGCCATATATGATCAAGTGTGCTATGTGTGACCCCAGACTATACTATACAGTCGCCAACTCGCGGAAGTGCTATTTACCGGCAGGTGACGAGCTGATGCGTAGCCTAGAGCGTTGACACAGTGAGGGAACTCAGTTGTGTGTATACGCTGAGGATGCATATAGGCGGGAAACATCACAAGATTGCAAGTAGAGATTGTTTTCAGAAATCATTAATGCAACTACTGAGACATCGTACACATAGAGACAAGGTTCCTTCAAGTCCTACCCCGACACCTCAACTACGCGGCGTTCCTGACTGGAACTACTGAGAAATATCGTACACAAAAAGAGAGAGAGAAGATGCTTTCAACTCCTATTTCGAGACCTCATCCTTCGCGGCGCCCCTCGGGATGTACTTGGTCGTCCAGACGCCGAGCGGCTTGTCCTTGTCGGCCTCTGCCTTCTCGTCCCTCGCCTTCTTCGCCGCGACGTCAGCAGCCTTGATAGTGGCATAGATGTCACCACCCCAGCCACTGAGAACAGGACGCGCCTTGGGTCCCTGGGATGCGGAGGCGGGGTCGGACTTACGTTGGGAGTCGTTGTTGTTCTTGGACTGGCTTGAGGGAGCGGTCGGGGACTTCTTCTCAGCAGGAGCGGCGGCAAGTTCGGCGGCATTCGCGGCTTTGGCGGTGTTCGCGGCGTTGGTGCGTTCGATTTGCTTCCTGATGACCTCTGGGATGCGGGCCTTGGGTTCGGGAGCTGGTGTCGGAGCATCGGCCTGGTTGGGCTCGAGGGCGGCGCCGTGGGTGAGCTTGAAGTAGGATAGCACACCGGCGATGATGATGATGATGATGATGATGATGAGAGTTCCCACGGTAGAGTCGATGCAAATGATCTTGGCGATGGCGATGAGGAAGGCGAGAGCCATGAAGCAAACGCTGACCGAGTGGAAATACTTCATTCCGATGTAGTCTTGGATGGACGTAAAGCGGACGGCCTCGGCAGATCCGGCAACGATGATAGGATCGGGTGGTGCGGCAACCTCTAGGATGTTGCAGATGGTGTCTTTGTCAAGGGAGAACACCTTCACGAGCTTCTGATGACGACCTGTGACGATAGAACTGATGTGTTTAAGCTGCAGGTGTTCTCCAAGCTCCTTGAACTGCTGGAGGGCACCCAAACCTTTGGGATCCATACGGGGAAAGAGCCAATTCGTCAGGAACGATCGAATGTAGTCGGACAGGGACTTGTAGGCCGTAGAGTCCTTGTTCGTAGACTCCTCTTCTTTGAAATCCCTCAAGACAATGACCTTGACCTGGTAATTGGCGTGGTTCGTAGGGTTGATGATCTCCTCAAGGAAAGGTATGATGACCGGCGAGACGAGTGCGTCATACTTTCCGAGCAGCTTGTTCCAATCGGACTGCTCGTAGGGCTTACCCTCCTGCTTGCAATCGGCAGCCTCAGTCCAGAAAGACTCGTGCTTGCGTCGCAGGACCTCGGCGTCGTCATAGACCTTGTAGCCGAGCTGTTTGAGGAGACCGGAACACGCTGGTGGATATTAGCTATTGCGCTGCTTCATGGGAATACGCAGCGCACCTCAGTGCGTTACTCACCTCGCAAATCAGTATCGACATCGGCGATCACGACGACCTTCTTGTACTTGGTCGTCTTCTGCGTCACTTGGTCGATACGACGATTAGGCTTGTCGTAAACGGAGTCCCAGGTCCACTCGAGGGTGGTAGGTGACTGCATGGGGGACTGCATCTTGTATAGATGGAAGGTTGAAGTTGAATTAAGAAAAGTGAAGGAGACGATAGAGTGAACTGAGGTAGGGCAGATTGCCCGGTGCTGCGCGCGAGTATTGTAAGGATTGCTGTGTCTGAGAGACGAGTGCGAGTGTGAATCGAGCGTTGTATACAAGTTTCAAAACTGAAAATAGGTGTTGGGGGACATGCTGCAAGACGCTGGTGGAAATCTTTATAGTTGCGGGCGGGGCGCTAACGAGGATGATGAGGGAAATTTCGAGCACAATATAATGTCTCGACGCTGGTCAATGCGTTCACCGGCAGTCTTGCGATGGTGATCCTTCCAGCCACTTGTTCTGCTACAACCAAAGCCTCTGATTGGCTCGAATGCTCGCTCGGTGAGGCAGACGGTGAGTTGTCGCGGTAGCGAGGAGCTGGTGAACGAAGCACGATAATAGTAGCAGAAGGAGCAGCCACCAGCCACCCCGGTCGTCTGTGAGACAGCTGGTCAGTGCTGCTATTCTGGCCAGCCTTCCTAATAGCGCGGCTCTGCTGGCGGTGTCCACGCGCAGCTGGTGAATAACCGTTTGGACGGCCTAACTAGGTATGGCGGAGTGCCGAGTAGAGTGCCTGCGATTTTGAGATTTGCACTCATATTTAATACCGGGGTTGATATTATGTGGGCTCGCCGGTCGCGAACAGATCAGGAATGCGCGATTGATGTTGCTTCCCAGTGAGTCTACTGGCGCCAAGGCTCTCTGACCGAGAGTTCCAGGCATGTAGGACGTTCTGGGGAATACAAACAGCTAAAGGGTCGTACTGTGATAGAATACTTTCCTTGCTATCCTGGATGCTTTCGAAACACTCCTTTGTGGTTGTTCCTTCCTTATCGCGGGCTTGGCTGAGTCGGTCGCTCCTTCCGTTCGTTTACAGATGCTACCAACAACACTGAAAGGCTTCCAGCTCTTTCATCTCCTTCATATTCGCCTTTTAGACTTTCATATATTTCTTTGTCTAGTTCCTTGCTATCTTTCCGGCTTCAGGCGAACCGCTGTCTAAGCCAGCTAGCCATCCTCCATCCAACCGTCATGCGGAAATAAGGACCCAGGACGATCACAAGTACACTTCATTGACTAAAGCCCACGGCTGTCGAACACGACGGTTTCTCAAATGATCGTGATGGCATTATCGTTTCAATTCTCACTTTTCTCAAGGTCGTCTTTGTCGATTGACGTTGGGCTCGGTGGGTCCACCCCCGCAGCATCATTCGGCTAGGGCTAAGCCACAAGCGCGCCAATCCCGTCCCAATGATCCTGAGGCACCACTGCGAGAGAGCACCTGATGCATTTTCGCGTATTTCCGACATTGCGAACTGCCGGAGTGCCAATTCTTGTCAATGACTTCGGGTGTCGATAGCCTCAACGACGCCGCCAGGCGATATCAAGCTACGCGCTTAGAGTTTGCGGAGATGTGCGTGAAGACACAACGAGCATCTCTCAGCAAACGAACTTCTGGCCATCTTCCGGAGCTGCTCGGGACTTCCACCGGAATGACGGGGTCTTCCTTACAGTCGGTTTATCATGTCTATCGGATAGACGGCGACTCGTTCACGACAGGTATCTGCGCTCTTATCCTCCCCACATCCAACCTTAAATAGAGTGCCAAGTCATGTCCGCCTGGACAACACTTTAGCACGTTCTGTTTGTGGGGTCCCCGCATGTACGTCCTCGTTGGATACACTGGCGACTTGGCGAGGCGTCCGGCAGATGGCTAAATGGATTCTACCATTTGGGCTGGGCACAGATGATCCTGGCTGATCGACGCTTTTAAGAAGGCGGGTTTCCCGATTCCTCGTGTCATTGCACTGAATCTACTCTACTTTTAAAATGGCGGAAGCACAGAAAGAGAAATGGACGAGCCATTGGCGACTGTTCATCGCTTGTGGCGTGATGATACTCAGTCCTTTCCAGTATGGAATCGATTTTGGCATGATTGGTGGGCTCCAGGCCATGGTGGGATTCTTGAAGGTATTCCACTCGCCCTCCGCCCCATAACATGTGCTGATGGTGCCGGTAGGTTTACGGGTATCGAACCCCGGCTTCGCCCTCGGGTTGGAACATCGCCACTGAGAGACAGCAACTGATTTCCTCGCTCATGACACTGGGTGCCTTCATCAGCTCTGGGACTGCAGGCCTTATCGCAAACAGGCTCGGTCGAAGGGCATGTCTCTGGATGGCTTGCCTCACCTGTTGTGTCGCCAATATCATCATGATGACTACGACGCACATCGGTGCACTATACGTCGGCCGTCTGGTCATTGGGTTGGCGAATGGATACTTTATGACGTTCTCACAACTGTATATCCAAGAGAGCAGCACTGCCAAGTATCGTGGACTATTTTTGACCGGATTCCAATTCTTCACCTCGTTCGTACGTAATTTGATACAGCTGTGCAGGCACATCGTTGACAAATACAAGGGCACTTTGATCGGTACCATCGTAGATTGGGCGACTGCAAAACGTCCTGACAAGTCCGCTTATCTCATTCCGCTCGGCTTGATATATGTTGTGCCGTTCTTCCTCTCAATTGGCATGTTTTTCATTCCCGAAAGCCCCCGCTGGTTGATCCTTCAAGGAAGATACGAAGAAGGCAAGAAGTCACTTGACTGGTTGAGGCCCGACGGTTTCGATACAGCGGCCGAAACCGCAGAGATCAGAGCAGCCATCGACAAAGAAAAAGAGATGAGTTCGGGTGTCGGTTGGGTCGACATGGTCAAGAATCCCGTTGATCGCAGAAGGACGCTGCTCGCTATAGCTGCAGTCTCTCTCCAAGCTGCTTCTGGTGCCATGTTCATTATTGGTGAGCAATACTCGATTTAACTGCCAAGAAAGTTATCACTGACCCCCGCGGCAGCATATAAAGCGTACTTCCTTACCATGGCAAAGGTAACCAACCCATTTGCCATGTCCAACGTCCTCAGCACCATCGGAATCCTAGCCATCATTGCCAATTCGCTCATCATCGTCAAGTTCGGCAATCGTCGAGTCCTCCTCATGACAGGCTTGCTCAACTGCGGCATCCTCCAACTCATCATCGCGATCGTGTACGACAAACAGCCCGGCACGAAGAGCACGGGTACGGTCATCATCGCGCTCTCGTGCCTATACATGTTCAACTACAACGGCCTCATCGCGACCTACGCCTGGCTCGCAGGCGGAGAAATTCCCACACAACGGCTCCGCTCGCACACCTTCGGCATGGCCGCCGCCGTCGGCTTCGCCGGAGCGTGGCTCACAACTTTCACGGCGCCGTACTTCATCAACCCGGCGGCGCTCAACTGGGGCCCGCGCTACGGATACATCTGGTTCCCATCTTGCGTCATCGCGGCGGCTTGGGTCTTCGTGTTCTTGCCTGAGGTCAAGAACCGAACGCTCGAGGAAATCGATGAGATGTTCGAGGCGCGCCTTCCTGCGAGGAAGTTCAAGACGTATAAGTGTGTGGGTGTGTTGAATACGCTGGATGCGGATGCGAGGAAGAGCATTGAGAAGCAGAACCGTGTTGAGGTGCTGATGAGCGAGAAGGTGCAGACTGAGACGAGTATTGTGAAGGAGTAGATGGGTGACTAGGCAGCGCATTGTCGTTGAGGTTGAAGCGATGTATGAGTGGAACTAGACACACTTCACGAAGTAATGACCAATTGTTCGATATGGGGTAGCTCTTACAGTTAAGCATCACCGCATGAAATACCTTGCTCCATAGCCGATTGACAGGGTAGGAGATACAGGCTGCTTATGCGTTTCCTTGTCGTTGTTATATACAAATAAGTGGGTCCTGTGATGGAGGAGTATGAGCGCAGATCGTTCTTCCTGATGTCGATGCGGTTCCGCCCTATCGAGCGTTCAATAATAAGAGGATAAAGCACTGCGATGAGCAGCCGGAGTAGTAATTTTGCGATGAGATTGAGTGTGACTACCAACGTTCGTTCCCTCCAGATAATGCTGCTGCATATGTGCGTGCGTCCGTAGGTAGTGTTACCGTGGAATTTGACCATTTCGAAGAGTTCTAAGGCTGCGTGAAGGTTGCAGTCAGCATACGGACCGGGATACGCGCGAAGCATACCAGAGTGCCGGGCTCGAGAGATGAGTTTCAAATTGGCTAGTAACCGGAGCGCGTACCCATTCTTGCCGTATTTCTCTCCTACCAGTTCGCAAGTCCGTGAGTCCTCTGACAAGAAAGCTCTTGTGGGCCGCGTAAAAAACCGACTTTTTTCACGCATCGAAGTATGAGCAACACAATATCGCAGGGATATAAAAACCTTCGTATCGAAGAGATTTTTGTTCTCCGCTATATACACTGTTAAAAACTTTGAAACAAGTTATCTCACGCAAATAGTCTTCGCATATTAACGAGAGGCTAAAAACATACCTCATACCACTTACAATCCACCCAATAACCAGAAGCTCTCACCGAGCCAACCGCACACTTCTCTCCTCGAACCACAATGTGCTCCTTCTGGGACTTCCTCTACAAGACTTGCGAAGAGACTCATCTCCAGCATTATAAGAAGCCACCCGAGCTCAAGGAGAACTACGACAAGTTTCCAGACATCTTCAAGCACACCCAGCGATTCAGGCGGTTCCCCTGCGAGCGCAAATGCGATAAAGACGACGGGCAGCAGCGCCTGGGCAAGCTTAGATTTGACGGCAACTGTCCGAAGTGTTAGAAGAAGGATGTGAAGAAGGATGGGGCGTGGTGGCCAGACTACAGGACAGAAATGGAGAAGATCAGGGAGTCGGATACGAAGAAGGTTACCGAGGCGAATGCTCATTTGGAGTAATAGGACGCGCGGTTAGGTTATGTTAGTGCGGGATAGGCGTTCAGGCCTTCATTTTACTCTGCTAAGGATGCAGAGTCTGCCTGGGATATCGGTCTGTAGATGTGTACAGGCGGTCTTAACGATGGTTGTTTTGATTTTAGATAGACATGAATTTTAGTGTCCGCTTTGCGGATGCAGATACTGTTGAATCTTAATACAGGTGACGACTATTATGGAGTAGACTAGAGTGTGACTATTCGAGGTGCAAAGTGACTCAAATGTAATGTGGTTAGTGACGTGCGTTCAGCACGCGCCAACACATGTTTTGTGCGAGGACCCCGGAAGCATCAAATTCTCCTTCTAAGCTAGCCGATACGTAAGCTGGCCACCCGGGTAAGCTGGCCACCCCACCAAAACGCGACACCTGCACAAAACACGCCACATCTCTCCACAACGCTCATTAATATGGACGCCCGTGAGCATGCTATACAATTAGCTATTAAAGATTTTAATGTAGGTATTTATTCTAGCTATCGCGCTGCGGCTACCGCGTATAGTATTTCTTAATTAACCCTATTAACGCGTATTAATGGCGTATAAAACTGACGCGTTAGTTACTAACACTAGCAGCGTCTAACTCCTCTATAGGAGGACTTCCTAGTAGAATAGATCCTTGAAGAAGACGCACGCGCTTGCCCTCCCTCACACGCTCGCGCTCAAGAAATGGCTAATTGAATTCTACGTATAAATGGCGACAACTAGCCTATTAGCAAGCTCTGGCTCTCACACTTCCTCCGGCGCCAGCCACGCGTTGCCTCTGTAGTCGGCAGAAAGCTAGAGGCTCAGAGAGCTGATGCAGCGACACCAGAGCAGCTACGCGCGTTCCTAGAGCTCTACGAACAGACTCGACGGCGGCTCAACATACGGGTGGAGAACACATACAATATGGATGAGACTGGCATTGCCCTAGGGGTATGTACCAACACCAGAGTACTCTCTAGTAGTTAGAAGAAGAAGGCTTATGTTCGCTCTCTAGAGAATCGCTAGTGGGTCTCTATAATCGAGTGTGTATTGGCGATAGGGCGGAAGCTACGCTGTGCGGTCATCTTCAAGGGCTAGAGCCTACAGACAACATGGTTCTCCTTGTCCCACGTACCTGACTGGATCTACACTACCTCTGAGAACGGATGGACGTCAAAAGCGATAGGTGTTGAGTGGCTACAGCGCATATTTATACCTGAGACGGCTGTATCTAATGGCCAGCACAGGCTCCTCATCCTCGACGGTCACGGCAGCCATATTGATATAGACTTCCTGTGGCTCTGCAAGCTACATCGTATACAGCTCCTATATCTACCTGCGCACACTTCACACGTCCTACAGCCTCTCGATCTCGCTCCTTTCTCTATAATTAAGTCTAGCTACAGGCGTTAGATCTAGGAGCTCGCATTACTTAACGATGCTACGCCTGTTAAAAAGGAGCGCTTTATTACCTGCTATTATTAAGCTAGGGAGGAAGGCTTTACAGAGCGTGTAATTTGAGCTAGCTGGCAGGTATCTGGTATCTGCCCATTCAACATCAATCACGTGCTTAGCTCGTCGCAGGTCTCTCAGAGGCCTACTACGCCTACACGTTAGCAGCAGCCTCAGCAGCAGCTCCAGAGCTTCCTCTCTACTCCCCAGGGCCCTCACGATCTCTATATAGCGCAGCGCAGCGTCCAGAGCGTCGAGAATCCAGGTCGTACGACCCGGCTACTCCTACAGAAAGCAGGTAAGGCTCTAGCAGCTGCAAATGCTAGAGCTGCAGGCCTAGAAGCAGAGAAAAGACGACTTGAGCAGCAGCTAGAGATATCTACCTCTCAGCGTCAGCGTAAGCGCGTTCGAGTAGACCTAAATTAACGCTTTGTAGAGGTAGAGAGTATTAGGGAGGCTATACGCGCAGCCGAGGCTTTATTATCGTTTTGGAAATACCTGCTCGACCCACAGAGCCAGCCAGTCATCGTCAATCCTTCCTTTTCTTGTATTTTCTTGAACGCAAAAAACTTAAATCTTCTAAAAAATTTAAGGGGGGTACTTATAACTCTATAGAAGCCCTTTATCTACTTTTAGTATATTATTATCCAAAGTTCCTTGTGTGGTGGAGAGAAAAGCGAAAAAAAGGAGACCAGAACAGAAAATACGCGCAGTCTGATGAGAAATACGCCTTAAGTAGGTCGAGCAGGTATTTCCAGAATCACCGATAGTAGTTTAATCACGTAGATCTACTATATTAAGTACCTTAGAAGTAACTACTAGAGCTATAGTAGCTGCAGCGCTTAAATCTATGTGTAGTTAATGGCAATCATAAGAAGCGTTGTTGAGAAATCGTGTGTTTTGTGCAGGTGTCGTGTTTTGGTGGGGTGGCCAGCTTACCCGGGTGGCCAGCTTACGTATCGGCTAGCTTACGTATCGGCTAGCTTACGTATCGGCTAGCTTATCGTCTTTAACGACCTGAATAGATCATGCGACGGCGTAGGCGACAAAAAAGTTTGGACTGGCCTTGGTTGTCGTAGCTCTTGATATATACTTAGGTGGATGCTGTCATAACAGCTCAGGACTTCTTAAATCCATGCTCGCCGTCAGTATAACAGACGAAGATCGCACGCACCATCTGGGCGGCGCTAGGTAGTGTAGAACGCCGCGCGAATTGATGCGCTCCTCGGTCAAGGAAAGACATTGAACGTTGAATATTCTGCAATCATTCTGACGGTTTTGTCTATTATTACGGAGCTCTGCAACGGCACAAACAATAAGGCATTAAAACACCGCGGCAGCCGCTTTCAGGTCGCTTCTAATCCCTACAGATCTAGGCATGTATGTACGTGGGAACAGCGCTACCTCGACCAGGGGCTCCACAGCGACCATAGACTGACTGTTCTTTCTTTTCCAACATCATACGAGACTTCAGACATACTGTCACCCATTTCGCTCGCAATTTCTGTGATATCGACCTTGGTCTGCGATGCTCGGAGTTGGGTGTTGCGGAACCGTTTGCGATATCGACCCTCCCGGGCCAGGAACGACCGTGCAACGATATGATCGATATCCTCCTATGGTCGAATCAGTGATGGTTTCGCCATTATGGCTAGATGTTAAGGTATGAAATTACCGATGTGAGCGTTGGATCGAGAAAAATCCTCCCGTCGCTTTCCTTGTAGATATGGCCGAGGAATTCGAGCTCATCTATCTCCACGAGATCTTTGCTGATGATGAGAGATTCTTTTTCGGTATCAGGTCGAACATGGGATATGCGATATGGACTGACTTGGGGCTTGTACATATCTGCGCAGCAGTGTGAGCTCTTTCGCCGCTATTGTATATACTAAACACGTACCACTAAAGAATTGTGCGTGGACAGGCTGCGCGCCAAAGAACCAGGTTTGACCGAAAACTATTGGTATTACATGAGTTCAGCAATGCGGAAGCTCTGAGGTTTACTACTTGCCAGTGGTTCTCACGTAGGTCGGCCGCCAGCCCGACTGACGAAGTGATTTGTAAAGGTCTGCTTCAGCGGTAGAAGCGGGAGGCTGCCAGAAAAGTGTTCCACGCAGTACGTTACCACCGGTTCCTATCCTCTCGAATGGACCACTCGTGTCTTGAGCTGAAGGCTCTCGCTCCTCGAACCAGGGCTTGAAACCACTCATGGACAAGTGGTTACTAAGTTGGTTATGCCCAAGTTCGCTCCAGCCTGCGCGCGGCGGGAACACGATGACGTTCGAAAACTCCTCTCTCACCTCTGGAGGTACAGATGGCGCTGTGCTTCTTTCCTTGCGACGCTGTGGTACAGTGTGCATATACCGGTTATTCTCTTCCCACTTGTTCTCCAAAAGCTCACTTTTCATAGTGTCTTCATCAGTGTCCAGTTCATTGGAACCTACCGATGTGTCTTTTCGTTCCAAAAATTTGAATACACCTTCGTGCAGGCCTTCAACGGACGCCTTTGTAGTGCCAGAAATTGTAGACGGTTCCTTTTGCGATTCCTTATGCCGACGAGTAAACTCGTCGTTGTATTTCTTGACGTAGACCTCGGCACGCATATTTGCTTCTGTTGCTTTCTGCTGTTCTTCCTTGATGAGATCTCCATAATGCTCCCACACCAACACCAACTTTTGGAATTTTGAGAAAGTGGTAAAACTGCTAAATCTTTACCTTGCTCATCTCAGTTTCACCTGAAATCCTACTCTAGCCATCTTCATGCACCGCACGCGTGCGGTGGGCTGATGATAGCGATGGAGACGCCTCAGAGGCCCCCTCCGGGGCCCTCTACAGCGACTCGCCCCCTAGACCCTGAGTCTGCGTGGTAGACTAACATCTAGCACCCCTCTAGGAAGCGTTAACAGACTAATATCCGCCCTCCGAGACGCCTTTCCTTTAGTAGAGGCGTGCCTATCCGCCTAGGAGCTGCTATAGATATAGTAGCTAACGCCCTTAACTCCCACCTTATAGCTACGCGCAAGGCGGCAGAGACCTAAAAAAAAGTTATAATAGTTATAGCTAAAGCTATTAACTACTATATTACTAATTTTAAGCGCCTAGAGGAGCTGGCGGCTGCCTCTACCCTTTATAACTGCCTTATATAGATACTAAAAAATTTAGCCACGCTAAGCCTTCGTTCTAATATAGTTAGGACTAGCTACGACTTGATAACTACTGCCTACACTATAGACAGCGATAGCGATCTTACCGCCTAGCCTTAGATGACTGTCCGATTATATGGCCTCTATCTGTTGTGGATATGAGGCTGGAGCACTCTCTCTTTTGTACTATTCTAAATAGGGCTAGCGCTGCAGCGGCACTTATTTGGAGCCTCGCACACATCTGCATTCCAGACACAGATAGAACACGAATATTATTAATTAATTATCACATCTATTAAATTCTCATTATTGCATTATCTTAAAGTGATAGAACACTATTAAATCTAATAATTAAGAGTCTCACTACCTTAACTAAACCTTAAGAAAGGATAATATCGCTGTTAACACTCCGCGACTTAATAATTATGTTAACTAATTATACTAACTACATACTATAGCTACTGTAGCTAAAAGCGCGATGCGAACTAATAGATATATAGCCTATTATTAACCTAGATAGAGCCAAACTCCCACGCAAAAGGCCGACACCGCCGTCGCCACTAGAAATAGCAAGTTACTAACTAATTATCCGCGTAAACGACGACGATTAACAGAACCCTCTAACACGCCTATTAGAGCTATTAAATTTAGAACTTAAGGCATATAAGGAGGATATTAAGTTCTATAAGATATAGCTTAAAGACTATAAGATAAAGGATAAGGAATACCGCGAGGAGAGATTAAGTCTTAAGAAAGTGGTTATCTATATCTAATCTACTATGTCGCCACACCTGCAACGCAACTGCTACAAGCCTGGAGAGCAAATCTAGTAATAGATTACGTCTCTAACATAGACTGTAGGCGTTAATAAAGAAGACGAGCGGGATAGAGTAAGAGCACGATACCTACAGGCCCTTAAGCTAATAAGATAACCCTTAAACTAGGATACCTAGCTAACTAAGTATAATTAGGTAGCTATAAAAGCAGAGACGAATAATGTCGCTAAAGTATAATTAATCTATAATACTATAAAGGACTTCCTAACTGCGATTATAAAGGCTGCTCCCACTTAGGGTGTGTCCTTTTAAGAAACTGGACGCCAAGACGCAGATATAACAAGGAAGGAGATAATAAAACGCTTCCAAGAACATATGGCAATACTCCACCCGATTAAGGGCAAATAGCATAGGGGCGCCTTTGCTACTGGTGAGCTATCTCTCGCTGCTGGTGGTGTATCCACCCTGGGCACTGACAGGGACGCCTCTTACGCTGCCAAAGACGCGCCATCTTCCACGAATAACTAACGTGGATAGGGGAGACCTCGACAAAAACGATCCTTTAGTTAAAGCACCATATCTAAGCAGTCTTTAATAGAGGATATAATAATAGTTAAAGGTAAAAAATGCCTTACTTGTGAATAAAGGCATAGTCTAAAAGACTACTTCTACGCATATCCAGATCATGCACTAGAGTAGTTTAGGCCACGACCTGGCTTTGCAGATATAGTATAATACAGAATCTAAAATGATTCACATCTACAAGATGAGATGAGGAAGGTGAAAAGACTAAAGTCTTAAACACCTAGAATTAAATTATTACATACTCCCACTCTAACTTGAATTACTAAGGCTAATAATAAGTGACTAGACAGACGCAAGATTACTAAAATCCTAGCGAGCTTCTAAGCCATATCCTTTTATAATAAATTAAACACGTACCTATTACGATGCTTAGCTATACTTAATTTAGGCATAACCTGCCATATCTTTAACAACATTAATTGCTTTGTCTTATACTGGCCACCGGCGTTAGGAGACTTTATATGGGCAGGGAATACATAAATATAGATCTAAGGATATAGGACTGTCTATTTTAACGTATAAAGTGTAAGCGGCAATTAAATAATATAGCTAGATAATATTACCTATTACCCTAATTTACTCTGCAATCTTGTATCGTTTTGATTACTCTAGAGGCAAGGCCTTTGGTGGGACATAAGGGTAGACCTAACGACTCTAAAAAGAAGAGATAATACTATGCTAGTAGAACTTTAAGAGTTGCACGGATAGTGGGTGCTAGAACACAGAATAAGGCTAGTAAGTAGTATTCCTACTAATACTACGCATGCCACTCACAAGACTAACACACGCACTAAATAAAGACCACAGAAGGTAGATGCGTAGACCTGGCACTAATAATTAGGCTATTTAGGCCCTTAGGCCCTTAAACACCTCGTGTAGCAATCTAAGGGAGTGAGGATTAAAGGCCTCCTTATAGTTAAATGTGACGCCTGCAGCAAAGCAAAACTAAAATGGCAAATACGCTAGCAAGCTAGGGAGCGAACTAAAGGCCCTGGCGAGCGAGTTATAATAGACTTTCACGACTACGAAGCAGACAGCTTAACAAGAGAGAAGAGCTAAATACTAATTACTAACTAATTCTCTAGCTTCGCATAGGACTACTACTTTAAGAATAACTACCTAGCACGCTTAATTATCAAATTACTTAGCACCTTTATATAGTTCATGAAAGTATAATACAACATTATAGTAAAAGTAATTAAATCCAACAACGAGATCTTCTCTATTAAGGTAAATGTTAAGAAGTAGTGCTTAGCGCAAGGTATTAAGATTAAGCCTTTAACACTAGATACTTAAGCATAAAATAGAGGAGCTAAACGCTTAGGGGGTGTAATTAAGGAGAAAGCGCGCGCGATACAACTTAACTCTAACCTACCCTAGTAAATATAGCCTAAGATTACCCGAGCCGCAGTCTACCTATATAATCAAACGCCGAACTACGCTAATTAATAGCGATCTCTATATAAAGTGTTCTTTATAATAGTAGCCTTTTAGAACAGCATTATCACCTAACTAAAGAAGCCTAATTAAGCTTACTTAAAAGCCTATGGCTGCAAGACCTTTGCCATAACTAATAACACTAAACGTGGCAAGAGTAAGCTCCAGCAACTAGATCCCAAAGCATGGATAAGTTATTTAGTTAGCTATAAATTAACTAATATTTAGAGAATATAGATTCCCTCTCTAGCAAAGACAATTAGTACTCGCGATGTAATTTTCGACGAGGATACTGTGTTCTTAGGCAAAACTAAAGACCTGGTAGACAACCTTATACATAACACATTAGAAGAAATAGTAGCCTAGGTGCAATTAGTAGAGCTACCTTCTTTACCTTAATAAGAGTAAGCCACTAAGTCCTTCTTTAAGGATAAGACAATTAGTAAAGCGCTAGAGGAAGAGGTTAAAAGCGCTCCTAAATATAATTAAGGCAAGAAAGCTAGGTACGAATATCTAACGCCTCTATTAACACCGCCACTAGTAACACTCCTTACACAACTAATGGCAAGAGGCGATTAAGCTAGACCACCCTAAGAGTTATAAATAGGGCAGTTGTAAATAAGCGTATAGGCCGCAGCCTTTATAGCAGGCACTAAAGCCAGTAGTAATAGTAAATACAAAGGCAAGGTTCTTAATAAGGCGTAGCTTTAATAAATAATTATATTAGGTAAGAAGCTATATCGAAGCGTGCTTCTAGAGCTACCTACATGCTAAAGTAAGCTCAAAGATCACCCTCTTTATAATATGTGGAAGGAAGCAGAACGTTCCCATCTATAGAGCCACAAGGAAATAAAGTCTTAGAGCGAGGTCGCAGTAGCTCTAGTAAAGGTAGCAGGCCATTAAATCCTTAACTATATATAGGTATACACCTATAAGTTTGATAAACACTATTAACTATAGAAGTGTAAGGTAAGGCTGGTGGTGCGGGGCGATTAATAGCGGTACCTAATCTTATAAGAAACCTACGCTATAACACTTACAGGACAATCCTTTCGCATGCTTATAGTAATTATAGCTTGGTTTAACCTAGAGCTTATCTAATATAACGTTACGAACGCGTTTGTTCACGCAAAGCTGGATAGAGAAATCTACATGAGAATGCCCCGCGGATACTCGCGAGCAGGCACAGTCCTTAAACTACACAAAGCACTGTATGGACTGCGCATATCTCCACTACTTTAGTAAAGAGAGTTTACATTAACGCTCTGTAATATTGGCTTTAAAATAGTGCCTTACGAGCCATGCTACCTTATTAAGGACGGCATTATTATCTTCTTTTATATAGATGATCTTATTATTGCCTATTAGAAGAATTACGAGTCTGCAGCAAAAGCAGCTATTAAAGAGATAAGAACTAAATTTACCCTTACTAGCGGGAAAGACCTGCAATAGTTTTTAGGAATTGAAATTATTAGGGACCGCTTAAATAGAAAGATCTGGCTTTTATAAGCATTATACATTAACAAAATATCGCGCCTTCTTGATCACCATGAGATTCGCCACAATACCCTGATAGGTTTAATCGAATTACTCCTAAGAACAGGACTAGCTAGTAAGGGTGAGATTAATTAATACTAGCGTAAAGTTGGATTAATTCTCTATGCTATAGTTATAACTTGACTAGATATTACCTTTGTAAGCTCTAGATTATTATAATTCTTATCTAACCTAAGCGAAGAGCATTAAGCGGCTACTAACTAAGTTCTCCTCTATCTTGCTAATACTAAATTACTAGGTCTTTAGCTTAGGGGTGCAGATACTTTAGAAGTGGTAAGCAACGCATTCTTTACAGATAATACACTTAATCGCAAGAGTTTACAAGGATATATTATTAAGCTATTTAGTGGCCTGATTGCCTGGAAAGCAAGCAAGCAAGATATAGTTACTATATTAATAATAGAGGCCAAACTTCTAGCGCTTTTATAAGTGGCTAAGGAGGCTATCTTTACTTCACGATTACTCTAGGAGCTCTAGATCGCTATAAGCAATTATCTAATCACAATTAACTGCGATAATTAATAAACTATTCGCCTGGTTACTAAAGAGATCGCAAAGCTGCAGACTAAGCTCCGCCATATAAATATCTATAATTACTGGCTAAGACAAGAAGTCACACTTAGGAAAATTAAGGTAGACTATTAACGCTTAGAGGACATGGTTGCAGATAGACTTATAAAGGCCCTGCTAGTAAATAAATGGAGCAAGTTTCTAAATAAGCTGGGACTTAAAGATATATTAGACAAGATTACTAATTAAGAGGTTGCCTTATAAGATTTATAGCAGAGGATAGAGGCCTTTAAGTTAGAATAATAGACAGATAAATAATGCGAAGGTCTAGCTTGAGGATAAGCCCAAGCTGAGGAGGTGTGTCCAATTATATGGCCTCTATCTGTTGTGGATATGAGGCTGGAGCACTCTCTCTTTTGTACTATTCTAAATAGGGCTAGCGCTGCAGCGGCACTTATTTGGAGCCTCGCACACATCTGCATTCCAGACACAGACAGAACACGAACATCATCAATCAATCATCACATCCATCAAATTCTCATCATTGCATTATCTCAAAGTGACAGAACACTATCAAATCTAACAATGACATAGGCAAGTGTCGCATCCGCCTCCTATAGAGATAGTGGATACACGACCATAGCTGGTAGCAGGAAATCCACAACCGCGGCCAGGCGGCAAACTACACCTAGACAGGTAGTAGACCCACGGGTCCTGCTCACAGTCGCGAATCTAGCTAACTAGCTAGGCCAGACCTCTACCTTTGCTATACGAATAGCTATCTACGCCGCTATAGGGCTTAACCTTAGCGCTATTTTTATAGCTATAAGGACCCGCATAGGGTGGGCTATTACCCTAGCCTCTAATAATATACAATAGTAGCTTATAAAACAGGAAAAGAAGGAATTAATAATAAAATCTATTAAAGCTAACAGCGCTAAGTTGCCTATACGATAGGTTAACTACGCTATACCTAGAGTACCTAGTAGCTACCGCTCGCTATTAGGGGAAGACGTGCCCTACTCCCTCTAAATAGTAGCGAAAGAGGCTTGCACGTAGATAAAATAACACCCTATTAATTATTACCCCTTCTAACACGGCCCTAATTAATTTAGATACACTACCTAGATAGTATCCTTTAAAAAGCCTATAGTGGCTTTTTGCCTCTTTAGTGCCAGCGACCTATCCCGCGAGATAATTAAGAAGCGGGCTATAAAACGCTATAACCCTAGCTACTAGGGCTATTATAACGCGTTACAATGCACACGCGCACCCCGCTACTATAACTATAAAAAGAAACTTAGCGAGTATAAAAGCCTAATAGGAGATAACTGCGCTTATAAATAATAATACCTTAATTATCGCGGCCCACACGCCGTAGATAACACTACCTATTTAGTAAAACCTAGGAGGGTAAATAATTACATTATTTAACTAACTCGCCGCGAACTAGCGACACTAAGACGCGCTAAATAAAAGGCCTTTAACTAGCTATATAACTTATAGTCTTAACCTAAGCTTACCGCCTAGGGCTAAGACACCTCCCCTAGCAGAGAAGACAATACTAGACTAAAGCAAAAACTAGTGGCCCTAAGCTATCGTTCCCTAAGAGGACCTCGACAATCGACCCTGTACCCCAACACCTCCTCACGACAAGCGGCCCTACGCTTATTAAGTAGGCCTATATAATCCTCTACGCTAATTAGTAGTAGCCTAAACCTTGCCGCGCTCTTTGCTAGAAGCACAAGACAGGATAATTACACCTAGTCCTCCTTATAGGAGGACTAGACTATAGACGAATCTTTAAGTTAATAAGGAATAACTATCGTAGATTTACCCCACGTAGGGACGCTGATATTAAAGTATGCTAGATAAATATTAGTAGAAGTAGCCTAGTATATATAGCCACCCTTAAGATTGCTTTTATAGAGGGCATTAATATTATTTGCATGTAAGAGCCAGCTACCTGGCCAGGCACACGCACTTTAAACCACCCTGGCTATAACCTCTACTTACTAGTAGATAGCTAGGATAGCTAGGAGACTTAAAAGGCAGAACGCCCTTAGGTTCTTATCTTTACTTATAAGGGTAACTAATTAAAAATTACACTACGTACTCTACTTTATAATTAGGACATATAGTAAATTAACGTTAACGGAATCTTAATACTTAATGTTTACTAGGCGCTATAGACTACGCCTGTTCTTAACTATATTACCTACCTTACCCTACCTAATAGGTGCCTTACTAGGGGCGACCTTAACGCTAAACACGATATGTTTAAGCCTAGAGTCACGACCACATAGGGCGGCGCTAAACTGGCCTAATGGGCCACAGATAGCGGCATGGACTATATTGGCGAGCCTGGAGTTCCTACCCACTATACGGGGCACGTTATAGATCTCTCCTTTTATAACATCCCCTTTGCTACTATAGCTATACAATTAGACATGAACTACGGCTTAGACCACAACACACTAGTTACTATAATACCTAAAAGAAGACAGGAGCCGCTTAACTAGTTCTAATATAAGGTCCCTACTATAAAGCTCCTGCTATTTATTAACGCTATTACTAGTGGGATAAAGGGCGCTCTTAGCTTAGATAGACTACGCACTCGCGAGCACGTTAATAGGCGCATTACTGCCTTAGAAGAAGTCCTTATTAACGCCCTAAAGATAGTAGGCAGGAAGAAAAGAGGGATAGGCTATTTAGCGCCCTAGTAGACAAACGCTTACAAATAAGATTACCAGGCACACTTAAACTCGCTA
Source organism: Bimuria novae-zelandiae CBS 107.79 (assembly GCA_010015655.1). Lineage (NCBI taxonomy): Eukaryota > Fungi > Ascomycota > Dothideomycetes > Pleosporales > Didymosphaeriaceae > Bimuria > Bimuria novae-zelandiae. Next base: position 261,882 of record ML976733.1, read on the forward strand.
GACGGCCACACTAGCTAGGGCCTTTTTAAGGAGACGCGCACTTTCCTAGTAATAGTCTATAAGATAAAGAAGGAATACTAGTAACACACTATAAATAATACGAAAGACGACTAGGAACTGTTCTAAATTATTAACTAGTATAAGCTAGAACCTACTAGAACCTAGGCACTAATAGTTTTTAGAGGTATAGAGGCAACGGAAGACAAGGATAAGGCTAAGATACTTTAATAAGCACTGCTTTATAGATTTACAGCGAAAGACAACCTGCCAGAACCGCCCTCCCTACAAGAGAACCCTACCATCCCTTAGGACACGTACCTGTCTATTAAAGAGACAGAGCGCTGCGTGATTAGGGTCTTTAGCACCTTACTAGGCGCTAATAGTATAACTATCTAGCTACTTATAGCATGCTAGAAATACATTAGATAGTACGTTTGCGATATCTACTGTAACCTACTTAAACTTAACTACTATCCTGCCGCCTAGAAGGACGGGGAGATTATGTTTATTAAGAAGCTTGGCAAGAAGGACTACACGGTCCTAGGCTCTATAAGACCCCTCGCCATGCTACTCTACCTTAGCAAGGGATTTAAAAGGATTGCCGCCTAGCGTATAGCCCACTTAGCTATGCTGCACGGCGTACTAAGCCCCTAATATAGGGGGGCTCTACTAAAAAGGTTAGCTATAGACTTAATTGCCGCCTTCACCCACGAAGTAAAACTAGCCTTTAGTAAAGGCTAGTACGTTACTATAGTTACTATAGACGCGCTTAGGGCCTTTAATGCCCTCCTTATTAATAGACTACTACACTAAATAAAAGGATAAGGCTAGCACTAAAAAGTCCTTATGCTCACGCGCAACATTCTCACGAATTAATATATACTTATTTACTATAGCTAACACTAATCTGGCCGCCACCTAGTGGCTTGCGGCACCCTATAGGGCTCGCCCTTTTCACCTGTTATCTACATGCTGTACCTGGCAGAACTCCTCCTCTAGGACACTACGCTGCGATTTGGATATGCTAACGATATCTGCCTATATAAAGCCTCTTATAGCCTTGACCTTAATGTTGAATAACTCGCTAAAGACGTCTATAAGATTAATAGATATAGCGCAGACAACAAGATCGCTTTTTTATTAGATAAGCTTAAAATAATCTACCTTATACGATAGAAAGGAGACTACGCCCCTCCCTGTATTATTAATAAGAACTTTACTATACACCCTATTCTTCCTACGAGTAAGAACAAGACCCTGCGCTAGCTAGGCGTGTAGTTTAACTAGAAGCTTACCTTTAAGGCCTACGTCGCGACCTGTGCTGCTAAGATAAGGGTAGTTACACATTATATTTATAGCCTAGCTTGGATTAAACACGGCCCCCTACTAGAGTTTCTTCGTAAGGCGGTGATCGCCTGCGTCCTCCTACGGCTCCTATACGGCGCGGAGGCCTGGTACGGAGGCAGGATAAAGCCCTCTAGAATTATGTGCCAATTAAGAAGCGCTTAGGTAAGCACCTAACTAGGCTAGCATATTAACGCACTTAATAAAGTCCTTAAGCAGGTATATAGAGCTATTATACTAGCCTATTAGACTATACCTACTACTACTGTCTTCCAGGACGCAGGACTCCCCTTAGTAGTAGTAGTACTTAAGATATATAAGCTTTGCTTCGCGGCATACTTATTAATAATTAATAATAAACACTCGCTAACTGCCAGGACCTTCCTACCTATAGTTAAAAGAGGCCGAGGCGCAGGCCTCCTATAGAGAGCCCGCTTAAAGGTATAGCAACTCGCACAGATTCTCGACCTGGTACCCCGATCGGAGTTCCGCGCCCCCTACTACTCCCCCGGGAGCCGCACCAACCCTACAGGCTAAGTGGCTAAGAAGGACGCTGCCTATTACTTTAAGGAGTAGTAGGATCTCCTCCTGCTAACTACTATTATTATCTTTTTAAATAGCTCTAAATAATAGATTAACAGCGTTAAGCACGTTACATATAGCTACGCTGTATACAAAGGGCAGGCTCTTACCTTATAAGGTAATAGCTTCTTTAACCCTAGGTCTTATATTTTTAATACTAAAGCTATTAGCGCGTAGCGAGGACTTGCCTACACACTTAATACGCCTGCCTACTAGCTAAGACGCATATACATGTGCATTAATAGCACTTCTATTATATAGTGTATAAGAGGCAACCTGTCCCCCTTCTTATAGTAGGCGTTTGTTAGGTGCTAGGAGACAATGGAGAATCTGGACATTGCTATCTAGTAGGCCCTAGGTCACTGCGAAATAAAAGAGAATAATTTAGCGGATTAGCTAGCCAACGACGCAGCAAAGTCCCCTTAACCTCTATACGGCATGGCAGCTGAGCCTATAGTCTTAGGCCTTAAGTTAGACGTTCGCGCCCACACTAGGAGCGCTGAGATAGACTGGTGGCGCGCCCGCTCGCCTAAGTTGTTAAAATGGTACATGCAGTAGGACCTCACTTACTACCCTACGAAATAGCTAAAGGAGCTCACCCTCTAACGACTAGCGCTTGCTAAGCTGCTGTCCATGCGCACCCGCCACGGACACTACGCCTGGTACCATAAGAAGTTTAGGCACGAAGACGCCGTTACTAAATGCCCCTGCGGAGCAGACCTGGCGCCTGACCACATTGTACACTGCCCACGATTAGTTCGAAAGTTCCGCTACTGGCCGAAACGGCCAGCGTGCCCCCCAAGCACCACCAGGGAGGGCGTGGAATACCTGAAGGCACTTAAGCCAAAAGATTTCCAACTTCTACTAGAGCTTGTTAACCCTATAGAATAAGTTTATATGTATAATAGATACAACCTGACACCTCAGCCTACAGGCAAGAAGACAAGGATTTGGCCCCCGCACGGAGGGGGGCGGACTCTCACAAGCCACTGCAAGAGATGGCAATAGCTACATAGCAAGAAACGCCCTTACCACTTTAGCGAGCCCTAAATGGTTGCTCGGCGCGTCTCCATGCCCCATGGGAGGCTAGAACATTATGTTCCTAGACGTTAATCAATACTACTACTACTACTACTACTCCATAATGCTCTCGAAAATGCTCGTTGGCATAATCCAGCGCCTCATTCACAGCGTCTTGTTGGTGCTCTTCATATTCCTCGATCGTGCGCGCAAGCTGTTCATTAGCCTGCTGCTGCATACGCTCCCGCTCGATAGCCTAGAACCCCACAGTTAGTTTGGAATTTCTTTCATGAAACTCTCGTAACTGGATATTTTGTTATAGCCAAGATACGAGAACCATACGCTCCCTCAATACAAGTGAAGCTCAAAGAAGATGCATGTTTCCGCGCTGTAATAGCGAGCGTTTCATGAAAGATCAGCCTAGACGAACGATGTGACTCACCAACTCTTGGTTCTTCTCACGGTTGAATTTCTCAATAATGCCATGAAGGCGATCCAACTCTTCTTTGTAGAACGACGTCTGCATACTTGGGGCCTCCTGCAGAGTGGATGTCTGTTTATTCAGGATTGCCTGCGATTGCAGCTTGTTCTCCATCATTAGTTTCTCCTTCTCCCAAATTTCGGCCTTGAGTCGGGCGCTCTCTTGTAGCTCATGTAGTGCGTTCTTCAGATCCTCTACCTCTTCCTTATATGCTTCCACGACTTTCTGATCCTCCTTGGCCTTTGTTATTCTCTCTTCTTTCTTTGCCTCTTCCGCAGCCCTACGTGCTTTCTCCCCTTCTACATAGTCACCAAATTCCTTTCGCAATTCAACAAGCTCTGGGTCTTTTCTATCATCTGCATAGGCAGTTTGATCGTAAAATCCGGCCGGATAGTTGTTGCTATAGGCAGGCAACGTATAAGGGTAAGGCAAAAGTCCAGAAGGAAAGAGGGTGCCCGTATTAAACGAGTTCCTCAATGCTCCAGCAGGAGGATTTTGATGGTCCAAAAAATGGCTGGATGTCGTATGTCGTGCACTTGGTGGGTTACGGCGTGTGGCAGCACGCAAATTCAAATCCTCACCTGTAATCACGGGGTATACCCCATTATCTTTTCTGTGCTTACTCGACTCTCGCGCCGAAGCACGCTGATCCCGTAAACGACGATCCGGGGAACGATCCGAGTCAACAAATTCTACTTTTGACGAGTTTTGATGGCCTGGGTTCCTTTTGGTACTCTGCGAACGGCGACTGTTATATTCGCCTGTCGTCGGCTTTGGTAGAGTCGACTTCCTCGAGACCCGTGATTGTTCTTCGGTGGAGGGCCCAACGATTATTCTGACCTCTCGTCCTCCTATTGTCGAGGTTTTGTCCATTCCACCTTGGAGTACGACTGGCTCCCCGCTTGTGGCAGGTTGTGATGTTCTCGGCAACACAATATCAGGGGATGGGGCACGACCTCCGACGCTCACAGGATCCTTCCCCTTATCGATTTCAGGCTCCAATTCAAGAACAGAGATCTCTTCCACCGAGAATTCCGAAGCTTTAGGCATTTCCTCGATGTCAAGCTTCGTCTCACCCCATGGGTTAGGACTGCCTGAGTATTGACCCAAGACACTACTTGCAGCACCTGAGCTTCGAATGGAAGTGTCTTGAGTCCCGGCAGTGGTCCTCATAGCCTGGCGAGCCTGCTCTTTCGTAGCTATAGATGGTACCTGCGAGTCCCCAAAAACGAACGTTTTCGAAGTTTCATCCGCGGGAAGCTGAGCGTCAACTACGCCTTCGCTTTTCTTACTCTTCTTCTTTGCAGGGAAAGAGAAACGTTCCCACTCATCACCGACGACGTTATTTTCTCGCTGAGTTCGTTTCGGAATGCTCTGCGTTAAAAGTGCAGATTGACTCGCAGATGCCTTCGGCGAGCTAGGAGGCGTCTGTGCAGGAGGTTTCACATCTCCATCATCAGTATTAAAGATACTGATGAAAGAGCGGTTATTTTGGCCGCTGTTCCCCTCGTCGTCTTTTGTCGGTCGGTCGTGATCTCGTGGAGGTGGTGGGCTTCGTTCATCGTTGGCTGTCCTCTCATTCTTCAGGTACCATCTGATGATGCGTGGAGCGGCGTCTTGGAGCCGACTGTAATCACTTGGTCCAGCTATCTGCCAAATTTCTTGGAACCTCAAATCTGCCCACCGCTCGAGAAGTTCGTTAACTACTTTGCTCCTTACGTTCTTGGTCAAGTCGAGCTCCTTCTCCAGATCTGGAGGAATTGGTCCAATCTGGTCTTCTTGTTCACTATCAGATGCGGGTCCATTACCGTCAATGGTGCGCACTGTCTGGACTCGCCTCTTTCCGGCAGTGAAGCGAAGTCCGTCATGCTGGGCGCTCACTGCCTTGAAAAAAATAAGATTGTAAATCCACCCTGCAGTATCTCCGGAGACTCAGTCCAGTTGGAGAGTTGCAGGCTTTCGCGACGAGTAAAACCTGCTCGAAGACGGCGTTCTGTATTCATGAGTGTCTTGATGACATGTCTGTTCGTTTCCACCCAGCTCTCCGCACACTCGCATTCCCTTGCCATTAACAATGCAATATCATGTCCCTTCTTGCCCTTCTTTCGCGACCTGTTACGGGTTAGAATTGATAGAAAGCGGACCTGTTGAGGTCTTACGTCTTGTCGCTAGTCCGACGCACATCTGCGATCCTAAGTACCGAAAGGAGCAACCGTAGCGGTTCTTTTATTGCATGACATTTGGTAATCAGATGCACTCCTTCGTTCCTGAACAAATCTTTGAGCCACCGTGGGACTCGTGTGGGGACGAAATCATGGAGTGCATCTTCAAATTCCTTAACGAGTATATCAAGACGGACGAGGATAATGCCAGCATCATCCGTGTTCGCGAGTCGCTTATCAAACAATGTGCAAGACTCCATACACAGCTGGGCGATATCGGCAAATTCGCGCGCAACATTGTGAATTGCTTGCGAGATAGAAGAATCAGAATTGGTGTCTACCATAGGTACGGGAAGACCGGAAGCAATGTCGAAAAGCGTGTGCGACAATTGACTGGCTCTTTGTGTGATCCCGGCAACGCCATGGACGGCGGCCTCTGGAGTGAAGCGCGGCTTCATGCGGATTCCTCTGTCAGGGCAGTTGAATTCGATCCCGCATGGTGACAAAAATGTGTAGGTCGGAAACAGCTAAAAAAAAATAACTGTTCGGCGTATGCAATCTCTCTGTGCACAGTTTCCACAGCCTTGTGAGTGGCGGAGCGGGCGAGGCCTGTTCGTCTCGTCTCACAACCTGCATACAGTCAGACGCCACACTGCATGCTATAAGTCCGATTGCCCCTGCACCCGATTCTAAGACTTTAGCCAACCCCGCATAACAGTCGAATCATATCCTTACTGTTACGATGGTCAATACGATTTCCGCGTCTACCCCACTTCAGCTGAAGTGGTCTGTCCACGTGGAACGGGTGCCCTGTGCTGTTCGGGTGAGAGCGAGATACAGGTAAGCGGATATGAAAGAAGCAAAGCAGAAGCCTTCGTAAGGGTCTCAGTGCAACGCGATAAGACCGTTAGACAACTGAAAACTGGGAATACGCGCTCAACTCGCTTGTATGGGCTGCCTTCAAGCTTTGAGCACGAAAGGCCCCTCCATGACTATTACATGTTGTAGTTTGCTCGCTCAGACTCAAATGCACGGTTGTGCTGCGGGACTTCAGCCGGGGGCCAAATTTGCAAAACGTTGCTAATTTTTGTGACATGTTGACGACTCCAGCCGCGCCACCATACATAATGTCGACTACTCTTGGCCTTCGCGTTGCATGGGCTGGAGTACGAAATTGGCTCGATTCCTTGTCTCGCGACTGTGATAATCTACTATTGGATTGAATTGAGGCTGTATGCTGGCTGTTGAGCCCAAGTTGTAGAGCGCTTCACACGGTACTCTTGCTCAACACTCCAAATCATCCGGTCAGCGACTGTTTTTCGGCCCAAGCCCTAACAACAGCGTCAGAGGCTGCAGTTCCCTGGCCTATTGAGTTGAACTATGTGCAGATTTTAGTACCAGACAAGTTGGACAAGAGGAGATTGACTCACGGTATGCGAAACGCTCAGATTGTTCGCGTTCTTCACAGTCGCTACGACGTGACCAGTGATAATTCCGTAGTTGAGCACATTGGCGCCTTGCTCCACATTTCCGAGGCTTATGGATATGTTACCGTGCTACAACAGGGCGGCTTTAGCACTGGAATCTCAAGCCAGAGGTATATACCTTACTTCTGTTGCCACGTTTTTCTGGCCCCAATTTTCTACCATCAACTTCATAGTCTGGGTCGCATCCACGTACCCAGTGGTCTGAGCATCTGTGAATCGGCACATGGCGCGATGATCTGCATGAATGGGCATTGGTTGGTACCCCGCAATTGCTGCGGACTGTTTAGTCACAATGAGACCCAAATCCTTCTTTTTCTTCCACATGGTAGATTTCGTCTCGAAGAAGCAGGCCACTTGAATCGGATTGAGCTCTTTCGATTCATAGCGTTGTTTCAGTAGCAGGTGGAAGTCAGTGCTGATATGTTGCAGCTTTGTCGAGTTCTTGTCCAAGTCTTTGATGATCTGGTCGTTGCTGTCGCCGAGCATGCTCAACACTTTTTCCGCAAGACCAGCCCACGAGGCTTTGTCGGACCCTTTGAACGGCGTACCCAGGAAGATAGTACCACACGTGTTGTTGATGACTTCTTGACGTTGTTCATTCGAACCACTTTGGCTTGAAAGACCATTGGCAACAACGAGTCCGCCAAGTGAATGTGCTACAAATATGATGGGTCGACTCGTCTGTATTGCAGTGGTGTCAGTGTGTACCCCTGGTAAGATGAAAGACGCGTACAGTGGCAGTTTCTCGCCTACGATTTCCAAGTTTGACCAACAACGACGTTGAATTATATCAATATTCGTGTGGGCGACTGCGTCTGCCTTTATTACAGGGTAGAACGTAGCGAACTCCGTTGGATACCCGAAGCTGAATATCCGACTCTCTGGGATGGTCGATGGGAGAAGCTCCTTGGGCCAGAATACACGATCTCCATCAGCATCACAGGCTTCCCATGTCTTTTGTGGATCTCCTCGCAGTCCGTGAACAAATACGATACTAGAAAATCAGTATTCATACTGCGTAAGCATCGAAGAGCCTCACTCCACTTTCGCATCTTCACCCCCATCCCACAACTGATTCAAACCATCTGGTATAATCTTGTCAAATTGTTCGCTAGTAGCTTCAAAGCGCATCATCTTCAGTGAAGCTGTCAAGGTAGATAGAAGCCGATAAGGCAACAGCTAAAGCCTACGTGGGATGGACGGAAGGCTGAGCACGAAGCGCACGGGAAAACTCGGTAAAGTTGTATGCTCATGATAAGCTGGACTTAGAAGTACATATACGCAGTGAAACCGTGCTCTGCAATGGGTTTAGCGTTCACGGGCATCCTGGGATCTCAGTATGGATAAATGAAATATGAGGGTGGCTTGATCGTCCGTCTCCCATTCGCTGCACTTCACGCGCGGGCTATGACAGCTCCATGCCACGCCTGATTGGAGAACCGGAAACGCTTGCTTATTGCAGATGCACCGCGATATGGAGCTTTCTTGGGGTCAAGCCGCAGGGTCACCTGAACTTTACTGGAGAATCCACAACAGAAGAAGAGAGAATCGTTGCATGTGCGAGGCGACCTTAGGTAGTAGTGTAACCCAAGGGGCTTGGTGTTGAGGGAACGGACCATGGTTCGCGCTGGCGAAGACGGCACAAAGCTAGGAACCTTGGTGCAGCATGCCAATGTGACGACAGCTGCATCGTGGCGGCGTCTTCACTGCACTGTTGGACCCGAAGACGGATGTTGAGCATGAGGGATGGGCAGCATGGCCCAGAAGGCAAAAAGGCAACCGTTCCCTCCCCGCGCTATCGATAAAGATCACGTGACTGGCACTGCCTCGGCCCCTGCCCCTTCAACCTGTGTGGACCGCAAGACTCCGCACCGTACAGGAGCTGTGTATGTATGCGCAATGTCACTTCCGCCGACAACAAGTTCCAATGAAATCATCTCGACAGCTGGTGCTCCTAGCGCGTACGGGGAGTTTGGAAAGCATGTCAGCCTAGGTGATGTGCACAACACTGGGGACATCGTCGCTAGCCCGAATTACGCATCCCGTGTGAACGGGCATGTTTTAAATCTCGGGGAAGGAGAGATCAGTACGTGTGCGCCTCTGCACAAGCTTGCTGCGCTCATCGCTTGCTAGATATCGAGACGTCGAACAGTCACAACTACTCTCTGGCAGCAGGCGCTATCTTGAGCGTGAACGCAGAGCCTAAGGATGACCGTTTCAAGGTATTTCATGCCAGTAACTCACTCAGAGGCCCTCCATAATGTTATGTATCACAGGTATGCGACAATCATTTGTGGAAATTCAGCAACGTGGTTTGATAACATTACCTGTTAGAGTGGAGTACGGTATCACATGATACAAACCTGATGTAGACTAGTTGCTGATCACGATTCTGCTACTTAAGCAGTTTCTCCGTTTAGCCTGTTACAATCAACTCAGTCTCTCATTCCTACTTGCTACCCATCTTATCCCTTACATTACCTTACAAAACAGGTCGCCGCCTGGCTCGCTGGGTTGGGGAATCTAGATTTCACTTCTACTCACCGGTTGAACCTTGCCCAGAGATGCGACGGGGTCGGAACTTGGATGCTCAAGCACGTGAGATACCAAGAATGGCTTCGCGGAACCTCACGGACTCTATGGATTCATGGTATTCGTAAGTTCATGTACGGTTATTGACCACGTATCTCACTGACAGCGATAGTCGGTTCCGGCAAAAGTATCCTAGCGTAAGCTTTTAAAACATCGCACCGTTTTCACGCTATCCTTTCCGTCGTGAGTTTAGACCAATAATGCTTATAGGTCGACCATCATCGAACATCTTGAGACGACAAGAACTGGATCAGCGTGTTTGCTGATCTTTTTCGACTACCTAAAAAAAGAGCTGCAGACGCCTCACAAAATTGTCATTGATCTGCTCAAGCAACTAATGTTGCAACATCCCGATCTCTCAGAGCCAGTGCGTTGTCTCCACAGAACTTTCGCCAGTCTCAGCACTCCACCTACCACTTCTGATCTTTTGAATGTCATTCATTCAGAATGTCAACGTTTTGATGATGTACGTCTCGTTGTTGACGGTTTAGACGAGTGTCCGGCTCATGCCTCCGAAAATGCCAGGGGAGAATTCTTCAACATAGTTCACATGTTGTCGCCCAATATTCGCCTCCTTTTCACCGCTAGGGACTGTTATCATGGAAGATACAATCTCAAAGAAGTGATGGATATAGAATACGCTCCAACGGACGACGACTTGAAGTGCTACCTGCGAGCACAAGTTCAGAAGCATGCCGCGTTTAACGAGGCTCTCAGCATGATGAAAGAGGATGATATAGTCGGTGAGATCATTCCACAGGCTCGAGGCATGATGCTACTTGCGCAACTGCATATTAGCGATGTCGCAGCCCGGTATACTTTAGCAGATCTTCGAACGGCCTTAGGAAACTTGCCTACCAATATCAAGCACACTTATGAAAAAGCGATGCAAAGGATTGCGCCTGGAGAAAAACCTCTGGCCGAACGCGTGTTGATGTGGCTCACCTTCTCCATGTCGCCATTGACCGTAAACGAGTTGAAGTATGCATTAGCGGTCAACGAGAATGTCACGACTTTACAAGGATCGGAAGCATATATGCTTACTGAGAAGCGAATTGTGGACGTATGCGGTGGCCTAGCGCTCGTGCACAATCAAACGGAGCCCCATACCATACGGCTGATCCATCCAACAACGCGGGAATACCTCGATACGTACTTCAAAGAGAGCGAAGCACACGAGCGTTTAGCCATGACATGTATTCGGTATCTGCAATTCAAGGATCTGCAAACCCAAGCTCAAGGTCAAGAAGTTATACTCGCACGACTTCGAGGGCAGCCATTTCTTCGCTACGCGGCTTTCCACTGGGGCAACCACACCCGGCGAGCGCATCATGCCAACCTCGTCGATCTAGCATTTCAAATGCTGCAAACAGAGACCCAGTTGAACTCAATTGCGCAAGCCATGGATCCACAGGAGTACGATCCAGTCTCCAGACTCTACATTGCGTCTTATTTCGGACTATCAGAGGTAGTCAGAAAGTTCATTTTAAAGAATTCTCATTCCGCCACAGAATCAATGTACGGAGAGACACCTCTACACTCAGCCTCACGTGAAGGACACCTTAGTGTCGTGCAGACTCTGCTTCCTTACGTACCTGACCCGGATCAAGTGAGCGACAGTGGACACACAGCGCTTTCTCTGGCTTCTGAAAACGGGCATGCAGATGTTGTGCGACTCTTAGTCGCATCGCTCAAAGTAAATCTGAATTCCAGATCAAGAACTCCATTCCAGAAAGGACGCACACCACTTTCGTAGGCGGCAGGAAACAGTCACCAGGCTGTAGTCGAGTATTTGTTAGCACAAGACGATACGCAGGTTGACACATGGATCTCCAGTGGCCCTTTCCTTGGCCGCACGGCGCTCATGCTAGCAGCACAGAACGGTCACGAGGGTGTGGTCAGACTTCTCCTTGATAGAGGTCAAGCAGCTGTCGGTATTCTCGATGGCGAAGACATGAGTGCACTTGGATTTGCCGCTCAGCAAGGCTCCGCCAGCATAGTCAAACTTCTTCTATCGGTTGACCCGACTCTTAGCAATTGTAAAGATAAGGTCTACCATCGGAGACCCGTCGAATGGGCGCTACATAGCGGGCATGACCTCGTTGTCCGCTTACTGCTCACATATCCTGCTCTTGACTTCAAAGATACCGAGGAACGCACCACGCTATCGCACGAAGCAGAAGACGGGAACCTCGACTTGGTCCAACGACTGCTTAATTTGGGGGCCGATCCTAATTCAGCAGATATTGAAAAGTGGACGCCTCTGACATACGCCGCGGAATCGGGGCAAGTAGAAGTGGCGGAGCTTCTTCTCCAACGAGGCGCAAGTCCGAATGTCCAAACGGTCGATCAACGGTCTCCATTATCTTTCGCATCGCAGAATGGACATACTACGCTAGTCAAACTGCTACTGGCGAGTGGAGCTCCACCGGACGATCCGGATAGATTCGGCCGCACACCTCTCTCTTATGCTTCCGGTAGCGGCAAAATTGAAGTCGTAGACTTTCTTCTTGAGCACAATGTGAGTTGCAATCTCAAGACATGTCTCAGCTCCTGGACAGCACGGCCGCCGATTCTGTGGGCGGCTGCCAATAAACATGAAGAGATAGTCAGGAGATTACTCGGAACTGGACGAATCGATTTCGCACCAGAAGATGATCTATTTGGGAAACCGGCCATCGAATGGGCAAGATTGCAAGGGTACATAGTCCACGTACAGGATCCAGAAACGCACGAACTCATTACGGTCCCGCAGCCAATCTTGAAGATGCAGCGTTAGGAAAGACAGCTCCGATTTTACTGTCACACTTCCCCTCGTGGTCCGTGCAAGGAATCCAAACTGTGGCGTATCTAACACGTAAGCTCTGACTGACCTTGATTGTACTAATGTAGTACTGCTCACACAAGTTCTCTTCTCAGCCTATAGTGCTCTCAGTATCATGCCCATACCTCTCCACACCATCGAGCATAAGACTTCTTGATTTCTCCTACGCAGTGATGTCCATGGATGGATTGGATTAACGAATCCATCCATATCCATCCAATCCAAACAGCCCATGGAAATCCAATCCATCCACGTAGATTGTTCTATACCTAATTAGGCGTTGTCTAGACCTAATTAAGGTATTAAATTAGTAGTTTCGTCGTCTAACAGTTTTCCTGTGGCTTATTAAGGTAAGCGACCTAAAAAATCGTAATATCTAAATGTAAGGGATAAGATAGGTAGCAAGTAGGAATAAGAGACTGAGTTGATTGTAACAGGCTAAACGGAGAAACTGCTTAAGTAGCAGAATCGTGATCAGCAACTAGTCTACATCAGGTTTGTATCATGTGATACCGTACTCCACTCTAACACTAAACTTAACCTTACCTAGTTTAACGAAACTTCTATAACACCTGTTTAATAGCTTTAAAACGGTCGAAGCTACTTTTATTTAGTATTTTCTTAAATTCCGCGACTTATCTTTGCTAGTTGTCTAATTATCTATTAAAATGCGCCTTTAGTTAGATGGCGAGCGCCTACGGCACTAACGCACAAGAACCTCTCTAGAGCCACCTAGTGTCTTTCTACCTACGCTAATAATTATAGAAGCTTTAGAGGCTATTAAGACGCCTATTAAAGGGGTAAAATAATAGATTAAGTTAAATTCTGTGTTATTGTAAACCCGTAAGCGTGTCTAGGCGCTAGAAGTGGCGTTAGTGCCGGACTTATAAGGCTCCCTACAACTATTTGTTCTATTAACTTAAAGTGGCCAGCAGAGTAGCAGTACGTACAGTATAAACTTATAGTTACTTAGTATATCTATTAACGATGTTTGTGGCTCTATTACTGACCCCGTTACTATAGATACTAGTGTTAATAATTAGCTTAATTCTTAATTAGAGGCATTAGAATTAACTTCGTAACATACTACTCTAATTTAATTAGCATTAGCTAGAGACTCTGTATATGCCACGAGACGCCGCGAGATTAAGATATTAAGCTTTAATTACTTTTAGGTTAACTTTACTAATAACTAGGCGTTTAACACTTATACTAAGGTATACGATCCTAAAGGAAGGCTTAACTTATAGATCTAAAAGTACGGCGTCCCACTTAAAAGCACGAATAAGAAGACATTTACTTAGTTCTTCTTGTGTAAACCGTGCTATATCGACTGCTTCAAGGCGAAGATCCTTGATGTGAGAAAGGGGTGTAGGTTAGTTACTAGCTATTTTAAGAAATATAAGATCTTTAATTTAAATCGTCAGCCCCTTATAGGGTAGGATAAAATAAATTAGTTCGCGCTTAATACATTATCTCTAGAAGGTTTAGCTACTATTAATGCTGTGGCGTCTTCCTTTAACGTCGATAAGTTCCATTAACTTTTAGTTAGATAGATTGTTATGAGCAGGATCCCCTTCGTTAAGCTGGATGCCAAGGAGCTCCGTGAGGTGTTTCAGTATCTTAATTCAGCTACAAAGATGCCTCGCGCAATCCCATCTCGCAATACAATAAGGCGTAGGATCTCCGTGGAGTACGCACGTTCGAAGGATGTGGTTGCTACCCACCTGGACCGAGCCATCACGAAGATTCACCTAGCCTTCGACTTATAGACTTCTAGTAACAATAAGTTGTATAATGGTGTTGTCGCATAGTTTCTTAACGAGAAAGGCAATCCACGAAACCTTCTCCTTACTCTTAAAGCTATAAAAGATGCCTATACTAGTAGAAATATTACGGTATCGCTATAGGGGGTTATCTCTCACTGGGGGCTTTAAGACCGCGTAGGATATCTTACCTCCGACAACACTACAGCCAACAATATAGCAATAGACGCTCTAGGGGAGATTTTTAAGGAAAATTAGCTTAACTTTAACCCTAAGTAGCAGCGTATAAGGTGTATAGGGCATATCTTTAACCTTGTCGCGAAAGCGCTAATATTTGGAGCTAATGTTAGCGGCCCAACTCGGGCAGAGGAGGTAGCATTTTTTAAGTAATATAAAGCTTATAGGACTGTTGGAAAGCTTCGCAATATCATTAAATAGATTAGGAAAAACACCTTAAGAAACGCTAGGTTCATTGCTGCTCAGGAAGTTCATCCTGGATAGGTGCAATTAGATAGCCTCACAAGACCTTTGCAGTTAATACTTAGTAACGCCACCCGCTAGAATTCCACATACCTAATAATCGAGCGAGCTATAGTGCTTAAAGAGGTGCTTAACGACTTTTATAGAGACGAATTACGGTCTTTTAATAATACTAGATTGCAGCGGCAAAGTGGTAGCTAGCAGAGTTAATCTATTAGCTGCTATTAATTAGATCTCTGTCTTTCTATAGCCGAGTGGCAGTACTTAAAGGAGAATCTTAAGCTTCTTAAACCTCTAAACGAGCTTACTTTGCGCCTCTAAAGTTATCTTAGTAATAGCAACGACGATCCTTAAGAGTATAATAATATTAGATAGTTATACACTTCGCTAGACAATCTCCTAACGGACCTCGAAGCTCAAGAACTTTAAGCACGAACAGATAGAGATATCCAGCTTAAACAGCGTCTTTATAAAGGCTGGGAGACGGCATCGAAGTACTACACCTTGTTTACAGAGTCTCCGGCCTACACGGTGGCAATCGTCTTAGATCCTACCCGGGGCATGGATTACATCCGTTCTCAATGGGCAATAGAGCATCTAACTTCGCTAGGTATCGCATAAGGATGGATTGAAGAGCTGTATAACCGTAATTACAAGAATAGAATAACACTTAACTAATAAGAGATAGACTTATCTTTTTCTAAGACTGCCTAAGCGCTCTTAAGATAGGAGACCTTTACGCGAAAAGGTCAAGTAAAGGTAAATAAGAAACGATAGGTAGATAGCGACAAGTTAGTAGAGTACCTTAAGCTCTCTTAGTTCGCTATTAATGTTTCTCCTTTTATTTGGTGGCAACAGGATGAGCAACAACGACGCTGGCTAAGAGTATCTTAGATAGCTCTTGACGTACTTTCTGCCATGCCTATGAGCGATGGACCTGAGAGAGCTTTTAGCGGCGCAGGTAACCTCATTACGAAGCCCCGTAATCGTCTTAGTGACGATATTATAGGGTATCACGAGTGTATGGCTTTATGGGAGAGGGCAGGATTAATCAAGATTAGTAATAACTCTGTGGAGGACTTAGACGAATTAGATAATATAGATAAGGAGATATTAGACTAGAACTTTACGCGCTGTTTTTTATAGTGCTCTTTTCTCTTATATTAAAATACTAAGGCACTTTATTAATCTATTTCTGCTATATCGTTAATAGGGTGTTAATATGTTATCTAGTTCGAGCGCCTGCGTGGCTAAAGTAACGATTCTTAATACTAAAATAGCTGTTAAGATGGATATACTTAATACTGAACGCTAGAATAAGCTTTTGCGACATCTGTAGCGTCCAATAGTGGAACATAATAAGCTTAAAACGGATGGATTAGATTTCCATGGATTTTGTGGATTTTGCATGGATGGATATCCAATCCATCCGTGAACATCACTGCTCATACGAGAGAGTAATGCACTCACTACAGGCAGGCATATATCAAGAAACAAGAACTAAGTTACTCCTGAAACTCCACTTAGGGTTAACGATGTGCTGGGCTCTAAGGTTGGTACCTTGGAATATGCATCGCCACCTAATCATGCTCCCTGCGGCGCACAATGATGATGTGTCTTTATTATTCAAATCTTGACTCATTCTGCGTTTAGAAAAGTTGTTGCTGTCTTTGTCAATTCTTTGTTGTGCCACTCACTCATTCACGAGACTCGACTCAGCCTACGTCCTACAAAGCTGTTGTCAAACTTGTCCGTCTTTGTCGTGCAATTCACCCACTCACAAACCTCGAATCATGCTTTCCAACACCAGGCACGAGCTCTTTGCAAACCGTATAAATAGCCCCTCCTAATCTACCTAGGAAGTTCATCATTCAAGTTACTTCAACTTCAACGGTACAGGAAACAGAAGGTTTAACCACTTTCCATAAGGACAGCCCGGAAACGTTTTACGAAACACAATAATGATCGCAGCCCAAAGCTTTTTACGAACCACCAGACTTGCAAAGTACACACCTTCCACCCGCAAAACCCAAAATGTGCCAAGCCTGGGTCTGGATCCGAGAATATAAGGCATGCACCGCACGTAATAATAAAAAGAGTAAGGAAGCCCCAAGTTCTGTGAAGGGGCATGGGAAGCCACCGAGCCCTGTGCCAACGCGGAAGAAAAAGGTTGCGTGCCGCCAGAGGAATTAACGGAAGAGTTTAATAAGAACGGTCCTACGGTGTCGCTGACTCGGGGCGGCAAATGTCCAGTATGCGTAGCTGCTGACGTGGCGGAGGCGAACCGGATAGCGGCGCTGGGTGGCAGCGGTAACGATGCGTCGGGGGAGGGCTCTGACTAGGTTATCACGATGAGAGTGGTGCGGTTTGATGGTTGAATGCGTGTGATTTGTTCTTTTGTTCTGTTTTTTTTTTTTTTTTTTTTTTGGGATTGTAGTTATTGTTTCTTGCATCTGGTTATTTCTCCCTGCATTAGTTAGATATAGTATTTGATTACAATCGAGAATTCTATAAAAACTGAAGGCTACCAACCGTGCTCAACGGTAGGGTATTTTCTCAGTCACAAACCATCGTGAATAGCACGCTGTGGACGAATCGATAGTAGGACTAACGTGCATCCAATCGTAACGGAACAACGTCGCTAATCCGACCCAGGATTGGGAGCAGTGCCGGCGCTCGTCAGCCCAGCGAACGCGTTTCCAGAGCCATCTTGTACATTTCGAAACGCGGTCCAACGCACAGCGACACCCACTCTGTAACGTATACACATGCCATTACGACGCCCTGCGGAACCCGCTGTTGTTCTCTTTGCTGACCGAATGAAAGAACTGATCACGCCCCACCGCGTCCTCATGCTTCTCGAGTCCACCGCCGATTCCTACCTAGACCAAGCAGCAGCCGAGATCTAGTCTCGGCTCGTTAGAGGGCATACGATGAGATAGGAGAGGTACAGGATAAGGTAGAATGCGGGCGGTCCTGGAAATCGAAGCCTGCGCTTCGGCAAGTGGGTTGAGCGTCACTGGGCGCAACGCCGTCGTTGCAAGCGCACAAGAAGGTGAAAAGGCTCTGCATGTTTTGGTGATACAGCTGTCGTACGGTCAAATTACCAGCGGCTCCTTACATGAGCACTGAAATCTCTAGGGCCGTAGAGACGTGCTCCAGTTTGAGCTCTGAGGGTCATTGGGAGCTTTGGATTGCTCATGTTCGTGAGGGATGAGTACTAGCGGAGTTGTGATGGTGGCTACCGTGTCCGTGCACCCAACGATCGGAGTCAACCAACGATCGGGGCACAACATCTACACCAAATTTCAACGCGTAATAGCTTAATAACTATGCTAGGAATTAATAATGCGCTTTTAGATATTTATAAATTAAATCTAGGTAATAAACTTATATATATAAAAATTATACTTAAGTATAGTATTAATTATAATACTCTATTACGCGCGTATTATAGTATATAGATCTCTTAACGCGTTACTAATAAATAGTAATATAAGCTTACTTTATAATAAGAATTTTTTTTTATATAGTATATAGAACTGCTCTCTGCACGCTACTTATTACCTATAAAAGCTATAGTATAAAATTTCGCGTCTAAAGTAGCCTAGAATTCTTACTTAAAAAGCTAGGTTATATATTTCCTGCACCGTTACCGCGACCGCGTTATAGCTTAATAGATAATAGCTATAAACTCTAATCGCTACAACGCTAAGTCTAAGTATAAGTATAAGCTATACTTTAATATCCTATAGTAAAAGATAACTAAGTACGATATTAAGCTAGCGTATATATATAATATAGATAAGAAGGATTTTATAATTAGGCTACTAAAAAGGTTAAAGCGTATCTTTAGTAGGCGTTAATATAAAAAGAAAAAGGTTAGGCAGGCTTATTAAAATAGCTTATATAAGTAAGTAAGCGTATTAGTAGTAGTCTACGCAGATAGTACTATACTACCTCTAAATATTATATTTATGTTAAAAAACTCTATAATTTAGAGTTATTAGGTAGCTAATATTAAGGTAAAAATATATTTAATTTACGTGGCTTCTTCGCCTATAGGCTAGATAAATAATAAGCTTAAATTAGCCTAGCTTAAGTAGGTGTTTAACTATTTGTCAGATAAGATGCTTGCGTGCGATAAGGTATGATAATTAGTGATAATTGTGTCTTGTTCTCTGTCAACTCTATTAGGTTGGTTTTAACCCCTGGGCTAGTACGATAAGCGCTGTGGTCCCTGCTCGATTATGTAGATCCGACCTCAACGCACTTGTTCTATCTAACACACCCCCTTAGCTTAGAAATCCTTGCAGGCTAGATTATATTATAGTTTCTTATTATGCGAGCGCGAGGTCTTTAAGTTATTTCTAAATCTTCTTAAGAGGCGCTTTGTTCGTTACCTTAGGTTTCTCTACTTTTACTAGTCTAAGTTAAGTTAGGAACCTTTCCCACTTATTAACTAGGAAGACCTTTATAAAGCCGTTGGCGATTATATCTGCTAATTATACGTACTCTACCTTTATCTTTCTAGTAGAGACTTCCTGTCTTAGCTAGTAATTGTAAATGTCGACGTGTCGTAGTTTAGTCTAGAGCTTAGATATCTCCTTAGTCACTAGTTAAATAGTTTGCTTGTTATCGCATTAGATAGTAATTAACGATAAAAGTAGTTTAATCTATAGTTTGTCTAATAGTCGTGAAATAAAGATTACTTCCTTAGCCACTTATAATAAGGCGAGAAGCTCTACTTTAGTTATTAAGGTTATAATAGTGTCTTATTTGTTTGCTCTCCAGGCAATAAGTCTGTTAAATAGCTTAATAGCATATCCTTGCGAGCTCTTTCTGTCTAGTGTATTATTAGCAAATAAAGCATCGCTAGCTACTTAAAAGTAGTTACCCCCTCTAAGTTACAGTGCTCTCTATCTGGTGCTAGACAAGTATAGTAGTACTTAATTAGCGGCATTGTGATGTTCGGAGCCTAGATTTAATAGAAACCAAGCCAGCCTTAAGGTTACAAAAGCAATGTCTGGTCGGGTTATTACTATCGCGAATAGAAGTAATCCGATTTTGCGTTAATATTTATTAATTTCTAAGGGTGTTGCTAAGCCTGTTCGAGGCTTTAACTCGGTAGTAGCTATTAGGGTATCGTGATAGATGTCTTTCCTATTAACTAGTCGACTAATCTTCTCTACGTATGTGGCTTGAGAGAGTTAGATCTTTTAGTAACTTTAGTCCCTGATAACCTCTACGCTAAGAAACCACTAAAGGTTATTTCCTCTAGTAAAGATATATTTCTCCTATAGGCGCTTAATTATTTGCTAGGCTTCTTGCTCTTTCTGCTTATAATACGCTACTATAATATTGTTAACGTAGAAGAAGACGACGATTCTGTATTTAATAAGGTAGCATGGCTCGTAAGGCACAGTTTAGAAGTTAAGAGCTTTAAGTATTATAGTAAATTCTCTCTACCAGAGGAGTGGTGAGATCCGTAGACTATATAGAGCCTTGTTAACTTAGAGGATCGTTCTAGGTTTTCAATAGCCGTAGGGCATTCTTATGTATACTTCTTAATCTATCGTTGCATGGACAAAGGCGTTTGTGACGTCGTATTGTTTAAGCTCTAAGTCGTGGTGGGCTGTAATTGCCATTAGCATTTAGAATAACTGGCTGGCGAGCGTGGCTGCGTAAGTGTCCTGCAAGGTAATATTTTATTATTAATTGCTATAGACGACTAGTCGCGCCTTGCACTTTAGCAAGCGGTGGTGCTTATTAAGTTTATAGGTGTATACCTATATATAGTTAAGGATCTGTTATCCTGTTAACTTAATCTTCTTTATTAGTACCTCTAATTATAATTTTATTTATTAATAGCTTATAAGATGGGCCTGTTCTGCTTCTTTAAATAGTTCACCTATTAGGTGGTCCTCAAGCTTGGTACGGCACGTTGGCAAAGGTGGGAGTTAACTTTAATAGGGCTTTAAGCCTTTAGCAAGCATTCTTATTATCTTTGCCTTATCTATAATATCCCCTCCGTATTTCCTAACGTGGCTGGCTTGGGTTCCCGCCATGAAGGCTGCTACCCAGGGGGCAGTCTTAGGCGACCTATATTATGTTACTTTAGATTTGTTTCTAGCTATTAACTAAGCAAGCAATGCTGCAGGTGGCGGTGTAAATAAAGGAGTTAGGTAACTATCTCTAATTTTCCTCCCTTAATAGTAGCCTGGCGGGTCTACTTCGCCTTAATAGTCTAGAAAGTCCTTAGCGGCCTTATCCTTATAGAAGGACTCTATTTCTAGTTGCTAAATAAGAGTTAGTAGTTTAATAGTCCTTATATGCGTAACTATTTCTTCCAGCGTGTTATGCATAAGGTTATTTATTAGATCTTTAGTCTTCCTGTTAAATATAGACTACTTATTAAAGACGACGTCGCGGGTGCTAATCACCTTAGCGAGTAATAGTATCCAAATGCGATAGATATTTAATGTAAGGAAGGGAAGACGGCTACGTTGATTTCTCTATCGTAGAGATATCCTACATATATATAGACGTTGGATCCTGCCAAGAGTCTAGGCATGGAACCTAATAGAATCGAAGCTAATGGAATTATACCGTAACACACCCCCCCAGCTACAGTAAACAACAAAGCTAACTTCTTAAGATATTAATCTAAATCTCTTAAATAGTTGCACCCCCCAATCTTCTTATCAATACTAGGTAAAAAAGTTACTAGGTTCTGGTACGTCGTCGTTACTAGTAGATGGTCCCTTTAGCTGCTCTGTGATATCTGTGAGGCCTAGCTATTTAACAAAGTTACTGTGTTTCTGCCAAACCAGTGTCTTTGTGAGACCGTTAGCAGGCATTTGATTTATAGGCTTCTAATTAATCTATAGCTTCCTAGCATCTACTTCCTGTCGTAGCCACATCTAATAGGTGTCGACATGTCTTAGCTTCGTATAAAGCCTATCCTTAGCCTTATTAACAATCCCTACAGTCTGCTAATTATTATAGTACAAGGTAGGCAAGATCTCTAGCTAAAAGCGTACGTAATTAAATATTTTATTCTACTATTCTATCTTACTCCTAGCAGTTAATAGAGCGAGCAATTTAGCCTTAGTAGTTAATTTCGTGACTAAGCGCTGTAAGGTCGATTTCCAGTCAATTGGCAGTCTATATAGCTTAAACAAGTAGCCTTGTGAGCTTTAACGCGTATCAGGATCGTCAGTATATGCTGCGTCAGATGCTCCGTAGAACAGTGGCTCTATTCCAGCTCTAGGATCGTCCTCGGGCGTCTCACAGAGATATGTCGTGTTCTCTGTACCTAGCCGTGATGCCCCGATGGCTAGATGCCTTGTGCCAATTAGATATCGCCATACGTGCTTAGCAGCGTTCAAATATTTCTGCCCTGGATTCTACAGATAGCGTGCCAGTACTAAGTGTGCTCGGGCGACATCAGGCCGTGTAAACGTCGAGATGTAGGCTAGTAAGCCTACTAATTACTAATAAGTATAGGTACGTTAAGAACTCGGTTCCTTAGTGCTTAGAACTAAATAATTCTCTACTAGCGGTACTACTAGATAGACCTTGTGCGTGTGTACAAGGTCAAACTTTATTATAATCTTATTAATAAAGGAATCTTAAATTAGCTAGATTTTCCCTTTTAACTGATCCCTCATAATTCGTATATCTAGGAACTGCCTTAGTTCTCCTAGGCAGCGTAGCTTGTACCTAGCTTGCAGGCTTCGTTCGAACTAACTATAGTGTGCTAGATTGTCTAGGTGTACGAGGACTACGATATCGTTAATATAAAAAAAATAATTAGGCTCTCGCTAGTAAATAAGCAAGGTACTTCCTTAACTAGCTTTAGTCTTAGCTTAACTAAAGTACTCTTTAGGTATTTATACTAGAGAAGTAAAGTATCGCGTAGTCCGTAGAGTGCGCGCTTAAGCTCTAATAGCTTACTAAGTTAATTCTTAAATCCGTCAGGCGTGCGTACATAGATTAGACGATTGAGGTAAGCGTTTAGGAAGGCATTCAGAACATCGTACTAATAGGCAAGCAGCCTAAAAGCAGCCAATAGAGCAATTAGGAAGCAGAATACGCGTGCTGCCAGTGTCGCTACATAGGTGTCTCCCTAGTCTTCCTATAGGTCTCCTCTAACTACTAGTCGCGCCTTAAACTTGTAAAGGAAGCTATCTTAATTAAACTTATAAGTAAATACTTATATAAGTAGTAGCACTTCCTCTTGCATAGTTGCCTAAGTAGCTATAGTCCTGCTAAAACACCCCTTACTTTTGTAACTGTCGAGCTCTACGTTTACAGCTTTACGAAACTCTGCGCCAAATAGGTGCTTCTCTAGATCCTTCCATCGCTTCGGTGGAGGCGGCAGCTGATCGCGATGTAGCCTAGTTCTAGGAAGCTCACTAAATAGCTTTTCTGGCGCGGATGGGTTGACAGCCGCAGCGAACGTAGCGAAGTAGTCTCTAGGTGTCCTACTATTTCTATCTCTGCGTCTACTGCTAGATATAATATTACTAGCATTAATAATGCTGCTAATCTCGTCTTATCTACGCGCGTTATTTAAACGTTAATCTAGTGCTTTATCTCCTTCTACTAGTAGTTGCTAGCCGCGAGGGAGCTCGACTTTATTATTTACTATTTAAATAGACTACTAATTTCTAGCTAATATCTAATTATTGTTTAATGTAGCACTAGGCTCTAGCGTATCTTCTAGTGTTAAAAGTCCGCGCTACTTAAATAACTTAGCTTCTATTACCTTTATTATCTGCTACTAGCGCATTAGCTCACCTAGAAGCTACGCCTTAGCGCTATCCTTATCTTTTAAAGTTAATGTATTTATTCGCGAATTACCCTAAGTTATAATAGATAGCTAATTAATCTCTAGGTCCTCTAGCTTATCCAACTCCTTAATATCTAGTACTGTTACTACTGTGCGTAGCATCTTCTTCTCAGCATACACCTCGTCAGGAGTGTATAGCTTTAATGGCATAAGGACCACATCTCTAGTCCTAATGACTCTGCCCAGTGTTGGCATCCAAATGCGATAGATATTCGTCGAATCGTATCCAACTAGGTGTCCTATTAAAGCACGAGATTCTAGCTTCTCTTTACGCTTTAACTACTAATTAAGAACGTACGCTCGTGCTCCTATAATACTAAGATAAGCTATTAATAGCTTTACACCTCTAATAATCTAATAGGGCGTTCGCTAGTTAAGCGATTTAGTAGGTGTGCGATTAAGTAGATAGATAGCCGCTATAACGTATTTATTTAATAGCTCCTTTAGTAAGTCTGCTTTAAGCCTAATAGCTCTTGCATAAATAATAATTAAGTAGCTAGCTTTCTCTATTATCCTATTCTGCTCTTCTATATATTCTACACGCGGTTCGACGACTATCCCTAGATCCTTAAAGATATTAAGTAGCTTAGAATAGCCTCGTTCGCTATTAAGTTATACAATAGCTACATACGCGCGAAATTAGCGCTATAGTTTAGCTAGTAGTCTCTGCGCTGCTTGTTAAAGCGTTATAGAGCTTTTATTAGGTAGGTAATAAGCTTCGTGCCACTTGCTATACTAATTAACGGCGTAGAAGAGCCATAGATCTCTATTATAGCAACGCTTGGTGCGCTCCCTTAGCTGTATAAGGTCTATTCCTAATTAATAGAATAGACGCTCTACTGGCTCACGTGGAGCTCTCCTGCTAATAAACTTGTGTAGCTTCGTCTCTGTATAGACCTTATAGTCTGTCCACATCGGCGCGTGCTGCTTACTAAGCTATATTCTATTAACGCTTTCTAATAGATAAGTAATTGCCTTTTAATTTGCATAGCTAAATACTCTATAAGCTTTTGCCGCGCTTACGCTTAGTAGCTTCCTACTAGTATAGGATAGTCTAGGTCAATACTAAGTTGCGTAGAGTTCTAGCGGCGATCGATCGTTATAATCTAAGTCTATTAGCTAGTAACTACTATTATATTTAAGCTAACAGATCACATTCAACGGCTTTTATTAATATAGGTAGTTTTAGCTAGAGTTGAATTTAATACCTAGGCTCCTGCATCGAGATAGGCTAATAATACTTGTAAAGAACTTAGGTATATATGCGACGTACGTTAGTTAAATTATCTTAACTCTAGAAGGCGTATTAATTTTAAGTAGGACTTCTCCTTATTCTTAGATAGGTATTAGTTGGCCACCAGCGTACGCGCTTTCTCTTAGCTTAGTATTAGAGATCTTCTTCTAGCTATAGGCCTTTGTATTCGTAACATGCGTGTTTAAACCAGGATTAAGAATTTGTCTGTTTAATAGTAGAGGCTGAGGCATTGGCCTGTTAATAGCAGCGACCTAAAGTGCACTATACTAAGGTAATATAGCTAGTTACTAGCTATTATTAAAATTAGTAACTCCTCCTAATTTAATAGGCGTCCTAAAATTGCTTCTAGCTAGCCTATTCTCTATATTCTAAAGAACCTTTGCCATGGGTGACTAATTAGCTCTAAGCTTCTAGAACTTCTTCTTAACGTCTCTATTTGGCTGCTAATTAGCAGGTCGTAAAGCTGTATTAACGTAGTAGTAGCTATTAAATCTATACTTCTTGCCGCATAGGCAGGTTAGTATCTTCTTCTAGCGTTTATACTTCTAATGCTTTGACTAATTAACTGGCTGATCAGCTAGCTATTGAGCTGGCTAAGCAACACTTAGAGTAGCGAATATACCTAATCCTAATGTAATTAGTTAAGTCCGTTAATAGTACGAAGTAAAATTAGCTACTAGGTTAAAGATACTAATAAAGTCTCTGCTAGTCCGTTCTACTATGACAAGCGCTGATAGCTAACTAGATAACTAGCTATTATCTAGGTCTCTAATTAATAGGATAAAGTCTTCTTACGCTTAATTATTATAGACCTCTAGCATGTTCGCTTAGATTATAAGGCGCGTTGTCTCTATCTAGTCCTAAAACTAGTTATTAAGGTTTGCCTTTTGTAGTTAATTCTTTAACGCCTAATAGCGTACTTAGAGTTAAGCATTGCGCTTACCTTGGCTAGGGTAAAGGTGCTTTATTAGAGTCCTTAGTCGATTATGTGTGCTTAAGCAGTTAGCGATTAGATGAATATGCCGTGATGCGATCGTTCTATTAATCTACTCTATAAAGTTTCTAAGAGCCTTTTCTTTCTGCCGCCATTCTGCTAGTGCACCTTGATAGTCTTTTTGCCAAAGCTCGTATCTTCTTAGTTCCTAATCAGTGAGGTCCAGGATAGTGACTTCTTTGGCATCTTAATCGCCTGCTGCGCCACCTGCTGCTGCGCCACCCCCTGTGCCCCGTGCGCTCCCTGCTGCGCTACTTGCGTCACCACCTCTTGTAATTCTTGGCCTATGAAATTCTTTCAGCTCAAGCCTTCTAGGCTTTTCTGTCTCTAACCTAGAGACTTCATCATGGCTTAGTGATAGATTAACGTATTCCTAGATATGGTTCCTGACTGCGTAGTCCTTTCTTAGGAATATCTATTTTGGCCAATCCTTAGGTTTATCAAGTATAACGGTCTCTTTTGTAATAAGCAGATCTAATTTAGTTGCTATCCTTGCGAGATGCGACGTCCGTATTCTATATAACGTTAATTCTCTAACGACGAGGTCCTAACTAGCGCTAATCCTAGACGATTTACGTCTTCTAACTAATTGTCTAGTAATAACGAGGTCTACTTTAACGACGTAACAACTAACTAGGTCTGCAAAGATAGACCCTAGTACGATAAGCTATAAACGTAGCGATTGTCAAAGGCTTCCAGGCTCATAACTATGAGGAAGGGAAGACGGCTGCGTTGATTTCTCTATCGTAGAGATATCCTACATATATATAGACGTTGGATCCTGCCAAGAGTCTAGGCATGGAACCTGATAGAATCGAAGCTGATGGAATTATACCGTAACATTTAAGGATTGGTATCTAACAAGATAGCTAATTTAAGCTTTCAGATCGAGGCGTTGCAAACGTGATTTGCCTTAGTGAGTGTCGTTGGTTATCGCAAAGGCTTTGCAGCCATACGCCTTTAGGTAGGCGAGATTAGGTTTCCGTAGTAAAGTTACAATCCTATTACTAAACGCGACTTGTGTGAAGAATATCTTATATAGCATTTTTTAGTTATTCGCGTAATTTAGTGTTTAATTATAGAGGTATACTATAGCCTTTATAACTTTAGGCCATAGTTCCTAGGATAGGTTGGCGTTAAGTCGCATTGCGCGTAATTTCTCTTTATTTACACCCCCTAAGCGTTTGGCACCTCCGTTCTGAGCTTAGGTGTCTAGGGCCAAAGGCTTAATAATAATTCCTTAGGTTGCTAACTAACGTTCTACTTCTAATTTAACTATAGTAATTTCATTGTCTGCCTTAATAGTCTTAACTGTTATATTGTAGTGGTTCTTAAGGAATAGGAGGAAGGTCGAAAGGATCTTAATAATTAATTTCGCTATTCTATTATCTATAAAGTAAAAGTCTTATTATAGTCCTAAGAATTTATTAGTAATTAACATTTAGCTCTTTTCTTTAGTAACGCTTTGCGTTTCGTATATATAGAAATTAATAGTTAGCCTCTCTTTAGGTCCTTTAGTGTTGATCCGTGGCGCGCGGCTAATCTGTCGTTTTAATTTCGCTCTACTATAGGAGTTACACTTAACTATCGTAATCCCTTTTACACGTACCCTCTTAGCTTGCTACACTAGGTGCTTAATTACTACTAGTCTAGGGTGTCCTAGTCTCTTGTGCCAGAGTATGGCTAACGCTCTCTATAGTGCTCTTTTTATTTAAGAGGTAATCTTGCGTGCATGATATAAGGCAGGTAGTAGTAGGTTATACTTAAGTACCCACTAGCTATAGATCTTAGTAAGATTCCTAATAATTATATTATCTAGTCTTTTTAGAGTAGTTAGGTCTATTTGCGTATCCCACTAGATTCCTCTCTATCTTAGTAGTCGAAAAGAGACTAAATTATATAGTAGGTTAGGGCAGATAGCTACGTCGTGTAGGACTAATTTAGTTATTCTAGACTAACTTTTTAAGGTTAGATTAATAGAGCCGTATCCTTTTATCCATATCTTCGTATTCCTAGCCTATATGTAGTCTCCGGGCATAGGAGGACGGAAGTTATAGATGCGGTTAGGGTTATTCGTAATATGGCAGGTTAATCCTAAGTTAAGGATAAACAATCGCTTTAATAGGTAGTTATTAATTTCTGTCCTAACAGGCGCCAAGGTGAACGCGGTGTTAACTTTTAATATTCTCTACCTTTTTAGTTACTTGTCAGGGATCTCTAGCGTTAGAGTATATAATTATTTAAGAATTAGCGTTTATAATTAGGTTCTACCTTGTCCGCGAATTAGCCCTTAGAACGTTGCGTTGTGTCCGATTACATGGCACTTTGCACTAAACTCAAAGTGTAAAGGTGGCTGGGCAATCCTACGCCAAGAAAAGAAGACTTCGGTAGTAGTCTAACAGAACACGAACAAGACATAACACGAACATTATTAATTAATTATTACAACTATTAATTCTTATTATTGTATTAGCTTAAAGTGACAGAACACTATCAAATCTAATAATTAAGAGTCTTACTACCTTAATACGACCAGTTGCAATAGCGCAATCTACCCTTAAAGACGCTATAGTTATCCTAACTAATAATAATAACTTTACTATATAGCTACAACAACTTAAAATGCAATGCAAGCCACTTAATATCTAAAAAATTATTAATCTAGACTCACCTATTGATCCGAAAACGAAACCTGTTATGCCAAAACCTCCCGCTATTGGCCTCTACCAAGCATCACAAACTTATGTAACTATAAACCTAAACACCCCGCTAATACACCTATCGCAACTATCAACGCAAGGCATAAAGGCATATAAAGACAATATTAATATCTATAAGATACTCTTAGAAGACTATAAGATAAACGATCGCGAATACAAAGAGGAGAGGGCAAATATTAATAAGGTAGTTATCTACCTATAATTAATAGTTTTAGCCCACCTACAAAAGAATTGCTGTTTACTAGAGCTATTAATTAAGCAATAGATTAGTAATCTTATAGCTAGAGTTAGTGTTAACCTAGAGCATGAGCAAATGCGGGCAAGGACCTAATATTATAAGGCGATTAAGCCTATAAGAAGCGTAGCTACCTGGCACACATGGCTAAATAAGTATAATTACGCGGCCACTAAAGCAGAAACCTAAGGGGTAGGAGAGCTTCAGTAGCTAAGCGTAGTTAAAGAAGACTTTATAAAGGTAGTTAATTATGTTACCTCTTAATAGGTTATAAATTTTTAGTCAACCTAGAGAAAGGACCCGTCTGTCTCTAAGGAAGGCATAATAAGACTCTTCTAAGACTATATAAATCTCTAGCACCTAAATAAGGGCAAATAAAAAGGCGCTTTTACTGCTGCAGAGTCATTTCTCGCTAAAGGTAGTGAATCCACCCAGGCCACAAAGAGGGACGCCTCTCTTGTAGATAAAGCAGCATTATTTAAACTAAAGGGAAGACCCCTTAAACAACGAAATAACAGTCTTAGTACCAGAACCAAGCGGTCTACCACGAGCGATTACGAGCTAGTAGTAGCTAGTAGCAAACACTACCCCGCTTATAATTAGCGTTATGCTCTAAGAGATTGCTTCTATGCATTCCTAGAGAAATAACCTAAATAGTTTAAGCTAAAGCCTTTTATAGCATAGCTAATCTAATTTAAGTTAGAGCACGACTTAGAGCTGCAAGAAGCTCTAAGAGCTCTTAAAAGACTAAGATCTTAAATACTAAGAATTAAACTATTATACACTCCTACTCTAACGCGAATCACTAAGGCTAACAATAAGTAACTAGATAGATAAAAGATTACTAAAATCCTAGTAAGCTTTAATGTAGCATCCTTCCATACCAATCTAAACACGTACCTATTACGATACTCAGCTATCCTCGATTCAGGCACAACTTGCCACATCTTTAATAATATCGATCGCTTTGTCTCGTATAGGCCACCGTCGCCTAGAGACTTTATATAGGCTGGCAATACATAAGTATAGATTAAAGGATATAAGAGCGTCTACCTCAACATACAAAGTGCAAGTAGCAACCAAATAATACGGCTAGATAATGTAGCCTATTATCCTAATCTACTTTGCAACCTAGTGTCGTTCCGATTACTCCGCAAGCAAGGCCTTTGGTAGGACACAAAAGTGGACCCTACAACTCTAAAGAGAAGAGACAATATAACGCTAGCAAAGCTTTAGGAGCTATATAGACAATAGGTGCTTAAGTACAGATCCGCCCCATTACGCTGCATGGTTATTAATAGTGTACTAGCTGCCTACATAGCGCACAAAACCAACACCCACACCAGAAGGCCAAAGAAGGCAGATGCCTTAACCTGGCATAGACGACTAGGTCATCCAGGCCCTTAAGCCCTTAAACACCTTGTTCAGCAATCTTAGGGGGTAAGAATAAAAGAGCTTACTATAGCTAAATGCGATGCCTGTGGAAGAGCTAAACTTAAGCGACAAATACGCTAATAACTAAGGGATCTAATAGAAGGCCCTAGCGAAAGGGTAGCTATCGATTTCTATAATTTTAAAACTAACAGTTCTACAAAAGAGAAAAGTTAAATGCTAGTCACTAATTAATTCTCTGGCTTTATATAGGACTTCTACTTTAAAGACAATCGCCTAGCACGATCAATTATTAAGCTACTTAATAGCTTTATATAATTTATAAAAGTACAATTTAACGTTACTATCAAGGTTATTAAATCGGACAACGAAATCTTCTCTATTAAAGCTAAAATAGAAAGGTGGTGCTTAGCATAAGGCATTAGAATTAAGCCTTTAGCACCTAATACCTAAGCATAAAATAGAGGAGCTAAACGCTTAGGGGGTGTTATTAAGGAGAAAGCGCGCGCGATACGACTTAACTCTAACCTACCTTAGTAAATATAGCCTAAAATTACCTAAGCTGCTGTTTACTTCTATAATTAAACTCTAAACTACGGTAATTACTAGTAATCACTATACGAAGTGTTCTTTACGACAGTAGCCTTTTAAAATGGCTTTATTACCTAGCCACGAAAACCTAATCAAGCTCACCTAAAAGCATATGGCTGTAAAGCTTTTGCTATAACTAACGATACAAAACGCGGCAAGAGTAAGCTCTAAAGGCTTAACCCTAAGGCATAGATTAGCTACCTTGTTAGCTACTAATTAACTAATATTTAGAGAATCTAGATCCTATTACTTACAAAGGTTATTAGCACCCGCGATGTAATTTTTAATAAAGACATAGTATTCTTAGGCAAGACTAAAGACCTAATAGACAACCTTATGCATAGTACCTTAGAAGAAATCGTAGCTTAGGTGCGATTAGTAGAGCTACCTCCCTCACCTTAGCAAAACCTAGAGACGGAGTCCTTTTATAAGGATAAAATAATCACCAACACATCGTATAAGGAAGGGGACGAGGAGACCTTAGGCTATAGGCAAAGCAGGAAATTTAGCTATAAATACCTAACGCCTCTATTAACTCTACTACTAGTTACACTCCTTGCCTAGTTAATAATAAGAGATAAATAACCTAAACTACCTCGCAAAGCACAAGTAGTGCAATTATAAACAAGCCTATAGATTGCTACTTTTATAGCAGGCACTAAAGCTAGCAGCGCTGGCAAATATAATAGTAAGGTTCTTAATAAGGCCTAGCTTTGACGTATAATTATAGCAGGCAAGAAGCCGCATCGGAGCGTGCTACTAGAGCCACCTACATGCCAAAACAAGCTCGAGGACCACCCTCTCTACGATATGTGGAAGGAAGCCGAGCGATCCCATCTACAGAGCTACAAGGAAATGAAATCCTAGAGTAAGGTTGCAGCCGCTCTAGTAAAAGCAGCAGGCTACTAAATCCTTAACTATATATAGGTATATACCTATAAGTTTAACAAACACTATCGATTATAGAAATGCAAGGCAAGGCTAGTAGTGCGAGGTAATTAATAGTGGCACCTTACCTTGTAAGAAACCTACGCCGTAATACTTACAGGATAATCGTTCCGCATGCTTATAGTAATTATAGCTTGTTTCAACCTAGAACTTATCTAACACAACGTTACCAACGCTTTTGTCCACGCAAAGCTGGACAAAGAAATCTACATAAGAATGCCCCGTGGCTACTCGCGAGCAGGCACAGTCCTCCACCTATATAAAGCACTCTATGAACTGCGCATATCTCCACTACTTTAGCAGAGAGAGTTTACATTAACGCTTCTTAATATAGGTTTTAAAATAGTACCCCATGAGCTATACTATTTTATTAAAAATGGCATTATTATCTTCTTCTATATAGATAACCTTATTATTACTTACGACAAGTTATAACAGCAAGCTGCTAAAGCTGCTCTAGTAAAGATAAGTACTAAATTTACACTTACTAGCAGTAACGACCTATAATAGTTTCTAGGAGTTAAAGTTATTAGAGACCGCCTAAACAGAAAGATCTGGCTTTTATAGGCCTTATACATTAACAAGATCTCGCGCCTTATTAAGCAACATGAGATACGGCACGAAATACCTATAGTAGTAGTTAAACTACTTCCTCGAACCAGGCTCGCTAGTAAGGCTAAAGTTAATTAATATTAGCGCAAGATAGGATCTATCCTCTACGCTGCGGTAACTACACGACTAGATATTACCTTTATAAGCTCTCGACTTTCACGATTCCTATCGAACCCAAGCAAAGAGCACTAAGCCGCTACTGACTAAGTTCTCCTCTATCTTGCGGATACTAGATTACTAGGTCTTTAGCTTAGGGGTGCAGATACTTTAGAGGTGGTAAGTGACGCTTCTTTTGCCGATAATACGCTCGACCGCAAGAGCTCACAAGGATATATTATTAAGTTATTTAGTAGCTTAATTGCATGGAAAGCAAATAAGCAAGATATAGTTACTATATTAACTATAGAGGCTGAATTACTGGCTCTCTTATAAGTGGCTAAAGAAGCTTTATTTATCTCACGATTACTAAAGGAGCTAAAGATTAACCTTAGCAATTCTCTTATTACAATTAATTACAATAACTAGCAAATAATCTAGCTTATTACTAAAGAGATCGCTAAGCTGCAGACCAAGCTCCGTTATGTAAATATCTATAATTACTAGCTAAGACAAGAGGTCGTATTAAAGATAATTAAGGTAGACTATTAACGCTCGGAGGACATGGTTGCAGATAGGCTCACGAAGGCCTTGCTAGCTAATAAGTAGAGTAACTTTCTAAATAAATTAGGACTTGCAGAAATTAAGAATAAGATTATAAACGTAGAGGTTAACCTACTCAAGCTAGAGCAGAGAATAGAGGCTTTTAAAATTAAACTATAAAGGATAATACTATTAGATCACCTACAGATAGTCTCCAGCTTAAGGATAAGCCTAAGCTGAGAGGGTGTGTCCGATTACATAGCACTTTACACTAAACTCAAAGTGTAAAGGTGGCTAGGCAATCCTACGCCAAGAAAAGAAGACTTTGGTAGCAGTCTAACAGAACACAAACAAGACACAACACGAACATTATTAATTAATTATTACAACTATCAATTCTTATTATTACATTAGCTTAAAGTGACAGAACACTATCAAATCTGACACGATGTTCTTACGCTTAAATTTAATAAGCTCGCTTATAGTCTTATTTAGTTTCTACTATTCAGGAGCTTAGTCTAGGTTAATATAATAGTAATCCCTAATACTATAGCGTTGTTTATAGGCAAGGTATTTTGCTCCCGCTATTATAGCTAGCTCTTAATCTAAAGGCCGCTTAAGCTTGGCATTTTTGCTAGCTATACGTTAATTACGGGGTCTACCCTAGTTTCTATTAGATAGCGCGCTTTTAGCATAGGAGGCGTCCCTGCTATTACTCTAAGTAGTTACACCACCTTTAGCGAGATACGATGCATTATTAAATATAAAGGCTACTTTATGTTTTCCTAATCTAAGGGGATAGTTTATTATTATGTATTCCTAAAAGCGTTTTATTATCTCTTTTCAGCTCATGCTAGCTGCAAATCGACCATTATCTTAAAAGTTTATAGACTATATAAGAGCAACTTTGTTTACAGCTGCCAAGAAGTCTTTTATAATTACATTTAATTATAATAGTTCGGCGACTTAATATGTCTCTACCTTAGTAGCTACTTAGTTATACTTAGCTAGCTATGTGTCCTATTGCGACGCGCTTCTTATTAGTCTAAGTAAGGCAAGGTATTAATCGCGGGCTCGTTCTTATTCGATTTATTCGTTAACTCTAACTATTAACTTTAGGTTAGTAATCTATTAGCGTAGTAACTTCTCTAGAAGGCAGCACGTGCGCAATAGGTGTGGCAATATAGTTAACTAGATAAAGGCCACGATATATTAGAGGCTTGCTTGTGTTAAGTCCCTACGGGTAGCTAGTCCGAAATGGGGTTAAGGTTGGTTCTCTAGCAGGAGCGATGTCAAAATAGGAAAGGGTGTATTAATAGCTCGCGCTTATTAATAGGGTGTTAGTATTAAAGTAAGGTGCGTTATAATTAAATTAACAAGAGCCTGAGTGAATCCAAACGATAGATTAATAAACAGGTTAAATACGAGGTGGAAGAGTCTATCCTCATGTTCCTATATACTTAGCATGCTCGACTTGCTCGCTTCGAGCATGTCGAGCGCAGCCTTGGCTTTCTGTATATGCTTAACTTGCTTACTTTAAGCATGTTAAGCGCAGCCTTGGCTTTCTGCATATGCTCAACTTGCTCAATTCGAGCGCTTTAAGCAGTCACGTGACCTGCCCATTGCTGTGCCACCATTGGCTCCTATAAGACCTTGGCCGTCTCAGAATGTTAGCCTAGTGATACTAAATATAGATCCTAATATCATCCCCTCTCTCCGACAATTCGTCCTTAAATTACATAACCTGTCTTACTAAATAGATAAAGTTTAGTTGCCCCGCTTCTTAGTGCGCTTTACTATAATGTCTTTTGCTAAAGCCCGCGCTATCTATCTTAGCATCGAAACTTGCTATAATAGTGTTGTCTATTCTATCTCTTGTAATTATTACTTACTTTCTAGCTCTAAGTACATCGTTATGCTATTATCTAATCTTAACGCTTATCTAAAGTGTTCTAAGTGCATCTGTGCGCAAAAGCCTTGCGTAAACTTATTATAGGCATTATTAGACAAGACTTATAATAAGTATAAAAAGAAGGTAGATGCGGATGAGAAATTGTTAGCAAAAGTGTTAATCTAACTTTTACGAAATAAGAAAATATTACAGCAGGCTAAAGAGCGTGCTAAGAAGAAGGCGCAATGCCTTATATCTAAAATAGATGCTACTAGAGAGTTGGAAGCAGAGGCGGCGTCAAAGGACTATCCTATCATGGCGGCCACTGTTAGCTTCTCTCCTCTAATGTGGTCGACACTAGGGTTGTTAGATAATTACTTTAGTACCTTGCCTATAACCGCGAGCGGCTCTTAGGTATATTCCTATAGTATTAATAGAGCAATTATTTGCAGTTTGCTAAGTTTTCCTTAGGTTCCTATGTGTTCTTGCTATATAGGTATTCCTTCTATTTAATAAGATATATGCGTGGCTGATCCGTGTGTTATAGTATTTATTTAACTTCGAATTTGTTTTCTTCCTCTGGTTGGTAATAGAAGGTGGTTCCGACTGGTGTCTCTAGGTCGGCTGGTTCCAATCGGTCTATATAAAATACTAGGTGTATCTTGGCGTCTGGTGGTAGTTCTAATCTATAGTTAACCGGTGATATTTGCTTAGAAATAAAAAATAGTCTAACCTTAATATAATCTAGTTTCTTGTGTTTCTTCTTCTAAGTTTAAAGATTCTTTATAAGTAAATATGTTTTATCCCCCTTCTTTAGCTAAGGTGCCGTTTTTCGTTTTCAATTTGTGTAGGAAATGGCTTACTATTAAGCTTTCTTAAGATTCTCTTGGAGTTGTTCGTGCGTCTTTTTTATTTTTTCCGCCAAACTAATGGCTTCTTCCGTTTTAATAGTTGTAGGAAACGTTTAATTAAAGAGATATAGATATCTTCCGTAGTTTATATAGAATAGCGTGTATCCTGTTGCTGCCAATATCTTGTTATTGTATGCTAATTGTGCCATAGGTAATAGGGAAATCTAGTTATTTTTCTGGTTATTGTAGTAGATGCGTAGGTACGTTTCAATCGTCTGATTCGTACGTTCTATTTGTCTATCCGTCTGTGGATGATAAGCTGTTGATAGCTTCCGTTTTATTCCGATAAGTGCCATAAGCGTTGTCTAGTAATTTAAGGTAAAGAGCTTGTCTCGATTGCTAATAATTGTCTTTGGTATGCTATAGTGTCGTATAAGGCGGTTTAGGATAAGGAATGCAAGTTCTTTAGCTGTAGTTATCTTCTAGCATGGTAGTAGTTCTACGTATTTGGTGAATTAATAAATAATTACTAATATAGAATTGTACTTTATTCCTGTTGCTAGGTCCTTTAATCCGGGTAGTCCTGTTACAAAGTCTATAGCAATATCTTCCTATGGTGCTATTAGTATCTGGATTGCTTGCATCTCGCCGTACTTAAGATATGTTGCGTGCTTGTTTCGTTGGCATTCTGCGCATTTGCGGATATACTAGGTTACTGCTTCTTTAATTCCTTTGAAGCTGTAATTGCGCTGGATAAGTTCTATTATTTTCTTAATTCCTGGGTGTCCGTACGCAGGGTCGTCGTGGTATTATTAGATAATTTTAGTCTATTATTTTACAGGTACCTCTCGTGTTATCACAAGGATTTAATTAAGTTCCGCTGTTAGTCCAAGGGATCTGTCTTTATTTTGCCGTAGAATAGCAGAATAGGTTTTAATCTTATCTTCTGCAAGATTACTACGCCTGCTCAGGGCGTCTGCTCGTTCGTTTTCCTTACCTGGGGTGTACATAATCTTGAATTTGTACTGCCCTATTGTTTCTGACCATCTCGCTTAACGTGGTGTTAGTTCCTTAGTTGTCGTGAATCGTAAGAGATTCTTGTAGTCTATAAAGATTATAAGATCTAAGTAACTATGTGCGTAGATTCTTTAATACTTTAATGCTCTAATAATTACGTATAGTTCTTTATCGTATATGTTGTATCGTAATTCCGCGTCGTTAAGTTTGTATAAGTAGTAGGCAATTAGATGCTAATACCTATCCTTTTCTTGCTTTGCACATGCTCCTAGTGCTAAGTCGCTTACGTTTGTTTCAATCCTTAGTGGTTTATTGTCTTAGAAGTGCATTAGTACTGGTGGACTAATACATGCTTATAGTAGTGCCTGGAATGCTTCTTCGCATTCTGTTGTCTATTTAAAGGGTACGTCCTTCTTAGTAAGGTTTATAAGCGGTATTATGATCCTTGCGTAATCCTTAATAAATTGTTAATTAAATCTATAAAATCCTAAGAATTCCTAGATGTTC
This sequence comes from Bimuria novae-zelandiae CBS 107.79, assembly GCA_010015655.1. Classification (NCBI taxonomy): domain Eukaryota; kingdom Fungi; phylum Ascomycota; class Dothideomycetes; order Pleosporales; family Didymosphaeriaceae; genus Bimuria; species Bimuria novae-zelandiae. The sequence continues at coordinate 299,129 of ML976733.1, forward strand.
TTAGCTAATTATGGTCGTGGCTAGTCTTTAACACATTTAATTTTGTCTAGGCTTACCTTAATTCCTTTAGTGTTAATAATATATTTAAGGAATTTAAGTTCTGTTTAGAAGAACTTGCACTTCTCTAGTTTAAGTTATAAGTATAACTTATTAAGTTCCTTAAGTACTATCTTAACATGTTCCACGTGGTCGTTTATGTTTTCTGAGTAGATCAGAATGTCGTCTATGTATATAATAATAAAGATGTTAAGGTAGTGTTGTAAGACGTTATTAATAAGCGCCTGGAATGTAGCTAGTGCGTTTGTAAGTCTAAATAGCATAATAGTGTACTTAAATAGTCTGTATCTAGATCTAAATACTATTTTCTATTCTTTACCTTTCTTAATTTATATAAGGTGGTATCTATCGCGTAGGTCTAGTGAGGTAAATATCTTTACTCGTGCTAGCCTGTCTCGTAGTTCTCTAATGTTTGGTAACGGGTATTAGTTCTTAATTATTATGTTATTAAGTTTTTAGTAGTCTACGCAGGGTCGTAATTCGCTGCTCTTCTTAGGTATAAATATAAATAGGCTTGCCGCTAGTAACTTTAATAGTCGTATATATCCTTTTACTAAATTCTTCTTAATAAATTCCTTTTCTTCTTAGAGTTCTTTGCCTAATTTCGCGTATAGTGGTCTAAAGGGTGGCGTCTTCCCTTCTTCTAGGTTAATCTTGTGATCTTAGGGTTGGTGCTTAGGTAGGTTTGCTTTTCCTTCCTTTTCTTAAAATAGATAGCTCTATTCTATAAACTATTTAGGGATTCTGTGGGTTGTGCGTTGCTCTCTTTCCTTTGCGGGAATTGGCTTGTCTACTGCCTTGCGCTCTGTGACCTAGTGGTTCTTGCTAGCGTCTGCCAAGGGTGATTCAATCTTGAATCTTGTTTGCGAGACTATGTTATTAATAGCTCTCTTATCTACTATCGAACTTTGCTAATGCGTAGGTATTACTTGTAATATATAATTATAGCGCTTAAAGAATAGCGTTCTCCTTCTTTAGTTAATTATAGGGTTGTGCTTTCTTAACCAGGGTAGTTCTAGTATTATATCGTGACTAGCTTTCTTGAGAACGTCGAGGGTAATCGTTTCCCTGTGTCTATAGATCTTAAGTGTTATCTTGACTTTGTACTTAATTCGTGGCGTGCCTAGCATTAGGTGTCTATTCGTAATATAGATAATATAAGCATCCTCTTTCTTGCGCTTATAGAGTCCCGCTCTAATAAGTGCCTTTCGAGAGATATAGCTTTGTTAGGTTCCTAAATCTAGCATAGCCTTTATCTATATTCTATTAAGCCGTATTAGTAGCTTAATTAATGCTTAACTATTTATAGCATTTAATTCCTTAAAGGCGTCTTCTCGCTTGAGCCTAGGTCTAAAAAAGACACTTCCTTAGTGGATAGCTTAGTAGGCTAAAGATTGCCGTTCTTATCCCGTGGTTGGCGGTATCGTGCCATTATTCGGGTTGCTTCACCGTAGCTCCTTCCTTTTTGTTGGTCCATGCGCACTAGTTCTCCGTAATAGTCGCTAGGTCTAAATCTAAAGAGTGCTTTATCCTATTAATGCGTTACATAGTCTAGGTGTAGGCATGTCTGCCAAATCTTTAACATGCATTTATTATTAATTAATATAGTATAGGTAAGGTTCTAGGTTTCGCTAAGATATAGGAAGTATTTTACTTCTCTTTTATCCTATAGGTGCGCGTTGCATTTGGCGATTAGGCAATTAAACTATTCCTATCTATATCGTTTCTGCGGTTGTGGGAAGTATCCACACTATTTGGCGTAAAAATGCGTATTGTATGCGTTGGCGGTACAGAATCTCTATTTAAGGATTCTGTAATTAGGATTTTAGTGGTCCAGGTTATACATTAGTTTATAGCTAAGATTCTTAACGGGGTATTTCTTCTTTAGGTCCTAGTATTTATAACCGTAGTCTATAAATTCTTATATTACTAGGCTAATTAGTTAGGTGCGTATCGCATTTAGCTTAGTTACTATAAATCTAAAATTAGTTTCACGCGGTTAATATTAATCTAAGAATTAAAATATATTATATTCTTCCTTGTCTATAAGTCTTCTTGCATTTAGATATAGTATAGGGGCGCGTTTCTTTAGCTCCTCTTGCTCTACCTCTGATCCTTCTTTTGCATCCTCGTATAGCTAAGAGTTGGGCGAGTCCATTCGCTCTAAGTCTCTATCTTAGTTATTAAGTTATTTAATAGCACTAATAACTTGCTATTCTTTGTTAGTCGCGTCCGCGTCCTCGACGATTAGTACGTTTAACTATCTAATGACCTTGTTCTTAGATCTGCAGTTCCTAGCTATGTGGCCTAGTTTACTACACGTAAAACAAGTGCGTGTCTCGGTCCCCTATTATCGTCGGGTTCTATCTGAGATACGTCTTTGGTTAGGCTTCTTGCAATAGCCTAGAGACTTTCCTGTTCCTTTTCTAATTGCATTAATTTGGTTATGGTACTGGATTCCTTCTATCGGCTGAGGTCCGTAGTTGTCTTATCTCGGCCTAGGAGTTTGTTGATTGCGATAATTATCGTGGCTTAAGGGTGGTCTATAGCCTTATTGTCCTTACTAGTTTTATCGTATATCGCGTTTTAGTTCGTACTATTCCTTATTAATCTTGATAGCTTCCTTTAATAATACTTCTAGTGTATCTATTTTTGCTCTGCTACGCAGTAGTTCTTCGCGTAGGTTAGGCTTAAGTCCTTAACGGTACATGGTTATAAGAGTTGCTTTGTTCTAATGGATTTAATTAGCGTGTCTGCGGAATTTAGAGTCGTATTTAGTAGTTAAGTGGACTTGCTTAAGTTACTAGATAGCTCTTTTAGCAATAGCCTCCTGATTAGCTACTCTTGTCAGATAAAAAGCATATCAAGTTCGGAGGATCAGGGGTAGCCCGAAAAAGGCCGGGGATTAACCGAGAACACACAGAACCTGCCGAGGGAACCCCGTAGACAGGCAGAACAACCTAATACATTAATTTAACCCCCCGAATTATTAGGACATCTATTAAGACGTGACATCTAATAATTAAGAGTCTTACTGCCTTAACAAGAGCGAAAATGGCAACCTAAAACCTAAATTAAACTAACAGAATAATTATTCTTTGCGATAACACTAAATACTATAGCTAGCTTAACTAACTATAAGCCCGCTGCGTCGCATACAATATATAGGCGCAAGTTGACCCTAATTTAGCGATTACCCCACTTACGGAGCCATTTAAGCCTGATGTCACAGTGGATGAGGGCCTAGTTTCAGCCCTGTTTCAGGACCCCTGCCTACCCCTGTGTCTAGTACTATATAGGCCCCTCCGGGACCCCCAAT
>ML976733.1:303149-362154 GCA_010015655.1 Bimuria novae-zelandiae CBS 107.79
TTTCAGGACCCCTGCCTACCCCTGTGTCTAGTACTATATAGGCCCCTCCGGGACCCCCAATAAACCTCAGTAGACTCCTCCATTCCTCCCTTACACCTGAGCTACCCGAGACGGCAGACTATACGCTAGCCGCAACCCTTCTAGACAGCGTCTTACTATTAAGACTATCTAAACTTTTGTCCGCTAGACTAAAGAGCTACAAAGAGGATTTAGACCTCTATAAACTCCGGATAGAGAAATACAAGATGCAGTACATAAAGTATAAGACTAAAGTCGCAAGTTTACAGTAGATCGTAGTGTTTATCTAGTTATTAGTAGCACCGCATCTATAACGCACTTACTATCTCCTAGATACTACTATTAAAAAATAGATTATAAAGCTAAAAGCAAAAGTAGGAGTTACTTTTAAGTTCGAATAAGAGCAAGCGCGATAGCGATACTATAGCTTGTTAAAGCCTCTACGCATAGTAAATAACTAGGACACATAACTTACTAAATACGATTATGCCGCAATAGAGGCCAAGACACTAAACGTGTTTAATACTACACAATTTAATCCTGTGGCTGTAGACTTTATATTAGTAGTAAATAAGATAGCTCTAGTATAGGCTGCAACCTTCTAATCAAATAGAAAGGACCTACCTGGCATGGACCAAAAGGACATAATAGGACGTTTCCGAGAATATATAATGCTAAATTATCCGATAACGCGAAATAGAAGCCAAAAGGCAGCGTTTGCAACAGAAGACTTATCTTATCTTACTAAAAGTAGCTAAGCTACCTAGAGCATGCAAGGGGATCCCTAATATATAGAAATAGAAAACTCTTAGGGTATAAAACGGGGTAGACCCTAATATTAACGTATAGCTATGAAGGATGATAATCGTGCACCTTTAAGCTCTTTAAACCCTTAATAAGATAGTAATAACTCCACTAAAGCGGACGCTAATCGTGGTAAACCTGCTAGAGTAGGTACTAATAAAACCGCCAAGTGCCTAGCCTACGATATAAGACACCCTATTAGGGAATGCTCCTATCTCTACCCGGATAAAGCACTAGAATGGTAGGAGCCAAACCTAAGAATAGCTAAATACGTTACTCTAAAATAAGAGCACGATGCCAATTTTTAAAGTCTACTAAGAGCTTAAAGTAGACCTAGAACCAAGACTCTATCCTTTAAGAATTCCCATACCCTAACTTTAGAGATTACTAATTAGTAACTAAATAGAAGATAAATTTTAAAGGTGCAAGCCACCTATTCTGCGACCTTTACTATAGACTAATTTAACTATCCTCTTTAGCGTTCTTTTATCCTTAACTTGGGCTCGACGTGCCACATCACGAACGACCCTAACTAGATTTAGAACTATTAGCCACCTACATAAGGCGACTTTATATAGGCAGGCGACACTTAAATCTAGGTAAAAAGATACGGAACTGTTATCTTAAACCTAAAACACAAATAGGGAGCTAAAAGACTGGTACTACATAACGTAGCAATATACCTAGACATGCTATGTAACCTAGTCTCCTTCCAAGTGCTAAGGCAGAAGGGATTCTGGTGGGATACCTAATTAGAGCCTACTACCCTAAAGCGACCAAATGGAACAACTATTAAAGAGCTTACCAAAATTTATAAATAATAGGTATTAGAACACTAACCCGTGCACTATGCAGCGCACTATACGCATTCCTATAATTCTTAAACGTAATAATAACCTTAAAGAGTATTAGCCCTCCTATGGCACAAAAGGCTTAGTTATCCAGGACCCGCCATAATTAAGCACCTAGTGTAGCGAGCTAAGGGGGTGCGCGTTAAGGGAATTATAATAGTAGAGTGTAACTTATATAGAAGAGTAAAGATGCGAAGGCAGATAAGCCACGCACCTAGGATTAATAAGTAAGGACCCGCAAAAAGGCTTTCTATTAATTTTCACACCTACGAATCACTATCGTTTAATAAAGAGAAGAGCCAGATACTTATTATAGATAGATATTCTAGTCTCTAATGGGACTTCTACTTCACGGATAACCGAATGGCAAGGTTAATTATTAAGACATTAATAATCTTCTTTGGATTTCTTAAGAACCAATATGACATCACTCTAAAAGTTATTGAAACGGATAATGAGATTACCATAGTTAAACCCGAAGTCGAGCGGTGGCTAAAAAGCCTAGGCATAATTATCGAGCCTTTAGCACTAGATACGTAAGCTTAAAATAGCGGCGCTAAACGCTTAGGGGGCGTGAATAAAGAAAAATCTTACATAATGCGTCTAGACGCAAACCTTCTATAGGAACTCTAGCCTAAAATTACAAGAGCTAGAGTGTATCTATATAATTAAACGCCAAACTACACGAACAACTAGAAAACACTATATAAGATATTCTTTACATAAGTATTACTAGCTAATAGGATCGTTACGTCTATTAAGAAACTAAACTTAGCCTACCTAAAGGCGTACGGATGCAAAGCATTCGCTATAACAGACAATACCTACTATAGAAAATTAAGACTATAACGACTCGACCCCAAAGCATAGATCGGATACCTTATTAGATACTAGTTATTAAATATTTACTAAATATAAATACTAACGCTAGCTAAGGTTATTAGCACGCGAGACGTCGTATTTAATAAAAATATAATCTTTAACAGGAAGATAGAGAATCTAATAGACAACGTTATGCACAATACGCTAGCTAAGATAGCTACACATATTAAGATAATTAAGCTACCACCACTGGTGCACTAACTAGAAACTAAATTATTTTACGAAGACGATGTCGCAGAAAACAAATTACCTATAGAGGACGAAGTAGACCCACCGGGCTACTATCGAGGAAGGAAGATTAGAGATTACTACCTAATACTACCTTTAACTCTACTACCTGCAGCTTTGCTAGCACAGCTAATAATAGGGGAAAATATAAACCTACCCGAGATTACTTTATCTAAGACAGTCCCCTGGGCAGCAGCTTTCATGGCAGGAACAGAAGTAGGAAGGGTCGGAAAACATAATAGGAATATAATCGACAAAGCCTAGATAAAAAGACTACTAGCGAAGGGCGTTAAGATTCACTAATTATAGTTACCTTCGCCACCCACTTGTAAAACGGACCTTAACTAATATCTAATAGGAGAATTATTCCGGGAAGCGCAGCAATCGCATCTAGATAGTTATAGAATTACCTAATCCTGGATAGAAGTACCGTACAAGACAGTAAAGGCAACAGGCTAACAAATCCTAGACTATATATAGGTGTATGTGTACAAGTTTAATAAATATTACTAGTTTATTAAGTGCAAAGCGCGACTGGTAGTCAGAGAAGACTAATAACGCAATATAACCTCCTAGGACACCTACGTAGTAATATTAGCTAGAAGATCCTTTCGCTTACTTATAGTAATTACTACTAAATATAACCTCGAACTTATATAATATGACGTTACTAACGCGTTTATACATGTATTACTAGATCGAGAAGTCTACATGCGCATGCCGCCTAGATATTAAAAACCTAGTACTATCCTTAAAGTCTAGAAGGCACTCTACGGACTACGAATCTTACTACTTCTTTAGCAGAAAGAGTTTACAGCTACGCTTATTAAGTTTGGTTTCTAGACTGTGCCCTATAAGCCATGCTATATAATTAAGGATAGTATTATTATCTTCTTTTATGTAGACGACATTATTATTGCGCACCACTAAGACAAAGCCAGCTAAGCTTAGTAAGTCGTAGAATAACTTAGGAAGAAATACTTAATAACAGGCAGAAAAGACCTACTATAGTTTCTAGGAATTAAAGTAATTAGAGATTAGTAGAACTAACTTATTTAACTCTCCTAGGCCGCATACTGTGACAAAATCAGCCAGCTGGTTAATGACTAAACAATCCGACATGACACCCTAATAGGCATAGGGAAGCTCAAGCCAAGAGAAGGGCTGGCTTCGCTTATAAAGATTAATAAATACTAACGTAAGATTGGATTACTCCTATATATAGCTATTAGTACCTAACCGGATATTGCATTCGCAACCTTAAGGCTAGCGAGATTCTTATTAAATCCTAGTCTAGAATATTATTATGCGGCTGACTGAGCCCTGCTATACTTTAACAAAACAAAGTGAAAGACACTTTAACTTAGAGGAGGCGAATCCTTGCAGGTAGTAAGTAATGCCTTATTTACGGATAATACTCTAGACCGTAAAAGCTCGCAAGGCTACGCTATTAAGCTATTTAATAGCCTTATTACATAGCGTGCAAGTAAATAAGACACTATTACTACGTTAACTATAGAAGCCAAGCTCCTTGCTCTGGCGTAAGTCGCAAAGGAAGCTATCTTTATATTAAGATTAATAGAGGAACTAAAAGTTAAGCTACCTAGCCCTACTATTATAATCCAATGTGACAACTAGCAAACTATTTGGCTAGTAACGCAGGAGATCTCGAAGCTGCATACGAAGCTTCAACACGTTGATATACATAACTACTAGCTCTAACAGGAAGTAACCAGGGGAAGGATAAAGGTAAAATACACTAAATCCGCAGAGATAATTACAGACGGCTTAACTAAAGCACTCTTAGTAAATTAGTGGCAGAACTTCCTAAAGCAACTAGGACTAGTGGAGGTAAGGGATTAAAAGGTAGCTAATAAAGCACCTTTAGAGGAGATTTAAGACTAGCTTAATAACCTCACCCTCGTCTAATAACCTTAGCTATGGCTCGAACGGCTCTAAGCTGAGGGGGTGTGTCAGATAAAAAGCATATCAAGTTCGGAGGATCAGGGGTAGCCCGAAAAAGGCTAGGGATTAACCAAGAACACACAGAACCTGCCGAGGGAACCCCGTAGACAGGCAGAACAACCCAATATATTAATTCAACCCCCCGAATCATTAGGACATCCATTAAGACGTGACATCTAATAACTCTAAAGTACTGTTTAACTTTCTTGCAGAACTCGTTATAGTCTTCTATAATTTTATTAATAGTATCTCCTTCTAAGTTCTCCTTAGCTAGGTATTAGTTAAGATACAATTGAATCTATGCAAGGACTGGTCCTTTTATATAGGATGCCGCAAAAATAGTCTTATTAGCTTTATTCTATTCCTTCTTCGTTCCATGGAAGTAGAGGTTAAGCTGTAGGATCTATAGTTCTGTATATTTACAGTCTTTATAAAAGAGATTAGGTTTGGCGTAAAGGCTTCCCTTAATATAGGTGATAGTAGCATCGTCGTTGTTATTATCTAGAGTGTTCCCTAAAATAATATCTAGTGTATCGGAAAGGGTCTCGTATTTGCTTATATTAGGGTGTTTAAGATGTTAAGTCCCTACGGGTAGCTAGTCTAAAATAGGGTTAAGGTTAGTTCTCTAGTAGGAGCAATGTTAAAACGGGAAAGGGTGTATTAATAGCTCGCGCTTATTAATAGGGTATTAGTATTAAAGTAAGGTGCGTTATAATTAAATTAACAAGAGCCTGAGTAAATCTAAACGATAGATTAATAAACAGGTTAAACACGAGGTAGAAGAGTCTATCCTTATGTTCCTATATACTTAGCATGCTTGACTTACTTGCTTCGAGCATGTCGAGCGCAGCCTTGGCTTTCTATATATGCTTGACTTGCTCGCTTTAAGCATGTCGAGCGTAGTCTTGGCTTTCTACATATGCTTAACTTGCTTGATTCGAGCGCTTCGAACAGTCACGTGACCTGCCCATTGCTGTGCCACCATTGGCTCCCATAAGACCTTGGCCGTCTTAGAATGTTAGCCTGGTGATGCTAAATACAGATCCTAACAGCTTGTTCCTTCTCGTACTCGTGTCTATTGTTCTTGTATTGTTCAACGAGGATCTTATAGTATATAAGATCTTTCTTAAACGCCTTTTATCCTACTACTAATAGTTTAGTCTATCTTATTAGGATTTTGACGTTCGCGGCTGTTGCGTATCTAGCGATTATTAGGGCTCTAATAGCTACCGGTTTCGTTATTAACAGGACAGTTGCCGTTAAATTAACTTTATCCTAGATATTATAAATAACGTATCTAGCTTGTAGCTGCATTATCTATCCCGTGTAGTTAGTGTGATCTCTTAGCGTTACTATAGAATCGCGGTAAGGTTGCTACGCCATTTTATATTAGTTAAGGTAGTAAGACTCTTAATTATTAGATAAGATGCTTGCGTGCGATAAGGTATAATAATTAGTAATAATTATGTCTTGTTTTCTGTTAACTCTGTTAGGTTGGTTTTAACCCCTGGGCTAGTACGATAAGCGCTGTGGTCCCTGCTCGATTGTGTAGATCCGACCTTAACGCACTCGTTCTATCTAACACTATTATACTAAGATAAAGGCGCGTTAAAGTTATAGGCTTTTAATAGTAGATAGCTATAAGAGTTACTAAACGCAGAATTTTATTAATTACTATAATTAGAATTAGATAATACTTATAGTATTACCCCCTTATAGTACCTAAATACTATAGCTATTAGATATTATTTACTTTAAGCTACTCTTCTTCGCATACGCTTTTAAGCTTAATAACTACTTTTAAAAGTCTTAAGGCCTATTACTATTAACAAAAGATAACTTTATTAGCTTATTTTAGCCTGCTTAGGTAAATATATTTATAAAAAAAACTTATATAAAACGCCTTTACTGCTATAGGGATAAGCCTAATAAACCCTGACGTTATACTTGATAGATTCCGCCACACAACACCTACCGACTCAGGCTTAGTTACCTCTGGTTCTATAGCTTATTCTGCAAAGGATTGGCTCAGAGCTTGCACTACACTGCGCGCGAAGGTAAAGGATCCTCACAGTGCAGGTGCGCGGAAGCTTAGCCAAACTATCCACCACCTATTAACCCAGGTAGAGCTCCTTTACAATAAACTAGATAGCTTATAGTAATAGCTATACTTAAAATAAAAGTGTTAAAAGCAACCTAGCAGGTAATTAGACTTATAATAGTACTAGAAGTATTATAGTAAAATAATAGTATAGTCTCTTTAAGCTATGCGAGAGGCGCGGGTCCGTATAGTAGTTATTAAGTAAGAGAAAGAGGAGGAAGAGCTAAAAAAGGTAAAAATAAAAAAGTTAGTAGCTACTAATAAGCTATATAAGAATAAGATTAAAGAAGAAAAGTATTAATAATAAGTAAAGGAAAAAGAAGCGCGTGCGCAGGCTAAGGTAAAGAAGTATTAAGCTATTAATACTTAAAAAGCTACTAAAGCTACTACTAAATAAGCTTATAACTTTATAAAAGCCTTATAATAGTCTTAAAAAGTAAGTTTATAACCTTAAAAGCTTTTATATTTAAACTAAAGCCTGCGCGTTGTGCTATCGTGTCCGTGCGCGTAATGCCCGGATTCGCGTAATGCCCACGTAACACTATAATAGCTCTATTAGTAATAAGGCTATAAAACTACCTATAATTAATGTTATTACAAGATTTTCTAAGGAAGTACTATATTAATACTTGTGATTAATTTGCGCTATTTAAATCTATCTAGAAGCTTAACGTTGCGGCCGCGCCGTGTAGATTTGGTTAGGGCAGCAGATGCACCCTCTGGGGCCTCCCTAATATCTGCAGCATTAATAACACGTTTCTAACGCTTTCTACTCTGTAGAGATGGCTGAGAGGCTTTTCTCTTACCCTTTTGGGATAATTGTAGAGCTTTTTCTTTGTCACGGGTAGACTTTTGGGCAGCGCGCTAAGCTGCCTTTTTAGCCTTCTTCTTCTCCTTCGCCTTCTTAGCTACCTTTTGCGTAGCACGCTTTTCCTACTATATTTTCTCCTTATATAGCTTCGCTGCCTTCTTTAGCTTTGCTATTTTTACTTTTTAAAGCTACTACTGCTTATCCTTTTGCTCCTTAATAGATTAATAAAAACGTGCCTCCCTTACCTTCCTTAGTAACTATATAACTAATCCACTACGGTACTTTTAACGCTATTAGAGATCTAAATTCTTACCTTTCCTCTTACGCTTCTTCTTTGTTAATAGCGCCTGCCTTAGCCTATTATTATTAAGCTAGAGCAGCTCCTTTTGCACGGAAAGGTAGTAGAGTAACTAATAAAGTGTTAGGTTCCATTTAGGATAGCTGGTCCTAAACGGGCTATGGTTAGTTCTCGGGTAGGAGTACTAGTAGGACGGGAGAGGGTCGTAGTAATAGCTTGCGCTTGTTACTAGAGCGTTAGTATTAAAGGTGTGTATAGCATAATTAAATTAACAAGGTTGCTTATTTAGATCCAAACGATAGATTGATAAACAAGATTGAATACGAATATCCGGGAGGGATATTCGAGCTCTTTATATACTACGTGAATCCTGCCATCCTCTATCTTCCTGCTATCCGGGATGGCTTCACCATCCGGGACGGTCTTGCCATCCGGGATAGTTACACCATCCGGGATGGTTTTGCTTAGCGGGATGGCATGTCACGTGACCTTGGCTAAACAGCCCCGCCGAGTGTTACCCTTGCTGAGGACCCGTTGGCCCTCCGCGTCTCGTACATGTTCAGATCCTAATATCACCTCCCCTCCTTCCAGATATCGTCTTGATATCCCTGCGCCTTGCCGTGTGGCTGCATAAGCGGTCGTTCCATATAAGTATGTCGTAGGTCCTAGTTATTTCTAAAACCTAATTACCTTCCTAACCATGCCTAAGGATCCTAAGCCCTATAAAGCGCGTGCGCCTCGCAAGAAGACTTTAACCTAAGAGCAATATAATTAAGCGGTCTATATTCGTGCGGCGTTAAAGGAGATAGTGTTTCGTTGCGAAAGGTGTATAAAGAAAAACTTACAGTGTTTTGTAGATACCGTATCTGGTAGTTGCGCTGGCTGTATCGCTGCCCACGCGGAGTGCGAGTTATATGTTCCTAAAGAAGAATAGGAAAAGGTAGAGCAAGAGAAGCGTGCGAAGCGTCTAGAGCTATTACGCATAGAGGAGTTAATTACGCGAGCCCAAGCAGATGCTACGCGTGTGAGGCAAGAGTTGGTTAAGGTGGAAAGTCGTGAGCAGGAGTTTGCTCGTTGTGATTTGGCGATAGCGAAGGTCACACGAAGCCCTAGGGCGGATAGCTTAAGTGCGGCCGTTCCGTCCAAAGACATCGATCCTTTCGCTAATCCAGGCTAGTCACAGGTCAACAATCTTCCTCTCGATCCGTTAATAGATCTTCTTCTTAACGAGTTCCTATCTAGTTCTCCTCTAATCGTTTCTGGTTCCTTCTCGTGGTCTGACGATAGTATTATGCCAATATTTAGCGATAGTTATTAAGGTTTACTTCTAGTTCCTATGTGTCTTCTAAGTGTAGATATTCTTTCCACTTAATTAAGTAGGTTCGTGGCTAATCTGTGTGTTGTAGTATCTTCTTAACTTCAAATTCGGTTTCCTCCTCTGGCTGGTGATAGAAGGTGGTTTTGACTAGTGTTTTAGGGTCTACTAGTTCTAATCGATCTATGTGGAATACTGGGTGTATTTTGGCGTCTGGTGGTAGTTTCAATTAGTAGTTAACTAGTGATACTTGTTTAGAAATAAAAAATAGTCTAATCTTAACGTGATCCAGTTTCTTGTGCTTTTTCTTTTAGGTTCGAAGATTTTTCGTAAGTAGATATGCTTTATCCCCCTTCTTTAGCTAAGGTGCCGTTTTTCTTTTTTAGTTTGTATAGGAAATGCTTTGCTGTTAAGCTTTCTCGAGGTTCTCTTAGAGTTATTAATGTATTTCTTTTATTTTTGTAGCCGTGTTGATGGCTTCTTCCGTTCTAATAGCAGTAGGAAATGTCTAATTAAAGAGATATAGATATCTTCCGTAGTTTGCATAGAACGGTGTATATCTAGTTACTACTAATATCTTGTTATTATATGCTAATTATGCCATTAGTAATAGGGAAATCTAGTTATTCTTTTAGTTGTTACAGTAGATGCGTAGGTACGTTTCTATTATTTAATTTATACGTTCTGTTTGTCTGTCCCTCTGTAGGTGGTAGGCTATTAATAGTTTTCGTTTCGTTCTAATAAGTGCTATAAGTGTTGTCTAGTAGTTCGAAGTGAAGAGTTTGTCTCTATCGCTGATAATTATCTTGGGGATGCCATAATGTCGTATAAGTCAATCTAGAATAAGGAATGCTAGTTCCGTTACTATTATTATCTTTTTACACGATAGTAATTCCACGTATTTAGTAAATCTATATACGATTACTAGTACTGCGTCGTAACTTACTCCGTTTGTGGGATCTTTTGACTTTGGTAATCCTGTGACAAAGTCCATTGCGATGTCTTCCCATGGTGCTATAGGTATCTAGATAGCTTGTATTTCTCCGTACTTAAGATGTGTTGCGTGTTTATTATGCTGGCATTCTGCGTATTTGCGTATGTAGGTTGCTATTACTTCCTTAATTCCTTTAAAGCTATAGTTTCTCTGGATTAGTTCTATTATCTTCTTGATTCCGGGGTGTCTATATATAGGGTTATCATGGTATTATTGTATGACCTTTGTCTATTGTTCCTTTAGTATTTCTCGTGTAAGTATAAGGAGTTGATTAAGTTCTGCCGTCGGTTCTAAGGAACCGTCGGGATTTTTCTTTAGTATAGCGGAGTAGGTTTTAACTTTTTCTCCGTTATTATTTATTCTACTAAGAGCATCTGCTCGTCCGTTTTCCTTGCCTAGGGTATATATAATTTTAAATTTGTATTATCCTAGCGTTTCTAACTATCTTGCTTATTATTAGGTCAGTTCCTTCGTGGTTGTAAAGCGTGTGAGGTTCTTATAGTCTATAAATATCGTAAGTTCCAAGCAACTATGTGCATAGATCCTCTAGTGTTTAATAGTTTTTATAATCGCGAGTAGTTCTTTATCGTGTACTTCGTATCGTAATTCTTTAAGTGTAAACTTGTGTGCGTAGTATGTAATTAGGTGCTATTTACCATTCTTTTTTTATTTCGCGCATGCTCTAACTGCTAAGTCGCTTGCGTCTATTTTAATACGCAGGGGTTTGTTGTCCTAGAAGTGTATAAGGACTAGTGGCGTAATACATACTTTCCGTAGCGTTTAGAATGCTTGCTCGCATTCTTTTATCTAGTCAAAAGGTTTATCTTTCTTTATAAGGTTCGTAAGTGGTAGCGTAATTCTAGAGTAGTCTGTGATAAACTATCTATTAAATTTAGTAAATCTAAGGAAGGCTTATACTTCCTTAAGGTTAGTAAGTAATTTCTACTTCTTTACTTCCTTAATTTTTAAAGGGCTTACTTAGATACCTTCGGTATTAATAACATGTCCTAGAAACTCTAGTTCTGTGACATAGAACTTGCATTTCTTAAGTTTTAATTGTAGGTTGGCGCTATCTAGTGCTCGTAGTACTATTTATACGTGTTATGCATAATCCTTCTCTTATTTAGAGAATATTAGGATGTTGTCGAGGTAGGTAACTATAAATATGTCGAGGTAGTTCCTTAGTATATTATTAATTATTACTTAGAACGTTGCTGGTGCGTTCGTGAGTCTAAAAGGCATGACTTGGTACTTAAACAGTCTGTATCTAGTTTGAAAGGCTATCTTCCACTTATCACCTACTGCTATTTATATAAGGTGGTATCCGTCTCGTAGGTTGAATTATGTGAATATCTTGGCTCGTCCTAGCCTGTCTCGAGATTCTTGTATGTTTGGTAGTAGGTATCTGTTCTTAATCGTTATGTTATTCAGCCTTTTATAGTTAATGTATAGACGTTGTGTTCCATCCTTCTTTATAACGAATATCAGGGGTGATACTACTAGCGATTCTAACTTACGTATCTATTGCCTTTTAAGGGCTTTCTTTAGGAATTCGCGTGTCTATTAGAGTTCTTTTACGCTTTATCTATATAGTAGTCCGAAGGGTAGCGTCTTTCCCTCTTTAAGAATAATACGATAGTCTTAGTGTGTGTGCTTAGGAAGGGCGTTAGCTCCTTTCTCTTCCTAAAATAAATAACTCTATTCCTTATATTTGTTAGGGATATTAAGAGATGTGCTGTTCTCTTCGTGCTTACGCTTTATAACTTAGTAGTTCCTACTAGCGTCTGCTAAGTTGGTTTCGTGTTTATCGACTTCTAGTTGCGAGATTATATTATTAATAGCTCTCTTATCTACTATCATGCTCTATTAATGCGTAGGCTTTGCTTATAATGCACAGTTGTAGCGCTTAAAAGATAACTCTTTCTTTTCCTAGTTGACTATAGGGTTATACTTCTTTAACTAGGGTAATCCTAAAATCACGTCGTAATTGGCTTCTTTGATAATGTCGAGGATAATTGATTCCTAGTGTCTATAGATCGTGAGGGTGGTTTCGATCTTGTATTTAATGGTTGCTTTACTGGGCATTAGTTGTCTATTCGCGACATGAATAGCATAGGGTATGGCCTTTTTGCGCTTATAGAGTCCCGCTCTATTGAGTGCTTTTCTCGACACATAGCTTTCCTGTGCTCCTGAGTCCAGCATGGCTTTTATCTATGTTCTTTTAAGCTATACTAATAGCTTGATTAATGCCTAACTATTCGTGGCATTTAGTTCCTTAAAGGCGTTTTCTCGCCTAAGCCTAGGTCTAAAAAAGACATTTTCTTCGTGACTAGCTCTATAGGTTTGAGGTGTCCTTCCTTCCTTTTCCTTCGAGGTTATTACTAGGCCTCTTTTAGGATAGCTTCACTGTCTTCTTCCTTTATTACTATTTTAATCCTAAGGGTCGTGGTCCCTTTTAGTACGCGATTAAACCCATGCTTATTCTTTTACTCCCTGTGTTCCTTGTAGTTAGGGTGTAAGCATGTTTGCTATTTATCTAACGCGCATTTTCTATTAACTAGTAGTAATAGCGCTTAGTTTAGTGCTTAATTAAGGTGTAAAAAGTATTACGTTTTACGTTTATCCTAGAGGTGAACGTCGCAATAGTTAATAGGGTAGTTAAACTACTCCTATCTGCATCGTTAGTATGTTTGGGGAAAGTAGCTATATTCCTTAGCTTAGTAATAAATGGTATATTAATCTTCTCTATAGAGGGTCTATTATATGGTCTTATGCGTAGGGTTGCGGTGGTCTAGGTCGTACTATGGTTTGTAGTTTAGGCTTTTATTTAGGTACTTCTTCTTGGGGTCTTTGTAGGCGTAATGGTGGTCCGCCATTTCTCGTGCTGCTTTACTAACCAGGTTAGGTTAGTAAGTATAAAAAAATACTTCTGTGTAGTCTTGTCGTTCTACCACCGTAAACCCGAAGTCTCCTTCTCGAGGTTAGTGTTTTTCTAAGAAGTCGAAAACGTTCGTTATCTTACTAGTAACTAGTTTGTTCTAGCTAGGGTAAGGTGTAGGAGATCGAGGCATTAGTTCCTTCTCCTTTTTGTTTTTGTCTAAACTTTTGTTTGCATCCTCGTAGAGTTATAAGTTAGGCAATTCTAATCGCTCTAAGTCTTTATCTTAGATATCGAGTTACTTAATAGTATTTATTATTTACTATTCCTTGTTAGTTGCGTCTGCATCTGCGACGGATAGTACGTTTAACTATCTAATAACCTTATTCTTAGATCTGCAGTTCCTGGCGATGTGGCCTAGTTTACTATATATAAAATATAGGCGCGTCCCAGTTCCCTTGCGTTAGGTTCTATCTAGGTTACGCTAGTTAGGCTTTCGGAGGCCTATAGCCTTTCCTGTTCCCTTTTCTAGGTTATTAAACTAGATATCTTTTATAGGTTAGGGTCCGTAATAGTTGCGTTGCTGGCGTCGAGGTATTTTTGGCAGCGCCTTATAGACTATAGGTGCCTATTATCTAAAACTAACGTTTCTTAGATTCTTGCGTAGTTCTTCTTGTAATACGAACTATTCCCTATTAATGCGAATAGTCTCTTCGTATAGTTCTTCTAAGGTCTCTATCTTTATACTACTACGTAGGAGTTCCTCGCGCATATTGCGTTTAAGGCCTTATTTATACATTGTCTTAAGAGATTTATCCTCCTAGTTAAGTTACACAGCGTACTTGCGGAATTTAGCTATATACTTGGCTATAGATTATTGCTATTAGATCGTCTGGATCGCACGCTCAGCGATAGCGGTTTTATTAGTAATTTTAAATATTTATTAGAGGCATTTTTTGAAGTTGGCGTAGTTCTTAATAATGTTAATAGCATCTTTATTACTGTTAATGTAGTCTTCATCCTCGTTGTCGTGATCTATGTCTAGGTATTTAACTAGGTAAGGACGGATCTATTCTTTAGCGCTTCCTCGCATATAAGTTACTACGAAGATAACCTTCTTTTTGTCTTTAAGGTCTTAGTTTTAGTTAAAGAAGTAGAGGTCTAGTTACAATAGCCAGATATTAAGGAGGGTACGATTGCTATTATACAAATCGGGTTTGTGTGCCTTGTTCTTGCCATCCCCTATAGGGGTGACATAGTTGTCCGAAGCCATGGAAGAGTTAGGGGTCCTGTTAGTACTTATATTAAGAGTGTTCAAAATGTTAGGTTCCATTTAGGATAGCTAGTCCTAAACGGGCTATAGTTGGTTCTCGGGCAAGAGTACTAGTAGGATAAGAGAGGGTTGTAGTAATAGCTTGCGCTTGTTACTAGAGCGTTAGTATTAAAGGTGTGTATAGCATAATTAAATTAACAAGGTTGCTTATTCAGATCTAAACGATAGATTAATAAACAAGATTGAACACAAATATCCGGGAGGGATATTCGAGCTCTCTATATAATACGTGAATCCTGCCATCCTCTATCTTCCTGCTATCCAGGATGGCTTCACCATCCGGGACGGTCTCGCCATCTGGGATGGTTACACTATCCGGGATGGTTTTGCTTGGCGGGATGGCATGTTACGTGACCTTGGCTGAATAGCCCCGCCGAGTGTTACCCTTGCTAAGGACCTGTTGGCCCTCCGCGTCTCGTACATGTTCAGATCCTAACATAAAGCTTCTATATATCTTTACTACTCTAATTCTTAACTATAGAGCGTATAAGCCTATTTATCTTTCTTTAGTTATAATCGCTAAGCCCTGATAAAGAGCTATTACTTAATTCTTAATTATAGGTAAATTTATTAAGGATAAGATTAAGATTAGGTGGTTGGTTGGTTGGTTGGTTGGTATTCATTTTCGTCTAGTTGATGGGGATTAAGTCCACCATCTCGCCTCCCGAAGGGCATATACGACGTGCTAAGCTATGGAATTATAGTACTAACGCACTACCTTAGAAAGCATTTCTTGCCTACGCGGGTATTGCTACCATGTCAAGCTACAGCTCCCCTTCCCGTTGGGGAGACTAAGCAGTGTATGTACTTTAGGGTGGATCCCTTGTGTGTGTTCAGAGGCAGTTTAGTGCTGTGAGAAGAAAGAAAAGGAAAGAGTGAATAGGTGTGGAGAGCCGGTGCTCTGTCGAATCAGAGCCGTGGCTCTACGCGAGGAGAGCCTTTGTACCAGGCTTGGCGATGCCTGTGTCGAAGGAGATAGGTGTAGTAGGAAGGCAGAGCCAGGCCTGTCCTTCTTCTTTATCCCTAAGAGTCGTATGATATAAGGCCAGGCTGGCTACCTTATTTGCGTGTTGTGTCAGGTCAGGGACGCTAACAGTTAGTCTTTAGAGAGCTGCGGGCAGCTCTTGTTGTTATAGGTGTTAAGAGCTGGTGCTCTATTAAATCGTGCCATGGCTCTTTGCATGGAGAGCCTTTGTATTTAGGCCTAGCAGGTGCCCATATCTTGCAAGAGCAAGGAGTGTCACGACTGTCTCCTTATTTTAGCTATAGTTGTGGCCTTTAATTAAACGTGAAAATCTGAGTGGCGCACGGGCCATTTTAAAAAGATTTTAGCTTACTAGGGAGCTAAAAGATAAAATAGGGCAGCGCGCCTGCCACAACGCCTATAGCTAAAAGAGGACGCTGGAAAACAGATTTACGAAGGCATTTGAGTCGTGTTTTGACGAAAAATCGATAGATATCGACCTTTCGATGACCTGGAAAAGTTGATGTTCGGTGTAAGATTAGGTGGTTGGTTGGTTGGTTGGTATTCATTTTACGTCTCTTTAATAGGGATTAAGTCCACTATCTCGCCTCCCGAAGGGCATATACGACGTGCTAAGCTATAGAATTATAGTGCTAATATACTACCCTAGAAAGCATTTCTTGCCTGCGCGGGTATTACTACTATTTTAGAACTATAGCTCCCCTTCTAGTTAGGGAGGCTAAGCGATGTATGTATATTAGGGTAGTTTCCTTGCATTTTAAGGCATCTATGTGCTAAGAGAGAGAGAGAGCGAGTGTGTGTATGTGTGTGTGTATGTGTGTAGGGGGAGGGGAAAGAGAGGAAGAGGGGTAAGAAGTATTATAGCTATTATACTAGACTTAGTTTTTATTAGGTGCTGTATTACTTATTACTATTACAGGGCTGCAGGAGCTAGCGAGGACAAATCTTAGTATAGTACTATGTAAGTTGGGTGAAGGCTTTAAAGGCCTCTAGATCCCCTAGCAGCACCGCAGTATACGCTAGGCCATTAGCCTGGCTAGATGGTAGTGTAGGTAGTTGAAGTAGTCATCTACTAAAGGCCCCTAGGGTCTTACGGCAGAGCGCAAGGTGCTCTAGTGTCTTGTCCTATTTGTATAAGCAGGTAAGGTTTGCATCCTTATAGTTATACTTTTAGTAGTACTAGGCAAAATCCCCATGTCTAGACTAGATAGAAAGCAGTCTAGCTAGGATAGCTCTTAGTAAGTCTAGTTCCTTTAGACTGCTACGTGGTGCATAGTCTAGGTGCCAGCTTTTATACCATCTAGAGAGTTTATTCTTTTTGTTAGACCACCAGATCTGCTATATGTGTTATAATATCTTACAGGCAATTGTCTTAATGCCTAAGAGTGTAGGTAGAGCAGCTTTACCTGTTAGGGGTAATAGGTATTAGGCTTCTAGATTAGCTAATCTATCTGCTGCCTTATTTCCTTTAATGCCTAGGTGTCTGGGGGCCTATTTAATAAAGACGTCGTGAGTCTCCATAGCGCCATGGCACTCTAAAAAGGCCTATTAAGAGGTAGGGGGTGAATTGCCCTTTAGGCACCATATAACTAAGGTGCTGTCTATACATAGCTAGATTTAATAGGTATTAAACTCTAGTTATCTTATAGTGTGCTAGAAGCCTCTTTATGCTCTTACTACCTCAGCGTTAAAGACGTGCGAGGTAGAGTTAAGTAACCCGTGTCTAGTCTGTAATTGCTTTCCGTTCTAATACACTATAAAGCTATAAGTCACCCGCTTTTCTCCTTCCTTTATGTACTGTTCAGAGCCATCTAAGAAGATAGTCACGTCTAGTGGTGGGAGATAGGCCTACTATATATTAAAAGCCTTAGCTGTAGTCTTCTTGTCTATGCCAAGCGTTGGGTCAGTTTGGCAGCTAGTTAAGTAGTAAGGGGCTATAAGTGTAGTCCTAAGGATCTCTAGTAGAAGAGATGCTATCTATTAGACTTTTGTCTTAACTCGCTAGGGTTGTCTAGTTTTTACGCCCCTGTTTACTATATATACTAATGTGCGCCTAGTAAGAGGATAGTCTGCATCTATAGTTCGCAAGTAGGTTATAAATCTAAGTTTAGCTTCCTCTAGTGCTACTACTGTAGATAGTAGTCTAGCGTCTTAAAAGAGTGCAGCTGTAGGGGTTATTCTCCACGCTAGTAGAATGCCCCTTGCTGCTATAGCTAGTGTCTTGTCTATAGTAGCTATATGCCATCTAATGTAAGCGCTAACCTCTTAAGGCCTGCCTGGTTTAAGTGTATGTGGCTGTTTAGTGCGGCCTCTGTACCAGCATTCAGTCCCATACAGAAGCGACGGGTATACACAGGTAATAGTGGCCTTGCGGAGGGAGCTAGCTGGTGGTCCATAGATAGTCCTGGCTAGACTATAAATATAATAGGCTACCCTAGTAGCTTTTGTAGTGCGTGTAACTATATATTATCTAAAGGTAAGTCTGCGGTCAAACCATACTCCTAACTAACGTAGGGCTAGCTGGCTATGCTCTCCACCTGGAAGGATAGGGTAAATCGTAAGCTACTTATCTATAATATATAGTAGTGCGTAGCTGCTTTGCTATCTAGTTAGGTGTATTATTTCCTGCTTTTCTAGGGCAAAGGTAACCTTATTAGCCTTGCCCTATGCTCTAATCTGCCTTAGATCTAATGCTAGGAGCTTAACGTTATCGTCTATAGAGTGTAAGGCCTGGTATAGACATATGTCGTCTACATATCCAAACCTCCGTTCTGTGTCCATAGATAGTAGCTCTGCTAGGTACAGTGTATATAGGACAGGGGAGAGAGGCGAGCCTTAGGGTGTGCCACAGGCGACAGGGTAGCTAGGGGTAGTAACCTGTCCAAGGCGGACCCGAACCCTCCGATTAGTAAGGAATAAGTCTATAAAGAGCATAGTCCTTTGTGGCCAGCCCTATTAGGCCATCTAGTGTAGCAGGCGGTTCTTAAGGAGCGCATTAAAGGCGCCTTAAATATCTAGGGTAACTATAGTAACATGCTTTCTAAGTACCCATGCTGCTTTAGTGTCGTAAGTAAACGCTGTAGTAAGGTCTACTATAGAGCGCTTTAGAAGGGCGCCGCCATGCTAGGGGCTAAGGATCTTATATATTATGGCGGTCTACGTAATTTGTCTAGCCACTATTCGTTTAAGTCCCTTTCTAATGCAAAAGAGAAGCGCTATAGGTCTCTAGGAGCGGGGTAATGTTTAGTCTATCTTCCCTATCTTTAGTATTATTACTACCTCGGCAAGCTTCTACTGTGCTAGGAAGTAGTTAAGCTTAAGGCATCACTAGAAGATTCTTCGTATAAGTTCCCTAACCTAAGCCCAGCAGGCACGAAGTAGTCACATAGTAGAGCGGTTAGTGCCTGGTGAGGTGCTCGAGACTCCTACTGTGTTTCGTTTAGTTTCCTCTAGTGAGATGTGTGTGCTCCACGGGAGGGCATCTGCATTCTCCTAGTCTAGGTAGTGTCTAAGGTCATCCTCTGCTATATACCGGTTAAGGACTTCCTCTCTAAGAGCCTCTGCCTTCTCTAGGGGGTCTGATATTGTCCTGTTGTTCACGATAAGAGGAGTGTCCTGGTTCTCTAGTATAAGCTTGTGCCAGGCAATAATCTTAAATAGGTCCTTATTATCCTTAGTATTATTAATAACATGCCTCTAGTACTGCCTCTTAGCCTATTAGACAGTAGTCTTGAAGGCCTGTCTCTCCTCTAGTAGACTGCTAGAGCAGAGTAGCCTAGCATGTTTATAGGCCTAGTAGGCAGTTTTGCACTCCTTGGTCCACCATAGTGTAGCGCGGCCTTCTTTGCGGTCGAGCTTGCCTGCTGTCTATATAGAGTGCTGTATGGTCTCTGTAAGCAGCGTGACGCATTCCTCTAGCTATGCTGTATCCTGTGTTGCAAGCAGGTCTAGGATATTCTAGACACCTATTTCTACCAGCCTAGTGAATTTAGGTAGGCTTGCCTTGGGGACTCTGTAGTGGTACTGTTCTAGATGCGGAGTG
The DNA here is from genome assembly GCA_010015655.1 of Bimuria novae-zelandiae CBS 107.79. Lineage (NCBI taxonomy): Eukaryota > Fungi > Ascomycota > Dothideomycetes > Pleosporales > Didymosphaeriaceae > Bimuria > Bimuria novae-zelandiae. Next base: position 322,655 of record ML976733.1, read on the forward strand.
CCTAGTGTAGAGAGAGGGACAGAGGTTACTATTATCTTATAGTCTAAGCCGCTGTGCATGCTAGCATTAACAACAGACTAGGCAAATAGGATATTAGAGAAGGTAAGGTTAAGGATATAGCTAGCGTAGTGTGTTAGCTACCCTGGCACACTAATGTAGTTTATAGACGCGTTAGCAGCCTATCTAGCTAGCTCTACACCTTTGTTAGCTGCAGTAGTGGTAGGCTTAAAGGATTTATGTCTAGCGTTAAAGTCTCCTCCTATAAGGCAGAGTTAAGGGGGTATAAGATGTGTGACGTATTAGATAACGTGTAGGGTGTGTGGCTGTCTATAGTAGTTAAGTATTACCACTCTATTCACTATAGCCCACAGCATGTCTGGGTGGTTGAGGCTCTCTCTAGCCTAGTATCGTAGGTGGCATCCTTTGCGGATGTAGGTTATCACCCTAGGGCGGGCTGAGCCTAGTGTGTTGGGGCTGTCCCAGGTGCTAATGGGTGCTAGGTGTGTGAAACCAGGGTGGGTGGAAGTTCTTAAGTTGGCACATGTGAAGGGCTCTTAAACACATATAATATCTATGCCCTTCTAAAACGCCACCTCTAGTATTATGATATGCCAGGGTGAGCTCCTGCTAATATTAGCCTAGCATACACGTAGTTATTTGCTTAACAGGCTGGGCTGTTAATGCCTAGTGTTGGCTAGGATGTTGTAAGGGTGTTCTAGCATAATAATGGCGGGTTATCGCTCATGCTGGCGTCTTCCCTCTCTAAGGTGGACAGGTTAGTGTGGATAGTTAATTGTGGACGAATGCTGCCGATAGATAGTTATTCTATATTAAGGCTCCTCTAGCCTGTGGCGGCCCGCCTTAGTCTCTTTTCTTTGCCAGTAGTAGAGGAGGATGCATAGGAGGCAGTAGTTATAGGAGGTATAGCCCTGCTTTCTCCTTCTTGCCTCTGGGCAGAAAGGTGGGAAGGCACTGTCTCTAATACCTCTATAAGAGGAGCCTTAGGCTAAAGTGTTGCCTGTTTAAGGGCCACTTTAACTATCCTATAGAGGTGCTACTATGCTATTTTACCTGCGCGACGGATAGCCTTTAGCTTAGTCTTTATAAGCTTAGTAATATGTCTGTTAACCTGGCGAGGAGCTACCGGGCAGTTAGTGTAACTAGTTAGATAAGGGCTATAATAGTTAGCACACATGGCTTTATAGGCGCAACTATCTCCGTACTATTCTTAGTATCTATTAGTGCGGTCCCCGTAGTGTGCACAGCGGGCTACTCGGGTACAGCGAGCAGCGTTGTAGTAGCCCTGGCAGCCTAGGTTATGTCGCTATATAGTAGGATGCTTATAGATTTCCTTCGAGAATTGGCTAGTGCTAAAGAGCCGGAACGAGCGGACTGGCTCCTTGTATAAAACAATCCAGGTAGTAAGGCCATGCTAATTCGCCCCATGTCGTGAGGTCCTATAACTAACTAGCTACTTACCTATTTGCGAGTAGACTTCTTCCTCTACTAGCTAGGTAGTAGTTAGTAGTTCTATGCTGTCTAGGGTCTAAAAAGAGCTGGGTACTCCTTATACTGCGTAGTTAGTCCAGCGTTCTGGGATTCTCACCGCGTCTCCGTCTAGCGCTCTTACTAGAAGTTCCTGGTTTTCTTAAGTTAGAAGTTGGCCCTAGATGTTCTTATTTGCTGGGGTAATCGCCTAGCCTGTATTAATTAGTAATGCGGTAGGTATATCTTTAAAGGTAAGTCTTGCTATACTCTTGCATATTGCCTACCTTACTATAAAGGGTAAGGGTTATTGCAGTTGCATTACTAGGTTAGAGATAGCTACGAATATTTAATTATCTTCTTTTAGCTTAGCAGGCGGGTTGGGCCGGGGCCTAGCAGGAATTAAGGGTTAACTGCTACCCCTATTTAAGATCTAAGGGTCTCTGGCTACGTTCGCCTAAGAGCGGCGTCCCAACTTTTAGCTCTTAGGGTTACTGTGACTAGTGTCGCTACTCTAGCGGGAGCTAGGGGGGGAGTTGCTTAGGGAGAGCGAGGTTAGAGCCTAGATAACTCTCTACTATAGCTTCTTAGCAATCTTAGCCTCTTAAGAGTTAGTATAGCTCTCTGCGTGTTGGTCTACCGCTACTACGAAAGCCGTAGTAATAGTGTTCTATAACTAGGCAATCTGCTAAGTCTTAGTAATGTGGCGTTAGACGGCATTAGAGACGCGAGGTTTAGGAGCGCCCCTACTAGGGTTCTAACTACTTAGAAGGGGTGCACGGTGATGCATGTCCTCCTAGGGCCGTCTTAAGGCGCGTGTATAAAGCTGCTAAGGGATTACAGGGTCTGGGGACCCTATGTGCTGGGAGGAGGGAGACTCTGCTATCCTAATAAGCTCCTTTGCGCGTCTGCGCGGAGGGCTAGGCGGACGTTAGAGGTACTCCTAGAATTAGCGCAGTGAGCTTGTTTAGTTACTGGGATTATTAGGGTCTTTAGAGAGGATATCTAAAAATCGAAAAGTTGGTGTTCGGTGAAGATTAGGTGGTAATATACCTATTGCTCTAAAAGAGCTAAGGATAGTTAATTCCTTAAAGGAGGCTTTTTACGTATTCTAAAATAAGGGGAAGAAGTCACCTTTAGTAATAAAAGCTAGGCCTTAGCTTTTATAAAGGTATCGTGATAGCTCTGCGGAGTAGGCTATTAATAGAGGCTTAAATATTATAACGTTAAGTGGCTAAAGCGTATAAGTTAAATAAGAAGGTAAGATAGTAAGTAGGATCCTATTCTAATTATAGTAGTTAATAAAGTCTATAGTAACGTAAGATCTATAGCTATCTAAGATTAAAAGTTAATATAATTATTAAGTCTTCTCTTTTATATAGCAATTAAACACTTGCTTAAGCCAGGCAGGCCCGATATCGTTATTTATTTAGCTAGAGGGTAATAATATAATAAAGACTTCGTGTTCTCTTGCCTTGATATCCTCTACCTAGCTTAATTAGATGCCCTTATTAGCAGCCTTATAGATAAGGCTAGGTAGCAGAGCTGATTTATTAGCGCAGATACATGCTAGGAGCGTAATCCACGGCGCGATTGCTATCCTAAAGTAATACCCTAACCTTCTTCTTTTCCTACATTAATTTGCTAAATATCCTTTTTAATCTACTAACGATACTAATTAGGCAGCCTTTCTTATCTATATTATAGATATAACAAGGATCTATGCGATATTAATCTATCTTACTATATAGAAGATTAAAAAAGTAGTAATATTTATCTACTAAATTAGCTTTATAGCAATTGCTATCCATGCTGACTGTCTATTATAAGATAAGATAAATGCTATATTAGTTAATAAAGCGCGTAACCTAGCTCTCGCTAATTAGCTCCTTTGCTATCGTAGAGGCGAAGTTCTATATCATCTCCCTAGTAGGAGGTATATATCTCTTTATAAGTTTTTTAATATATCGTACAAGCTCCTCCTCTTACTATAGGGTGAGTTTCTGCTGCTTAATGTTCTTGACCTATCGAGAGCGCGTTACTCCCCGATGCCTTTAGCCTAACGTAGATCGCTCAAGTCCATGCCTAGTAGCAATTTCTATATATAAAAAATCTTCTCCTAGTTCTCGTGATTCGATTTTATTAATCGCAGCCTAATACAGGTCTATATCAGTAGAGTTGTCGCGTGCTGAAGTTAGGGTGTTTTAGTGTTGCGCGGGCATTACGCGAATCCGGGCATTACGCGCACAGACACGGTATAGGTGCTCGTAGTCTCCCGAAGCCTGCGACGCCTCCTCCGCCCGCGCGCACTCACACAACCCGCAGCGGCCGCACCGCCACATTATATAGATAAATTGTATAGAGAACATTGCTCGCATAGGCCTACAAAACACTCCACCAAAATATCTCGCGATATTAGCTATTGTACGTGACTCTGCAGCTTCATTTTTGTAGTAGGCCTCAGGGCTCGGAGCGATCGTTGGGTGCACGGACACGGTAACGCTAGTAGGTTGTATCTAACTTTTTCTTGCCTTTCTAGAGCTAGCTAGCACTTGACCTGACCTAGAGAGACGACTTCGCTCCTCAAGGCATTCACTAGAACGGTAAATATTCGTGTATTAACGTTGATGCGAATTCCCATTGTCCGCCCAGCTGGCGGGGCGCGCTAATGCTGGCGGGGCGCCGCGTGCGCTGGCGGAGCGCCTGTGCGTGAGCTGTCCAAGCGTTTCACCGGCAGAGCCTCCGCTCCGCCCGCACTTGCAAAAGTACAATTCTAAAGGAGCGAGCAGCACGCGAGCCAGCTCATTGGCCGGCGGTTAATACTACAGTACTATCACTGAAGCACCACAGGCTCTAGCATTAAAGGTCGCATTCGACCTTAGCTAGTAAGGACGAGAGACGATTGGCTAACGCTGAGCATACATAGTTATGCTTTGGAATTTCTATGATTCAACGATCGACTCGGAGGGACCTTCTCGGAACGCTACCTCTGCGAGCTGCTCCCACGGCTGGGCAGGAATCTATCATGGATACCCTTGTTGTGCACCAGAGTGCATGCTTCGGACATGCGCATCTAACTTATCCTTCCTGTGGAAAGCTTCGCCCCCTCCGCTCATGCTTCTTCGACAACTTGAAACGTGGCACCAGAAGTTCGGTTTGTTGCTGGCATGAAGTGTTATGTGGTGCCGTCTAAGCTCAGCCAGACGCGCGAAAGTCTTCCCTCTGCATCCGTCAACGTCACACGCAAACTTGCCATTGTCAAGTACAGAGCCAATTCTCGCAACAGCATCTTCGGTCTCGGTAATTGCGGTTACAGCGCTGAAAGCTTGGCCTTGTTCCTGTTCCGTATCTTGCATAGTCATAGGATCAGGCTGAAAGAGGACAGGAGTCGAGGGTGTTGAGGAGAATTGACTGTGAGGTATGTTAGCTAGGAAACAATGCTGTAATCACCATTGGTACTTTCCTGAACATGTGCTCATTCGCTATCCAGCAAGGTATGCTCATGGAGTCGCTCATCACATGTGCATCGTATGGAGATGGAAACTGATAGGGAACAATTGAATCCATGTTGCAATTACCGGTTGCCGGCCACGGTTGGTCGTTGCGCCACACCCCAGGTCCGTAGTATTGATCGTGTTCTATCAAGGCACCTTGCCCTTGTGTTGCGTCTACCAGTGTATGTGCTTGATTATGCTTGAGATTGTTCCATTGATGTACTATGCATTCGTTAGTCAGACAGCAGCAACCCCTTGGTAAATGCTGACAGACCTCCTCTGGTACCGGTACTCTCGTCGACTCGCCCAGGATGCTTTTCATGCAGACTGAGTTGGTCAGGGTCGTTGTGTTGCATACCTAGGCAGTAGGCATCAGTCTTGTTCCAAGTCGAGATATCTGCAGAATTCCCTAACACTTACTTTTAATGTTGCTACTCGGTCCGCGTTCGTGATTGCTTAAATCCAGTAGAACAATGTAGTTTTGATTAGGAGAAGGGAAAAATTAACGACATGTGCACCACGTCTAGAAACAGGACAAGGAGAAGGCGGGAGATGGTCAGTATTGTGTCCGTGTCGAAGATTGTACTTCTTCTTATACCACAATTGAATATGACAGTCAAGCTGGCTCATTAGCACGAAACACATCTACTTATACATGCTGAAATGACTCTTGAGCATCATGAGAACTCAGAAGCATCTTTGCCCCGGCGCCTGAGTATAGGCAGGTTACGTGCTCATGCGTCGTTGCAGAAGAAAGATTATTCGTTCGTGATTTGTTGTCATACCAAAGTTCAACTCACAGAGCATAGTAGTATTGCCCGGCTAATGAGCTGGCTCGCGTGCTGCTCGCTCCTTTGGAATTGTACTTTTGCAAGTGCGGGCGGAGCGGAGGCTCTACCGGTGAAACGCTTGGACAGCTCACGCACAGGCGCTCCGCCAGCCGAGCGACAATGGGAGTTTTGACCTGTGCCCAATCGCCTTCATCCAGCGCACGCCTAATGGTTTGCGTGACTACGACACCTCCGAGCCTCATTCCTGACCGCAACATGAAATATAAAGCCCCCCCTTACCCTGCCCCTACCCTGGGCAGGTACTGTTTGCTTTGCACGCTTTACAACGTTTGGCGGCCGGCCATTCCTGTGTTTTCGTACGACTGAGGATGGACTTCCCGCCGCGCAGCCTGCCTGACCTGGCGCCAGCCTACCTACCCCAGCTCGAACTCTCACATACCGTACACCATAATGCTCTTCCGGCCCAGCAACTGTACGGGTCGTTTGGCGCCGATCAAAGCGCTGCATTTGCCCTGCAGGTGCAGCTCTCCGGCGGACAGGTCGCAACTATGCAGAACCACGACCTGCACCCGTTCAGTCTCTCTACACCGCACCCTAGCCAGGCGCAGTTCGACATAGGGTTTACTGGCAACAGCCAGTCTGTATCTGCGTCTGCGCCTGCAGCGCCTGCGGGACCCCTATCGCTCATGGGTCCGCCAGCTCGGCCGCGAAAGCGCAAGGCGCCGACTCTTCGCGCGGACGACTGGAAGCCGTACGAGGAGCGCATCCTCGACTTGCATATCGTGCAGAAACTGCCCTTGCCAAAGGTGAGGCAGATGATCGAGGAGGAGTATGGCTTTAAAGCTGAGTACGTCGCTCCTCTTCGCACAAGGTAGAGTGAGAACCCCCCAGCGAGGTACTGACACAGATGCGTCTGCAGGCTACGGCAGTACCGAACGCGCATCAGCCAGTGGGGCAAAGACAAGAATGTCAAGCCGCAGGAGATGGAGGCAATCGTGCGAAAGCGACAGAAGAGAAAGCTCGTCGAGACCGACAAACGCCCGCTTGTGTTCGAGGTGCGAGGCGGCCAAGTAGAGCCGCAGAAGATTGAGCGGTGGATGAAGCGGCACGACGTAGCAGAGAGCTTTCTGTATGCGCCCAGTCCAGCAGCATGTAAGTCAGCGCCAGACCGACTCGACCCTTCTTTGCTGATGCACCGGAGCCACGCCGTCTGCTGTGGGATGCCACACGATCTCCGAGCGAGGCTCGCCCGCGACAATCTCTGTACACTCACCGGCGGCTTCGGTCTTGTCGCCCCAAGGCATACATCTCGTGGCGCAGAGTCCACAGATGCCGTCTCCTGCCCTCTCAGTGTCGGGCATCGTGCGTCCTCAAGCAAGCGCCTTCGCCGAGCGAAGCCCGGCCATAGCACATGGATTGCTTATGGAACTTCAGGCGGCTTCACTAGGAGGCGACGAGGCGGTGGTGAAGATGCTGCTCGAGAACGGCGCCAACATCAATGCGCAGGGTGGAAAGTACTGTAACGCACTCCAGGCGGCCTCATGCGAAGGCCACGAGGCGATTGTGAAGCTGCTGCTCGAGAACGGCGCCAACGTCAACGCGCAGGGTAAATACTACGATAAGGCACTCTACGCGGCTTCATGCAAAGGTCACGAGGCGATTGTGAAGCTGCTGCTCGAGAACGGCGCCGATGTCCACACGCAACGTGGATACTACGGCAACGTACTCCAGGCGGCTTCAGCTGGAGGCCACAAAGCGGTTGTGAAGCTGCTGCTTAACAAGGGCGCCGACATCCACGCGCAGGGTGGATTCTACGACAACGCTCTCTACGCGGCTTCATGCGAAGGCCGCGAGGCGATTGTGAAGCTGCTGCTCGAGAACAGCGCCAACATTAATGCGCAGGGCGGGGAGTACGGCAACGCACTCCAGGTGGCTTCAGCTGGAGGCCACGAGGCGATTGTGAAGCTGCTGCTCGAGAACGGCGCCAACATCAACGCGCAAGGTGGATTCTACGACAACGCACTCTACGCGGCTTCAGCTAGAGGCCGTAAGGCGATTGTGAAGCTGCTGCTCAAGAACAGTGCCGACGTCAACGCACTCCAGGCGGCTTCAGCTAGAGGCCACGAAGCAGTTGTAAAGCTACTAATCGAGAACGGCGCCAATGTCAACGCGCAAGGTGGATTCTACGACAACGCACTCTACGCGGCTTCATGCGAAGGCCGCAAGGCGATTATAAAGCTGCTACTCGAGAATAGTGCCAATGTCCACGCGCAGGGTGGAAAGTACGGCAGCGCACTCCAGGCGGCTTTAGCTAGAGGCCGCGAGGCAATTATAAAGCTGCTGCTTAAGAACAGCGCCAATATCAACGCGCAGGGCGGGGAGTATGGTAACGCACTCTAGGCAGCTTTATCTAGAGGCCACGAGGCAATTATAAAGCTACTAATCAAGAACGGCGCCAACGTCAACGCGCAAGGTGGATTCTACGACAACACACTCTAGGCGGCTTCAGCTAGAGGCCACGAAGCCGTTGTGAAGCTACTACTCAAGAACGGCGCCAATGTCCACGCGCAGGGTGGAAGGTACGGCAGCATACTCCAGGCGGCTTCAGCTAGAGGCCACGAGGCGATTGTAAAGCTGCTGCTCGAGAACGGCGCCAACATCAACGCGCAGGGCGGGGAGTACAGTAACGCACTCTAGGCAGCTTTATCTAGAGGCCATGAGGCGATTGTGAAGCTACTAATCGAGAACGGCGCCAACGTCAACGCGCAAGGTGGATTCTACGACAACGCACTCCGGGCGGCTTTAGCTAGAGGCCACGAAGCCGTTGTGAAGCTACTGCTCAAGAACGGCGCCGATGTCCACGCGCAGGGTGGAAGGTACAGCAGCGCACTCCAGGCAGCTTTAGCTAGAGGCCACGAGGCGATTGTAAAGCTGCTGCTCGAGAACGGCGCCAACATCAACGCGCAGGGCGAGGAGTACGGCAACACACTCCAGGCAGCTTCATCTGGAGGCCACGAGGCGATTGTGAAGCTACTAATCAAGAACGGCGCCAACGTCAACGCGCAAGGTGGATTCTACGACAACGCACTCCAGGCGGCTTCAGCTAGAGGTCACGAAGCCGTTGTGAAGCTACTGCTCAAGAACGGCGCCGATGTCCACGCGCAGGGTGGAAAGTACGGCAGCGCACTCCAGGCGGCTTCAGCTAGAGGCCGCGAGGCGATTGTAAGGCTGCTGGTCGACAAGGGCGCCAACGTCAACGCGCAGGGTGGATACTACGGCAATGCATTTCATGCTGCTGCATACAGAGGCCACCTGCGAGTGCTCGAACTTCTTTTCTCCAAAAAACCTGCTATGCCGCTCCACGATCCTTATGAGCGGACGTTGCTCTGGTGGGCTGCAGCTGGCGGTAGCATTGCTACTGTGGAGGCACTTGTTGCCCAGCATAACTTCGATCCTCGCACGCCCAACAAGTTTGGGCAGACGCCGTTCAGGATCGCTTCAAAGAAAGGGCACATTGCAATATCAGATTTCCTAGCCAAAGAGTGTGGAGAAACTAATGTTCAGGGACAAATACTATCTGAAAATGACGACGATCGAACGTCTTGGACTTGCTCCGTCTGCACTTTGAATATCAAGGGAAGTGACCTCCATTTTCATTGCCGATACTGCGCTGGTGGAGACTGGGATATGTGCGCAGACTGTGAAGGAAGGGGAGCATTTTGCGGCGATGCTACACACCTTTTAATAAAGCGTACAATGAAGGATGGAAATTGGGTCGAGGTGACGAGCTGAGTATACTTCTTTTCCAGTTAGAACTTTACGGCGCCAAGCCATTATAAGATGAAGCTATCTTTGGTTAGCTAATTAGTATTTCGAATGTATTGCTTAGCAGTCGTAATGTGTGGAATAACGTTAAAGTAAACGGAACGCTGATAGCAATGCTCATGTGATGATAATGAGAGCGGAGTGTGGCAAATTCGCCATTGCGAGTCTAGATGGCCGACCCGCTCCTACGTACCCTTGCGCCGGAGGCGATAGTATGTAGATATGGCGGAAGAGAAGAGTTCTGTATGCAGCTCTGGATAGTGTGGAATCTTGCCAAGCATGGCCACCACCGCAGCTCTGCTACATCCCTCGCCGGCACTGCTCCTAATCCTGAGTCGGATTAGCGATGTTCCGCGCGCTTGCAGAAGCTAGCGCATGCCCGCTGACTATCACGTGAGCCAAGCGGGCTTGCTGAACACTGACACTGTTAAATTACGGCTAGGCCTCTTCCGTACAGTAAGGATGTAGGTCTTTGCTTGGCAGTCCCACTCGACGAAGCACAGATGACTGCCGTAACGCAGCCTCCTTATCAAGCGTAGTATTCTTCTCGGTATATAAGCTTTCTATAGCACTCTACAGGGTGGCGAGCTTTTAGACAGATGCACGATACCTTGAGTAGACGCCCAGGCAGGCCGAGGTAGGGGTGTCAAGGATGTGAGTAGTGGGATGCGGTATTGTAAAGTCGGCAGGGAAGTCACGCCAAAGATATCAAGTATATAAGAACCCAAAGAGCCTAAGTATGTATTCCGAGAGTATCTAAGCGTTGCGATGGTTGTTGGCGTTGTTGTGGCAGAAAGTGCTGCTGGTGTTGCGCCACGGCGGTTGTTCCGTTACGATTGGATGCACGTTAAGGAGTCTGGTCTTGTTCCTCAAGAAGCTACCAGAAGGAAACTGCAGAACAACCGTTACTGGGACGAGAGCACCGCGGTGGGAGGTAGGGATATATGTGCGTGCATTTGAATGGTGTTTGGAAGGTTATGGGAAGGATAGTCTGAGGGCTTAGTGTATATGTGAGGAGACATCACGCTGGTGTGTCCCGGATAATGCATAATACATGGAAGTATCTTCGGAGGTATACTATGCCACTCTAGCTCTCGCTTACGTACGCCCCACCGTGATATACCTCACGCACCCATCCACTCCATCCCCCGCCTCCGTATGCCTTATCCTGGCATACTGGCATACCACCCCACCCCACCCCTCCTTCTAAACCTCTCACCTACTGCACAACCCTCTCCACACACCATCCCCCGTTCTTCTCCCTCCTCTGCACCACCCTCCTAACGCCCAACCCCCACCCCTGCGTTCCCTTCCTCCCCTGCAACGTCATCTCAACCTCACACTCCCTCCTCTCCACGCTCTCTTTCTTCTCCAACACCACCACCTTCCCCTTCGGCTTCCCTACCTGCAACAACGGCGTATTCAGCGCGATATTCACAATCTGCGGGCGTGTCACCGAGGTAAGGGGTTGCATGCGCGTCTTCGGGGTCTTCACCGCGTCGACGGCAGAGGGTGTTGCGCGCTGCAGATGCGAGTAGATGATGTACGCGGGGAGTTTATCGGGGCGGGTGCGAGCGAGGAGGGAGGAAGGGTGGAGGTAGACGTATCGTGCTTCGTGGTCGTCGGCGTTCTCTTTTACGCGTTCAGTGGATGGGAAGAGCGTGAGGTAGGGCACGTCGATAGCGGTTTTGGGTTTGCGAGGGAGCTCTGGGGGGACAGGAGCGAGGTCGGCGCGCAGAGCGATCTGGTCGATGAAGCCCGCGGCGCAGATCTGCGCCAGGAAGTTCACTTCTCGCTCGCTTGGCGATGGCAGTTTCGGTGCGAAGGCGGTGATGGCTGTGGGACGGTGAGCGCGCACGATGTTTGTTAGTTGCTGGCGTAGCTGGCCGGCTTCCCGCATGCCTTTTGCGTTGAGGAACATGTCTTCGCAGAAGTTATCGAGGTTAGACTCGTTAGAGTACTGGCGGACGGCGTTGAGGAGCTTGATGCAGTCGCTGTTGTTAGCCTTGTGCGCTAGTTTCGCTTGCGCTTTGTTGTATGCCTTCCTGAGACGGGACCGCTCTTCGGCTTCGATGTTGTCCTGCTCGGTGCGGATATGTGACGGATCTTGAGGTGGGGGGTCGCGCAATCCGAGTTTGTTCTCGGGGGTGATGAGCTCTGGGACGGACAGAGCGGCGACGAGAGCAATTGTTTGAGCTGTGAGATTTTGAGCTACGCCCATGACCAAAATACGCGCGAAGCGTGGGTTCAGCGGGTACAACGATAGTTCATGACCCAGCCTGGTGACCTTGCCATCGGTGGAGAGTGCTCCGAGGTACGATAGTAGATTCTCTGCTTTCTGTAGATGGGTGCGGTCCGGAGGGGTAGGGAACGGGAAGCCAACAACGGGAGCCCCCATACTCTTGAGCTGGAGAACCACGCCTTCGAGTGGTGTCCGCATGATTTCCGGCTCGGCATATTCATCGAAGTCGCGCTCGAATACGGCAGACGAGTACAAGCGGTAACAATGGCCTGGCCCAGTACGACCAGCACGACCAGCCCTTTGGTTGGCACTGGCTTTGCTGATCCAGCCGACTTCAAAGCTCTGGACGCCTGTTACAAGATCGTACTTCTTCTCTTTCGCTCGTCCACAATCGAATACATAGCGGATACCGGGGATAGTCAAACTCGTTTCCGCGACATTAGTGGCTAGCACAATGAGGCGGGACCCTTCGGGCGGAGGTTCGAAGACTCGTAGTTGCTGGTTTGTCGGCAGTTGAGAATAGAGCGGTAAGACATGGACCTTCATCTCCTCTTTCTCGGCCTCTTCCTCGCCAATGTCGAACTCTCCTTTGTCTTCGCCGTCAACACCCATGATGATGGAATCATCAGAATCCGACCCGTCTTCGTCTTGGTAGTCGTCGCTTTTTTCAGCACCAAGATCGATGTCCTCGGTCTCAAGTGTGGTCTCTTCCGGTGAGATCTGCACTTTGCCAGTTGAGACTTCCTTCCCTTGTGTAGTGGAGAAGGTCTGCTTCAACCGCTTCGCCAGGTACGTGATCTCATTCATGCCGGTCAAAAAAACCAGCATGCCTCCACGCGGGAGCTTGCGATGTCCTCTACAGACCTTCCTGTACATTTCCTCGACATAATCCCTTTGCGTCCTGCGAGCGAAATGATTCGTGACCTCATATTGCCGTCCCTCTGCCTTCAGCAGAGGTGGTGGTCCATGCCTAAACAAGCGCTTGTTCTCCGTAAAATCCGATATCCTCAGCGTAGCAGACATGATAATGAGCTTGAGCGGCTTAATCTTCGGGTCTTTCTTCGCCGTATCCGCGCGCAGATCGACAATCCTGCTGAGCATGCCGATCAGGATATCCGTGTTGACACTCCGCTCGTGGGCCTCATCGATGACGATGGCGGAGTACTTCGTTAAGATGAAGTCTTGCGATATCTCTCGTAGCAGCACGCCATCTGTCATGAATTTGACGGCTGTTCTCGCGCTTGTTGAGGTGTCGAATCGGATCTGGTACGCCACCTTCGTCTTGTGGTTGCCCAGTTCGTCGCCCACGCGCGTCGCCATGCTCACCGCAGCGACTCGTCGCGGTTGTGTGACTCCGATCATGCCTGGCGTAGGACCATCCGGTGCGCCGTATCCAGCCTCAAACAGGAATTGCGGTACCTGTGTGGTTTTGCCGCTACCTGTGGCTCCCCACACCACGACCACGTCATTGTTATGTATCGCCTCCATGATCTTCTGTTCCTCTGCCACAACCGGCAATTGTAGTCGTGCCTCTTGTATTTCTGGCGTTCGCTCCACCGCGACACTGTATGCCTTGCGCGTGCCATCGGTTGCCGTCTTGGTCTCGAGTTCGGGTGGGAGAGGCTCTGCTTCCGGCTCACGAGGCGTGAAGCTCTTCGGTTTCGGAGGCACCGCGTACGTCAGGTTATTCGTAGGCACAAATCCGACGACTTCATTTCGTTCCGCTGTGGCCCAAGCTTTGAACGCATTCGTCCGCTCTTTTCGTGCCGCTTTCTTGTCGTCTTCGTCTTCGCTCGTTTCACTCGTCTCGCTTTCGCTATCACCTCCTTCGTCCGAGTCTTCTTCGGAATCTTCTGACCCTGATGCCGACTCGTCTTCTTCCTCGTTGTCCGAGCTCGCAGACTCCTCAGACACAGAGCCATCTTCGTCTGAGCTGAAACCCTCCCACTCAACCTCCTGCTCAACAACAACCGGCTTCTGCTTCCTCTTCCTCTTCTTGACTTGTATAACCGGCTTCCCACTCTCATCCACCTCCATCGGCCTCTTCAGCCCCGCCCCAAAGAGCCCCGCCCCACCCAAAGGCTTCGTCTCCTTGCTTCCCGCTGATGTACTCTGCCCGTCGCCCACTTCCTCTCGCGCAGATCTCGCCTCAGGTATCTCGGACCTCGCATTGCTCCTTCCGGTGTCCCTCGACCTAGCTTTCTTAACCGGCTCCTCCTCCTCTTCCTCCTCCTCTTCAGACGAATGAAACCCCACCTCCTTCTGCTCCTCCACCCGTTCCCTCTTCCTCTTCCTCCCCACATTAACACCCAAATCCTTCGCGCTCCGAAACGAGCCCGTATCCACCTTCTGCTCCGCCAACTTCTTCAACAGCACCAAATTCTCCTCCCTCTTCAACTTCGTCTCAACGTACTTATCCAGACGCTTCTTCTTCTTAGAGCTCATCTTGCCCTCGCTCTCCTGAATAAGGGTATTCTTCATCGAGGCCTTAGCCTCAGCGCGTGCGCGCTGGTTTGACGGGAGGAGCTCGAGCGCGTTTGGGTCGGCGGCGGAGGGTCCATCGTGGGGAGGTGCGTCGCGTGCGCGCACTTTGTGCTTGTGCTGGCGGGGGATGTGTTTGGGCATTGCGTCTCGGCTGTGTGTGCGACCCCAGAAAGAGTACACTTCAGCTCTCGTTGCGTTGTGCTGTGCGTCTACCTTTCCACCCTAGCTCCCACGGGCGCATTCTTCCAAAATTTTGGTGGGCCCGGAAACGCCGCTAACTCCGATATCTCACCGCCCGGCAGAATCCCGCTACTCCTACCAAACCTACCCATCACACCCATACCCCAGCCTCAGTCCACAAAATGACAGCTCCAGCTTCAGTCGGGTATAAAGTGGATGTGACACCCTTCCCCGCACCCTCAAAATCCCACAGCACCAGCATATCCGGCCACCCCACGACCGCAACAACCCTCTACTTCGCAGACAAGATCCTCATAACAGTGACGCAGTATGGGCGGTTGGCCCATTGGGTAACCTCCCTCCCACCTCCCGCCTCCTTTCCACCGCTTTGTGTCTGACTACCCTCTAGGTCCATGTCCCCCTCGACGTCTCAGCCACCGACTCCTCCCTGCACCACATCCACTCAGACCTCGACTCCTCTGCGCCAGCTTCAGATCTCCTCCCCATGCACCAGCTCACCGCAACCACCATCCTCGGCGGCACCGTGCCGGAGCTAGACGTGATCGCACAAACCCTAGCCACCAACGTCGCGAGCGCCATAAAGACGCGAAACGAGCGGGAGCTGAGAACCGTTGTGTTGGGCACGGGGCTTGATAGGAGTATGAGTGGGAGGGAGGAGTTTAGTGAGCTGGTCGGGTTGGTGCTGGATGTGCTGTGAAGGAAAGATGCAATGAGAGAGGCATGACTGTTATGAGGTCTTTACACATGAAGTGCACGTAGCTAGTACGATGCATACGAGGTTTTGGGGTTTCAGGAATCGAGGAGTCGCAGTGCATCAGGTATCATGACGAGAGACAATGACCCACTCAGCGCATTGGAATGCAACAAATACAGAGAAAATCAACAATTCTCGAGGATATGGAATGTCCAGGTTTCTAAGCTACAATCTTACGATCCTCGGTCATGCCATACGCGAGCCCAAGCTCCACCAGCGCGGCATTATCAATCCCCCCTTCAGATGATTCGCCATTTTGTGAGAAACCCTCGCCATTGATCCCCATTGTAACAGAGCGCCGGCGTGATACCTCCGCGACTAGGCTTGCCATAGTGTCTCGAACCGTGTGCACGAATACGCTTAGAAGCATTTGCGGTGAACGATCGAAGGACCACTCTCGTCGTACTCCTGCTTCGAGATCCACATCTGCTGGAAAGTGGAGAGCGAGGCCAAAATGGAACCACCGATCCAGACAGAGTACTTGCGCTCCGGAGGAGCGATGATCTTGACCTTCATCGACGACGGGGCAAGCGCGGTGATCTCCTTCTGCATACGGTCGGAGATACCGGGGTACATGGTGGTACCACCAGACTGGAGACCGTTAGCGCTGTACTACATAGATAGGGAAAAAGCGACTTACCATGACAATGTTGCCGTACAGGTCTTTCCTGACATCGACATCGCACTTCATGATGGAGTTGAAGGTGGTGACGTGGATACCACCGCTCTCAAGACCAAGGACCGAAGGCTGGAAGAGAGCCTCAGGAGCACGGAAGCGCTCGTTGCCAATGGTGATGACCTGTCCGTCGGGAAGCTCGTACGACTTCTCCAAGCTAGAGCTCTGGCTGGCAGTCTGGATCTCCTGCTCGAAGTCAAGCGCAACGTAGCAAAGCTTCTCCTTGATGTCACGAACGATTTCGCGCTCGGCGGTGGTGGAGAAGGTGTAGCCGCGCTCGGCAAGGATCTTCATGAGGTAGTCGGTCAAGTCGCGACCAGCCATGTCGACACGCGAGATGGCGTGAGGAAGAGCAAAACCCTCGTAGATGGGGACAACGTGAGTGACACCGTCACCGGAGTCAAGCACGATACCAGTGGTACGACCGGAGGCGTACAGAGACAAGACGGCCTGGATGGAGACGTAGAAGGCAGGCGCGTTGAACGTCTCGAAAACGATCTGCGTCATCTTCTCACGGTTGGACTTGGGGTTGATGGGAGCCTCGGTGAGCAGGACGGGGTGCTCCTCGGGTGCCACACGCAGCTCATTGTAGAAGGTGTGGTGCCAAATCTTCTCCATGTCGTCCCAGTTGGTCACGACACCGTGCTCGATGGGGTATCGGAGCGTGAGGATACCACGCTTTGACTGTGCCTCATCACCGACATACGAGTCCTTCTGGCCCATGCCAATCATGATACTGCGCTGGTCATTAGCTGGCGAGTCAGTGCGTGGGTCGGAGGGAACTTGTACCCATGGTGGCGCGGTCGGCCGACAATGGAGGCTGCGGAACCGTCAGTAGATGCACTTCAAGGCCTGCATGTGCTGGTCGCCCGCGAGTTCGCTGGCTTGAGACGCTGTCAGGTTGCCGTAGGGCCACTTACGAAAGACTGCTCGGGGCGCATCGTCACCGGCGAAACCGGCCTTGCACATACCCGAACTGAAAACGGTCAGCTCACGTCCATTCCATGGCATTTGCTCATCGCGCCATGCTGTGGTGTTGTCGGTGGTCGTTGTGGGCGCGGGGCCGCCGTGGCTGATAACCCCACAACAGGGATGACGAAGGTTCAAAATCGGGGTGCTCACCCATTGTCAATGACGAGGGCTGCGACTGTAGTAGAATCGACGTTAGCAGGGCTCTTTGAAATCAAGACCGCGCAGTTGGAGCTTCATCTTGCGACGGGAGTTCGCGCTGGGTGAGGCGTGACTTACCTTCCTCTTCCATGGTGACGGATCAGATAGGGTCAGAGATTAGTGGTGGTGGTTAGATGCGGTTCGGGGTGGCTGCAGCAATTGGGGGTCAGCGTCGGGTCGCGACAGGTACGGCCGTGGAGAGGTCGTAGAGGGTGATGGGGAGCTTACAGGTATGGGGTGTCGGTGGTGATGAGGTTGCGCTGTGCAAAGAGAGGCAAGTGTCGGTGGGTGTGCTAAATAAGCGGGTCTCGACCTTTAGCGGGGCGGCAAGAGCGACGAGGTTGGTGAAGAAGGGGGCACTGCCACGGATTGACGGAGCAGGATTCACAGATTCCAGCCTCAGACTTTCGTTGCAGCCAGATGGCCTTCAATGTTCAGTTCAGAGTGGCCACTTATACACGTGGCTAGGCTACAACATTTCTATGAATATCTTATGTGCGTACGCAAGCTTTACGCCCTAGATGAGGCCTGCCAAGCGGTTTATGGCGTTGCCTACACTGTCTTCTCGTTATGTGACATTTGCACACTCAGCGCACGACGTGTTCGCCTGCGGCGACGTGTCGAGAGCAAGGCGAGGCTGTACGGGCGGCATATCTGACCGCGGACTGCACAGCGGCGCTGGTCCTGGGCATTCTCGCCAGCCGCATGAATGCTCACCGCCTCGCCTCGCATCATCCCCGCGTATTTGTGCAAGCTCCGGATGTAAGGTCACGTGCAATGAGGGGCACTGGGCATCTGGGCACATTACAGCACGAGCGCGTGGGGTGTTTTGACTGAAAATGCGCAATTGAAGCCACCTCCAACATTCGCGTCGTGAAGAATCTTGCAGTGCTACCTTCCAGTCTCTTGGCCTTAGTGCTTTGTGAACAGCTGCACCTGCTGTCAACGTTGCCTCCAACTGCGGCAGGGACCCGCCTGAGCCGTGCCGAAGTGTCGAGAACGTTCGCGCGCGGTCCTGCGTCATCCGCCAAAACTTCGCGCGTCGACGCCTAATAAATACGCTGTCGCATACAAAACTCCAACACTTTCTGCCCCGACCAGCAATCGTTTGGAAAATACCACACGACACAATGAACAACCCAAAATTCAACGACCTGCTCAAATGGGGCATTGAAAATTCCGAAGCGTCGCGGAACGACCCCAATGCGCCCAAGAACCCAAACACGCAGCTCGACCCGCAGACGCTGCAGGAGATTTTGAGCGGCATTTCGGGGCCTTCTGATGCGGAAATGATGAAGCGCAAGATGGAGGTCATCACGCAGCCAAACTACACGCTCGACCAGAAATTACAAGCCTTCGAGGACTTCGAGATGTTGGTGCAGGGCATTGACAATGCGAACAACCTGGAGCCCTTGAAGCTGTGGATGCCGCTCATCGAGCAACTAGAGCATGAAGAGGCGGAGTTGCGAAAGTACGCTGCATGGTGTGCTGGCACAGCGGTAGAAAACAATGTGAAAGCACAGGAGCGGGTAAGTGGATGCCTCGTCCCATCAATCGAAGACGATACTGACCGTCAGCAGTTACTCGTGCTGGGCGCACTGCCCACCCTTGTCAAGCTCGCGACCGAAGACGACGATGTCTCCGTGCGTAAAAAGGCCGTGCGGGCGCTTTCCTGCGCAACTCGAAACTATCAACCAGCCCTAGACGCTGTCGTCGACAGCGTACCCTCCACGTTCAAACCAGAGAAGAAGCTGGACGCGGGCGACATGGATTCCGTCGACAGCTTGATCAACCAGCTAAGGACGGATGCGGACCGCACTCGTTAGACTACGACTGTTACGAATACGCATATGCATTTGAACGGCGTTGGTTGGATAGGGCAAAGGTCTGGACTTGATACCACGGGATGATCATGCATGGGCAATTACTGGAGGTACTGTAGGTAGACAGTTGGGCAAATATACACACATGTCTCGGAGACATTCACGATGAGGCGTTACCTTCTCCCGGAGTCTCCCTGAGATGGAGTGTTATGTTCAGTCCCCAAATACCCTTCTTGAACGGGAGAAGCAATCCAATGAAATTTACAGCACTAGTCTCTCTGTTCTGGATGCATTGAGCATATAACTAAACAGAATCTATCCATTGTACCAATAATCACTATCAAATTCGTGTGGTTACAGCCTCTATAGTTTCTTTCAGATACCCGTGTCGCAATGAAGTTCCACGGAAACGTCACCTTGCGGCCTGAAAATGCGTGGTCCTGATGCCTGGAACAACAGCTTATGTTTTATGTTCATGGCCCATGCATATGCCAGCCGCAGCCGCAAAATCAAGCGAAGCAAAATGCAGGCCTCGATTGGGCTGCACGAACGCTCTTTACGCTGCATGGAAAGCCGAACGGCGGCACATGGATAGCGTTTGTCAGTTCTTCCTTCCTCCTCGGGCTAGCGCGTTCGTTAACGCAATTTTAAGCGCTGGGGACTAAGAGTTAAGCATCGCCCCCAAGACTTCTGCCATCTTTGCTACAGCGTTCTCGTTTTGCTGAAAGTGACATACAACTTTTGATGTCCCGTTCTGTGTCGTGGTACAGGATCATTCTGCCAATTGCGAACATACGCCCGAGTCTTGTTCGGCTCAAGACTAATCATCCCATTCTCCCGATAACAAGGTCACAACATTGAAAGATGCCCCCATTACCGCCGAGGCCACATCTAGAAGAGGACGATCCTCAAATAAAAATCAATGATGAGCGAACGCCGTTGCTCGCAGCCGTCACATCCGCACCCCTCGCAGAAGGAGCAGAGGCCGAAGTAGCTGCCGAAACAGCACACCATGGGACCCAGCCGAACGAGGACGAAGATGAAGCACCACTAGACCTTACGCAGATCTTTCTTCTGTGCTATACGCGTCTCGTTGAGCCTGTAGCATTCTTCGCCATCTTTCCCTACATCAACTTTATGATCGAGAAGACGGGCGGCGTTGCCAAGGAGGACGTTGGCTTCTACTCCGGTCTGATTGAGAGTTTGTTTTCCGCTACGCAAATGTGCGTGATGATCTTCTGGGGAAGAGTAAGCAAGAAGAACAGACCTTAAGCAATGGCCAAATTGGACCACTGACACGGATAGGCCGCCGATCGTTTTGGGCGAAAACCGATCCTCGCTCTCTCGCTCTACGGCGTGAGTATATGTACTGCTTTGTTCGGTCTAAGTCAGTCACTATGGCAGATGATATTTTTCCGCTGCTTAGCGGGTGTTTTCTCCGGTACTGTGGTGTACGTGAGGCTGTGTTCAACGCCGGGGATGCCGTAGCTAAATTCTCACAGAACCGTCCGTGTCATGCTCACGGAGAATAGCACGAAGAGCACGCAAGCTCGTGTGTTCAGTTATTTTGCTTTTGTCGGCAACATGGGGATATTCGTGGGGCCGTTGATAGGTATGACTTTTCCGTATCTTACAGAAGCCGTAAACTGATTCTATTCTCTGTAGGATCGTCGCTTGAACGTCCAGCCGACAAGTTTTCATCATTGTTCGGCCATGTTCAGTTCTTCAACGACTTCCCATACGCTCTTCCTGGATTTGTCACCGCCTTCGTCGGTCTCAGCGCCGCCATCCTCGTCACCTTATTCGTCAAAGAGGTCTGCATCGCACCGCTCCCATCCACGCATTCATAATAACACTCACCGCAGACACTACACGTCCACCACGACCAGCAAAAGTCCCCTGCCTCGCCCATGACGACATGGGAGCTTTTCAAGTACCCCGGCGTCGCACAATGCTTGCTCATCTACAACTACTGCATGCTCCTCGCCTTCGCCTTCACCGCCGTCCTCCCCGTCTTCATGTACACGCCCATCCCCCTCGGCGGCCTATCCCTCTCGTCAAAGTGGATCGGAATCTACATGGCGCTCGGCGGCGCGGCGCAAGCCTTCTGGCTGCTGGCGCTGTTCCCGCCGCTGCACAGGCGCATCGGCACCGGCGGCGTGCTCCGCTTCTGCGCGTTTATTTGGCCTATCTTCTTCGCTGTGGATCCGGCATGCAACCTCCTGCGCCGTCAGGGGCTGGATGTGCCGTTTTGGATAGCGTTTACGTTCTCGAGCGTCTTTGGGTGCTCGGTCGCGATGGCGTTTAGTACGTATACGTTTACCTTGCTATTCTTGTGAACGAATGAGGACTAATGGAAGCAGCTTGTGTACAACTCGCGATCAACGATATCTCGCCGTCGCATGAGAGCTTCGGCACGCTGAATGCGCTTTCACTGGCGCTGCAATCGGGGCTTCGGGCGGTCGCTCCTGCGGCGTCTACAGCGCTGTACGCAATTGGTGTGAAGTATCGGATTTTCTACGGTCAGCTATTTTGGGTCGTGGTTGTGGTGGTGGCTATTGGTTTTATTTTTATTGTGAGGATGTTGCCGGAGAAGGCGCAGGGGAGGCCGAAGGCGCGGAGGAATGGTCAGGCTTAGGCGT
This sequence comes from Bimuria novae-zelandiae CBS 107.79, assembly GCA_010015655.1. Taxonomy (NCBI): domain Eukaryota; kingdom Fungi; phylum Ascomycota; class Dothideomycetes; order Pleosporales; family Didymosphaeriaceae; genus Bimuria; species Bimuria novae-zelandiae. The sequence continues at coordinate 344,242 of ML976733.1, forward strand.
ATACTTTGTTTAACGAAGGGTCACTTTGTTGGCACAGGGTCAGTTATGAGACCTCTATTCAGTCGCGTCTTTGTACGCGGTGGTAAGCCACGATAAGCGATACAGCGGTTGACTGTGAGGTACTATGTATCCGGTGTTACTCGCCATGGAAGATTCTGTGGACGGCATGTAATAGAACCTCTAAGAATTCATAGTGTGTGCCCAATGTGGTTCAGCTGCTACAACTGAAATATTATTCTAGCCTGGATACAATTCTTAAGTACTAACTCTATGTATAAGCATCTCCAGCGACAGCCTTAATCGCAACATCGCCGCGCGTTGTCTACAATCATTATTCCAGATCGTGATATTTCCCGCGGTAGCACGGCTCTTGTATTAATCCACGTCCCACTAGTGACAATACTCTTACGCGCATAAAAATAGCCTAGCGGAGCGTGCCTATAGGTCCAGCCAGTAGGTACTACTCTACTAAATCTAAGAGACCACATGGTTCTGGTACAAATCATTCTATACTACCCAAAAACCAACCAGAAAGTACCAAAAAAAAGCTACCCATCCTCCAAAACGACCCCATCTAAAACCCGTAAGTGCAAGGTTAGAGCCGCCCAGTCCGGGCCGAACCCCTGCCTCATCACACCACTACCCGAGGATAGTGGCACTCAGCCGGGATTCGAACGCGCGCCGTTGTGAACCCCCAGAACCCACATGTCCGACCAATGGAACAGGCGATGATACGATAGGCACCTGCCACATTTATTGTAGCCACGTGACTTGACGTCAGAGGTGGTATAAATGGAAGGTGCTACCTAGGTGCACGGACTAGGGACTCAACAAAAGCTCTCCTTCTTCCCTCTCTGCTCAACAGCAGACTCCTCACTCAACACACTCTTTTCTGCAGATAGCAATACAGCTTGTTGTCCTTATATGCCTACCTGCCTGCTTACATTTATTTATTATATACGCCGCAAAAGCGGACGTCGGTTAATGGAGCAAGATATGTTGTGGGAAAAGTGAAAGGTGAAGGGTTGAAACCAGCCTGACCTTCATGCTTGCACACGGCCACAGGAGTCGTACTATAAGCTTCTTGGGGATGGTTGCGGCTGTTTGATTGACTTTATATTAGAGCAATTACCCGCTGCTGTGAGGGCACTGACGCTGGCTGTCCTGCTGGAGTAGGCCGGTGTACCTCCTTCACTTTACAAACAGGCGCGCTTCGTGGCCGCTACGCCGTCCTTACGTTCGACGGCCTCCCGCTGCTCTACAACACCTCTCTCTTTCTAATCACCTGCCTACGCGCCGACGGCGCGTCTTGTCGGCTATATCTTCTTTAAAATTGCCGAGGACTTGTCACTTTGCACCTCTCGTCTGATGAGCTCTCCGTGCCGCCTTGATCAATTCATCAGTGCTAAGAGGGTCACACTTCCACTGGCCATTGCTCCACGGAATAGGTGTGTGTGCTATTTGCGAGATTTAATATCCTTAAATGCAATGGATACAGGTCTTGGTATAGAAAAGTAGAAATAAATATTATTCATGAATGAAGTGCTTAGCTCTCAGCGCAAGTAGATGCTGTTAAACTTGAGTTGTCCACGCCGACATTCATACACATTAGTTTCAGTGACAAATTAAATAGATTGTTCGTTGCAAAATAATCAGCAAATTTTGGACAAAGAGGATTAGAAACATAAAAGCTCATCTGCACAAGTATTTCCTATCCTCAACGAGGCTCAAAAATTGCCATCCAAACTATCCATCAGCCATGGCCGAAGATCTAAAGGAATGATGTGAGGTTTTCGTAAGCGTACTTCCTGAGACCGAAGGTTTTAGTGCTGTTGCGGCAGAACTATGTGTGTATGAGTAGCTGGTTCGAGATATCTTCGCCAAGATCTGCGAAAGCGTAAAGGTCGAGCTGGAGAACCTCGAAAGAACTTGAGCAAACACCACACGAGGAAGAGGAGCTCGGAGATGAAGATGGCCAGGGCGTCCCAGGTGCATTGAAGCAGCACTCTGTTGGACTCTATATACCGTCCAATATGAATCCGCTGAAGTGGCTATTTGACGTAGGGAACAACTCAAAGCAAGAAATTGATATAAGCAAACTCCAAAGCGCTCACGAGCAAGAAAATCGTACAATCCACCGTGTGCGTGATGCTCTATTGGAAATGGTTCGCAACACACTCGAGGCACAAGATTCTAGCCCAGGTGCTAACCTCCCAACTACCGAGGAGGAAGCATCCGTATCCAGTGAGGATGATATTGAAGCCGATGTTGAACGATGAACCAGAAGCACCGGGTCCTCTAGCCGATTCTGATCAAGACGCCATATATCAAATGACCATCGTGCCTTTGCTGGTTCCCTAACCAGCCGGTACCTCCACCGGGTCCCAACAACAACTATCAAATGACCATCCGGGACATATCACGACCTGGGACAAGGATTTGGGATCTGAAGGAGGGTAATTATGTCCTGAATCTTCCTCGTAAAAGTGTAAGTCCCAAATTCTTCTGCGTTTGCTCTTTCCCTTGTACATCGGGGAAGACCCCACACTTCATCACAGACGAAGATGCTCAGTTTGCGACACTCACATTTCTTACAAAACGATGAAATCAAACTCTCTTCAACTAATACAATCGCCTTAGCTCCTCGTGCAGGCGATACATCTGGTTCGCAAGTCTTAGGTCAAGCCACAGGGTCAGCCACCGGTGCGTCCGTGAAGAAGAAAAGCGGGAAGTCGAACGTATCAAGGAATAAAAAAGACCGAAAGAAACTTGTCGGACAGAGAAATGGATACGTCACCTTCTGCAAAGTTTTCAACGAATGCTTGTGTAAAGCACATGGCTTAAAAGAACAAGAGACGCGACAGTATGTAATTCACGTTTGGAATAAGCTGAACCCCGACCAGAAAGCACCGTACATGGATATTACAAAACGAGATGCAGACCGATTGTGAGAAGATAGTCGGATCGGCCGGTCCGACAAAACGGGATCCGACAAAGCGTGGGAGGAAATGTTAAAAGAAGCTAGGCTCCTTGAATGGCCCCCTGCTGCGCGTGACGCCATCCAGAACTTACCGAAGCTGGAACCCCAGGAATCTAATGCAAACTCAACCACAAAATCAAATAGTCAGACGGGGAGCTGCAAGAAACCGCAAGACACGCCGGGTAAAGATAAGACCACTACCACAATGCCGCTGACAAGCTTGCGAAGCTTTTATAAGGATACATTTTCGCATGCTAGCAAAAGGGTTGGAAAAGACTCCCAGAAAACTGGTAGAGAGACTGGCAATAGGCATTCCCTTCCGCCTGACCGCCGACGAAGCGCTATTTCTCCTGCTCTTCTGACTGCTCCAGGCTCCACTCTACCTCGCCCTGGGCACGTTTCTCCTTATAACACTAAGCAAGGCGCATCATGAGCTACTTCCCGAAATGCTACATCAAAGACTACCGCATCAAGGCAGAGAGATAACCAAGGCACTGCTAGAAGTGAAAAGGGAGATACGCTCATGATCGATGATGACGAGCTTTGACCACGGCGACCCAGCCCGCTAAAGTTCCACGGAATGGATGCTTGTGTTATTTGTACTCTAATTGTTACACTTAGGTTTCGCATGACCTGTTTAGGTCGTTAAAAGAAACCCTGGAGCCCCTTTAGTTCGATCCATACTATACGTACTAAATCTCTGCGCATAACTTCGTCTAAATCTCGACGGGATGATAGCAACATCTAGTTATTACGTACATAGCTTGGAAAGGCCCGTATGTGTAGCATCATGAAATTCAGAATTAATTATGACTACTCATCTCCGCTGTCCAATTCTGATCATGAAGGTGCAAAACTATATACAACAGCTCTATTCAGCTCCATCTTAGTCCTGTGTGTTAGCTTAGGGTGAGTAATACAATAGCCGACTTTTGTTTTCTTAGTCCTTCGTGTTACCCTAGGAACGCTACAGAGCTCGCGCCGCAGCAGCTTGAGAAACAGAATTGATTATGCACATTCATCCATCACATCAAAATCGAACGCGAAACAGATAAAAATTAAAAGTATATTCTATAGAAAGGGGTTTTAGAACCGAACAAAAGGTTGGATAGAGGAAGGAAAATTGTGCTAGAGCCCTAACGGTCAGGTGTCGGTATCAAAGTATCGGCCCAAGAGGGCGTAATCGTCTGCGGTCCACCAGCCATCGGGTATAAACCAAGAGTCGGAAATATTTAACCAAATCCCAAGAACGCAACAGATCGCAAGCGAAGATATCGACAATCGAAGCTTAGAGACGCCGAGCCCTATTGTGTCGCGGCACGTGACCCAATGCTTGGAATCGTGAATTCGATTGCCGTACCCGTCGCCACACTCACACTCAGATCTCGTCCTCTTCTTCATCGAAGTCGTCTTCCTCGCCCATGTCGTATAGAATCCGACCACCTTCGCCGCCTTCTTGCTTCTGCGCATCGAAATAAGGCAGAACAACATTCTCGCGCGCGGCTTTCTGCTTGTCGGTTAAGGCAAGGTTGAACGAAGTTTCCATTTCGTTGCCCGCAGCTCCTCCAACTCCGGTGGCAGTAGTGTTGCTATACGCGGGATGCTGACGGAGCAAGGTGACAAACTCCTGCTTCAGGGTACCAAATGGTCGGCCTTGGAGCGGCTGATGGTAGTCGGTAGTAACGGCGCGGCGGAGAAAATACGTCTCGGACTCAGGACGGCCGGACTTGCGGCGAAACTCGGCTTCAAGAACGATACCGCGGGGGTCATTCGCGTTGAGGTCCTGCACGATGCCTTCTGCGCCAGTGGCCATGCCGAATGTTGGTTCCGGGAGGGAGCGCTCGCGTGCGGCCTTCGCGGCGAGGACGTGCGACAGCGAACGGCACGTAATAATGGAGGTTGCCAGGTACTTGAGAATCTCGAGCAGCTGAGGGGCATAAGCATCAGTGCCGGAGGCGGACGGTTGGACGAACATGTCGGTGTGGTAGACGCCGACGAGCGTGGAAGCGAACTTGAGGACAACGAGGTTGAACAACTCGGTGATGTCGATGCCTTTCATAACGACAGTATCGTACATATTGTCGATAATGACGAGGCTCTCTTTATGATCGCTCATGGCTTGTTCGACACCCTTGAGGATTTCGCGACCGGTTCGAGCACTCCAGCCGGGTACCTGGCGTACAGCTGGGTGAATTCGTGTGCCTTCGAAGGAGACTAGGATGACCTTGACGTTACGAGAGAGCCCACGAATAACCATCTCCTGCAGAAAGGGCATCGCACGCTGGTTGAGGTCATCCAGAACCAAGGTGAACGGCGAAGTATTGGTGCGGATGCTGAGCAGGTTCGACATGAGGTGAATCGCATGGCGTTGGGCTTGTAGCTCATTGAAAGGGCGCGACATGGCGTGCTTGGAATTGCGTTCGCGCGGGCTTCGTAATGTAGGCTTGCGCTTGCGAATACCGACTGCCGATGGGGTGTTATTGGTACTCTTGATCCAGCTCTTGCAGTCCACAGCGCGGGTCAATTTGAGCGCCTTGGTTCGATTGTCGTTGGCCGAGTTCCTCGCTTGTGTACGATAGACGTGGAGTTCGCCGACCCACTTGGGAAGCTCAGTCTGGCCGGTGAAAGCTTGAAAGCTCTGCAGGAATGTAGGATCTGTGAATCCTGTCGAGAAGCTCATGTTAGCAAGGTCGGGGTCGGTGGCATCCATAACGCCGGTAGGTGGGAGAAATTGTGAGGTGAGGGAACCAGGGACAAGGATGAAAGCTGGTATGGGAGGAGGTAGAAGGCTGATGGCAGCTTGCTGTCTTTATCGCGCCGATAAATGGCGAAGGCTGGGCACTAGCACGTGGCTGGTTGCCTAGGGTACACTGGCGAGGGAGCGATGAGATTGAGGATTAAGCATACCTTAACTAGAGTTGAAGTGAATGACGGCGGTAATGGTGGCGGATCCCGTAATGATAGTTATTATTCGGTCCAGGCTTTGTTCGAGGCTCTGTCTGTGCTCTGAATCCACATATCTATCTCTTTGAGTCTAAACTGATTTGGAGGGTCAACTTTGGTCAACCTTCTCATCGATGCGGTAGATCTGGTAAGAGTCAACTTCTGGCGGGCATCATTTTTAGTGCGTACTAGTCTAAGAATGGCCTAGCGCATGTCGGAGTTAGGCAAGTGTGTTGCCGGTCCCCGCAACTTACAATCGACAACATCATAAAGTACTGAGCAGGCAACTTCGGGTCGCGTGAGATGGTGTTCTCTCAGACTCTTATTTTTTTTTTACCGGTATGACGCAGGGTACGCAATCGTCGCGCCCAGCTCGACCTCAATCCCCGCATTTTCCTCCACACAATGCTCCGCGCGTTTGGTTCCTGACAATAGGTTCCTCGCCGATTGCGATTGCATTGGCGCGCCAAGTGCTTGATCATGGGGACTACGTAGTAGCCGGTGTGGTCCCTCAAGAATTTGAGAAGAGAGTTGGGCAAAGCGAGGACTTCCGTGCGTTCCTAGAAGATGTGAAGCACAACGAACGATGGCGGGAAAGGCTAAGAGTTGTTGGGCTGGATGGAAGGGTAGTAGGTCAATGTCAGGCTGCAATTGCAGAGGCTGTAGAAGCATTCGGGCGTGTCGATGTGCTGCTCGGTAATACAAGTGAAGGTGAGATATTACGCAAAGGTTTTGTCTGAGTCATGCTAAGGTCTATGGAGCTGTCATCGGCGCAGTGGAAGAGTTAGCTCAAAGTAGTCAGACGATTACTCTCGTGCAGGATACATTCGAGACTAACTTCTTTGCCAACGTCAACATCATCAAAGCTGTCTTGCCAACGATGCGCGAAAGGAAGAACGGACACATCATCATGTTAACGGGTATCAGTAAGCTTTAGCAAGGATAATTCGACATTGACACAAGCTTATAGTTGGCAGCCGGACACCTTGGTACACCCGGTTTGGCGATGTACTGCTCGTCACAATGGGCTATCGAAGGATACTGCGATGTACGTATGCCTGGCGCGAAGAGCTCGCACTGTATTGACCAAGTCCAGAGTTTAGCGTACGAGATCGCTCCGTTCAACATAAAGATGTCGATTGTCCAAGCGAACATGGAAGTCAACGTCCTCACCAACAAGATGACGTCCGTTCCTCCAATGCGCGAATACCTACAAGCCGAAAACCCTGCGCCGCTTGCACGCGACATCTTCTCCAACCTCCTCGACAAGCTTGACCGCGTCAATAACCCTCTGCCGTACCCCGAAGAAAAGTCGCCTACAGACAGCATTTCCACCCCAAGTCCCGATGCTACTATTCACGAGCCCTCGATAGGTGATCTACTCAGCTCGGATACTGTCACGTCCTTGTACGCCCCTTTGCCATCGGTGGTAAAAACGTCGTTGGTAGCGGAGACTGTGCATGCTTTGACGGCCATTGGTGGTCATGATAACCCTCCTGCGCGACATATTGTAGGATTGGAGGGCGTGACTGCCGTGAAAGAGAAGCTGAAAACAACAAGTGAGGAACTGGAAGATTTCGTAGAAGTGAGTAATGCTGTGGATATCGCGCGACAGTACGATCAGTCTGCCATGGCATCACATGATACCTAAGGGCCGGGTATAAAGTGGAGATGCTCGGCGACTGTATTGCTCGTGCTGGGGTAACACGCCGGACTAGGACAGAATAGACTGTAACTGTCTTACCCAATCCTGTACGTTCTATGTTGGGTGCAGGCCCGTCGTGGTTTTGTGGATTCTGCAGTTGACTGTGTGCACTTGCAATTTTGCCCAGTCTGTGGTCGATGTCCCAAAAAGCTCGTCTTCTGGCGCCCATTCAATTCTCTCAGTTCTGAGTAATGCTGTGACTCATTTTCTGGGTTGATTGGTCACTGACCACAGAGCCGCGTGCGCTTCGCAAACGGACTCTGTCATTCAATGTCTCTGTGCGGCTCTTTCTCTCTAGGCCGAGTCGCCTTCATTCTGCATTTGAAGCGCCCTCATTCTGCTCTCGTACCAATTCCCATCTGCACAGCTCGTCGCAGCTCTTCACACAGCACTTCACAGCTCTTCACACAGCTCTTCACAGACACACTCCTTTCAGATTCTACCCCATCATGTCCGTCCACACATACCAGCAGAAGCAGGCCATGCACCAGCGCCTAACTTCACTCTACGCACGCAAGATGCGCCACATCCCCGCCAGCCTTTTCATCAACCAGCGCAAGCCTACATTCAAGGAGGTCGTCCTCGAGAGCAACCAATGCAACTTCGTCGGCAGCATTCCCGGGAAGTACGACCTGGGGTGGTCCTTCTCCAACTTCAACCGGCTCGCGCATTGGGGCTTCCAGGCCTGCAAGTCACACAATTTCGACGAGATGGAGCTTGCCAAGGGCATCTGGTTCCTCGGTCTCGACGTCAAGCACAGCTTCAGTGCGCGCTCTGAGCACTCGGTGCTGAACATGCTCTGCGTGCTCTTCACCCATGCGCTGCCGGACCCCGACCGTGTCTGCGAAGTGGCCTTGACGGCAGACTTCCGCAATTCTTTGCACCAGGCCTTTGAAGTGAATGCACTGTACGCGTCCACGGCCTACGACACCGTTCTCCAGGAGAGGTTCCTCGAAACCTGGAACCACAATGCTGCTGACCTCGACGTCATTGTGTGGAAGCCCTCGCAGAGGGACGCCATGCAGCGTGTAAGTATTCCCTCGCACCCTGTTGCAGCTGCAACCCTGCAATCACGAAGCTAATCAAGTCCATCCAGGCTGTCGACAAGCTCGCCACTGCCGTGCCTCCGCTGCTCTTCCCCATCGAGCACTTCTTCATGCAGGCCCAGAAGCAGCCGGAGGATGTGCGCGCGAAGTGTGCGGTTCTGTGGGCCATTCGCTGGCTCACACATGCATGCACAGGTGAAGGCTGAGCGGCAGCGCGCTGAAGCCGCCCTTCGCGATGACATGGCGGACCTCACTGACAGCATCGCTGATATGGGCCGGGATGCACTCGATTACCTTAACGATCCCCATTCTTTCCGCAATTCGGACCTCCTGAGTGCACTTGCGGTCCCTGTCGACGAGAACATTCAGCCTCTTCCTGAGCAGGTGCATCGCTCGTGGATGAACCCCAGCACGGCCATCAAGATGGTTAAGGGTGAGATTTCGGGCGTGGATGACCTCGTCGGTATGATGGCGAATATGGGCGTGGGTATGTGAAATAGATTGAGCCCTGACAGGCTGGTGTTTAAACGGTTGGTGTTGCTGTGCGGTAAAGGCTCGGCTGTTCGGACAGTGTCCATGATCATCGAGCAGATTGCCTCTTGCGCGCGGGGCTGAGTCGTGACAGGCTGGGTGTGGGACAGCTATGTAGCGGATAGGTCTTAACGATTCATTTCTGCAACTGCTAAAGAAGTTCCAAGGGTATCACTCAACGCCATTAAACACCATAAATGCTGCATGAATCTCTGCATCACTCGGAGTTGTCGCGATAGCGGCGCGCCTCCTTCGCCTTCTGCAGCTGCTCCTCGTCCTCCAGCTCCCGCTGTGCTAGTGACTCTCGAAGGCGCTCTTCCTGCTTGCGCCACGTGCTGCCTTCCTCGTAATCCGCGGAGATGCCTAATGCTTTCCGCAACCTTTCGCTCTCTTCGATTTTGGCCTAATGACACGGTTAGGACGCGACATGCATTGTTGGGGGTGTTGAAGCCACTTACTTGCGCCAGATCGTGCACCTGGTGAGATTTCAGACCACGCGCGTCTGGACCGGAACTTTTGCCTGCCTTGCGTTCCTCCTCGAGCTTCCGGCGCAGCCCGTCACAGCGGTCATCGATCTCGTCCTCGTCGACACTGAATGCGGTTAGTCTCAAGCCACGTGATCTGCAAAAGAATTGACGTACCCTTCGTCCTCAAGCTTGTCCCGCAGTTCCAGAACCTTGACTTCAATCTCGCGCTTTCGTTCGTGCTCCAGAATCTCCGGGTCCGGCTGGCGTTGGCGAAGTTTCGCTTTTTCCCAGTCTTGCGGATACGGTGCAGCATTTTCGCGCGGCCTCACCAATGACCGGTTCTTCTGTACGTATCCTGATGTTCCGCTGCCACGCGGCGTAGAGAGACCGACGTTCGAAGACATGTTGACTGGGTTGATGCAAGGGTGATGTTGTAGTAAAAGTGACGGAAGCGGCAATGCATTTGATGCGGAGTTCCTCGCGGAGGTGAGTGGGTCCGTGCACGACCGGTCCACGGTTGCTCTTGCCCCGCGAAATCTTTGGAATGGTACGGCGAAGACTCATCACTCCGCACACAATGGAGTCATACTCCCGACACACTTTTATATCTTCCTTCTACAGTCGTAAACTTTTACGAACGTCACCGCACCCGCCATGAGCACTGGACAAGGAGAGTCTGTGGCAACCGCCGTGGCTACCCCGCCTGAACAGCCCAAACAGCTCCCATTCCCGCCTGTTACAAAACAACACATTCTGAACTGCTCATATCATAGCTGGCACCCGAGGTAAGCATTTTTGTGGATGAAGAGAATCCGGGAACACCGCAGCCGAAGCTCGCCCTCAGCTACATTCGCTGCAGGCATAACTTTTCCTTCTTGGCAGATATGCATGCATAGCAACAATAACTAAGAAGTTCCAGGTACAAAGCCATCACCCCAAAAGCGCGCCTCATACCTCTTCCCGAGGCCTTCCTATCATATCTTCGCGAAGATGGCATCGTACTCCCACCCGAAGACAACGACAACCCGGAATGGTCCGATGCAGACAGTGGCATATTCTCGGGCGCTGACAATGAAGGCGACGAAGATGCCCCTACGTACGATCCGTCCACACACTGGAGAGAAACACATGAAGTTATAGAGGCCGTGATTGAAGAGCTCGGGGGAAAGGTGGCGCCGAAGATGAACTGGTCCGCACCGAAGGACGCGACATGGATAGCAGCCACAAATAGCATGGAGTGTAGGACACCGAACGACATCTACCTCCTGCTCAAATCAAGCGACTTCGTCACGCATGACCTCCAGCATGCCTTCGATGATACTGCAGACGGGGAGACGAACATGTCGGAGGAGATATCCACCCCGTACCATCTCGTTTTGCGGAAGTGGATCGTTCTCAATCCGTCGGTCGAGTTCCGGTGCTTTGTACGCGACCGGAAGCTGATCGCTATATGTCAGCGAGACCTGAACCATTTCGAGTTCCTATTCAAGATGGAGGACAAGTTGCGACAAAGTATCCAAGAATTCTTCGATGGTAAACTACGCGACACATTCCCCGACCCGAACTTCACATTCGACGTATACATACCGCCACCGCATGATCGTGTGTGGCTGGTGGATTTCAATCCGTGGGCGCTGCGAACTGATCCCCTTCTATTCAGCTGGATGGAACTATTGACGCTGGATACCCCTGTCGAAACACAGGATACTGCCAGCCCGGAGTCGGAAGAGTCGGAAGACGACGTAATTGATCTCTGGCAACCCGAGTTCCGCCTCATTCGTAGGGATGACCCCGAGGCATATGGTTTCGCAACGCCGCAATACAGTGCTCACAAGCTGCCGAGAGACGTGGTGGACGCGAGTAGAGGTGGTGAGGGCATGATGCGGGAGTTTGCGGAGCAGTGGAAAGAGGCGCAAAGGCTTTCCGAACAGCAAGGCAACGAGGACAGTGAGAATGACTAGGGCTGTCCTATCTATATGCCCTATCTAATTTATAGCAAATAATGGAAAAACCGAGATCACTCAAAATCGTCTAGTTGCCCAATTGCAGGAGCGATGCCGCCTTAGGTTGAGTCCAGTTGCCCATGCTCATGACACTCTACACCTACCTCGTTAAGAACCTTGAGTAGTGTCTGCCTGCCCTGAAAAGCTTACTTGGGCCAAAAATCGCTGGCAACTTTTTCTACCCGGTCCTACACCACGGCAAACTGAGGAGCTGCGAATGTGACTAAGCTCGGCTAATTGTTTCGCCGGATCGTGAACCTCCGCGTGTCTACACCACCTCTTGGGAGCTGCAGTCAATTGCGCCTGCAGCCATGGCGGCCGAAGCGCCGGACCCACGGACTTTTAAGAGCTGGGAGGATGCATTTCAGTACCCTGTCCCTGTTGTGCGCAAGCTGGAGCAGCAGCTTCGCTCCAATGCGGATGAGAACCGCGAGAAGCTGCGCTCGCTCGTGGGGTAAGACAAGCAATTGATACGGGCTATCATGCTTCAAGGATGCGTGCTAAACTATTCATACAGAGCGAGCTACCGCGATCTTCTCGATACGGCCGAAACGATTATCGACATGGAAGTACGCATGGAGCAAGTCGAGGGAAAGCTCGCAAAAGTTGGGCACAATTGCAATTCGCGGACGCTGGAGCGAATCACGAACAGTGCGGTCAGAATGGATACATACAAGCGTATTCGCGGTCAGGAACATACACGTTAGGATCAAGGAGCATAGAGGCTGACGGACACAGATCTAGAGCGCTACACGTTCGCCTCGCAGCTCGCCGTCCTCCGCAGCTCCCCTGTCGTTATGACACGCCTCATGAAGAGTGAAGGGTCGTACCTGCTGATCGCAAAGGTTCTGGTCATATCGCGACTGCTGCACAAGGCATTGGCGCAGTTAGCACACAAACCTCCAATCGTGGACCAGCTCTGGGACCGTCTGCTTTTAGTCCGTGGGAAGTTGATCAAGCAGATAGAGAAGCGTATGGGTAGCGCGGAGGGGGATAACGCTGAGCTCGTGGAGAGCATGTGCGCTTATGCTCTTGTGACGAGTTCAACACCGAGCGACGTACTACACCACTTTCACAAGATGCGATTAGAAAAGGTGGTCAAGTCGCTCCAACATGGCGATGGTGAGCTTTCGAAACATGGAATCAGCGCGCTGAAACTGTGCATACAGACGTGTCACGATACGCAGGTGATATTCCCTCGACGCCTGGCAGACTCGTTGGCAAAGCTCAAGACACACCCATTGATTCAAGACCATGACATCCGTGCCTTATACGAGCTCAATTTGGATGTACACGATCGTTGGATCGGCGACGAGGCGCGCAACTACACACCCTGGCCGCGCCACGACGAGCTTCAGCGTGCAGAGGCAGAGCGGATACTCCAGCAGTGGTCGCGGCAGGCCATATCAGCTTTCCTCAAGGGTACAAAGAGCGCACTGGAGAAGGAGACTCGTTTGACAGAGGTTGCTTCGCTTCGGCAGGAACTCATCGAGACATGGATCCTGTCCGGTTCACGTATGGCGGGCGTGAAGTCAGCAAACGTATTGGACGATCTACGCGACACAATGAATAGTCACCTGGAGAATATCGTTCGTCTGCGATCACAGAGCCTCCGGACCGTAGTCGTCGAGCTATCGACCGTGCTTTCGTCACCAGCTTCAATCCAGCCATCCAATCTGTCCCTGTGGGGCACATATCCCAAATCGGCAGACATTTCGAATGGCGCTCAGGCATTCAAGTCCACACTTGTCAACATCCACCAGGGCCGCGACAACTCTGTAGTAGGTATCGTCTCGGCATTTGACGCATGGGCAGATTCCATCATGGCGGTCAAGAGCATAGTCAAGTCGATGAAGGAAGCGCGATGGGACGACACATTTGCCGATGATGTGGACGACGAAGATGACGACGAAGAATTCGGCGATTCAAAACAGACACTACTCAGTGATGACGATCCGCGTTTACTAGAGGAAGCCACGCACGAAGCGCTCGCCAACGCGCTGCAAAATCTAGGGAAAAGCTTCGCCCAAATCGTAGCGCAGGTCACTGAAGACAGCGACGAGACCGATGTTCCAAAGGTCTGCTTCGTCCTAAGAGTCACGCGAGAGATTGGAGAGCGCATACCGAAACTCAAACTACAAGATAAAGCGTCGTCGCTTGCGACACCGTTCACGCCTGCATTGCTGAAACCATTACATCAGGCACTGGCATCACACATTGCCTGGCCGTCAACAGATGCGTACGCAAAGGTGGTCAAAAGTACTCTGAAGGCGAAGACCAAGAGCCATGTCTTATGGGAAGGCCACCCTGCGCTACCGGCGCAGCCCTCGCCTAGTGCAGTGCGGTATCTGCAAAGCTTGACCAAGGCGATGGCGGCCTACGGGAACGATCTCTGGGCCCCGCTTGCTGTGGAGCAGATCAAAGCGAGTGCGACCGAGCTTGTGGTGCCTTCTTTTAAGGAACACTTGGACGCGATACAGAAGCTCGGAGAGCCGCCTGTGACGGCGGAAAAGGTTGAGGATACGACCGAGCAGGACGACGCGGATGTCGAGGAGAAGCCGTCCACTGAGCAGCCTAATGGCGAACAGGACTTCCAAGCACAGCCGTCGCCTGAGCTAAGGGATCAAAAACTCAAGCAAGCGCTCTTCGACATGCTGTATATCCAGCGCTTCATTGGAGGCGTACAGGTGTCTTCTGATGCCATTGACAGCATTGTGGACGGTCAGAGTCTGGATGAGAGCAGCAAAGCGAGGCTGAGGAAGAGCGCGGCTGAGTACGCGAGGAAAACGTATTTACTTTTTGCGCTATTGGCGTAGTAGAGATACCCTGCATATATATGAAAATCGTGCATCTTCTGCCTCTCTCGCTTGATGTGCGACTGTTCCGAACGTGCAATGTACTACACGGTGGTTTATTCAAGTAACGATCGTTGTACCCTCAACTTCACAATCCCTTCCTCGGTCATACTATCTACCCCCTCCCCGCAACAGCAACACGCAGCCTATGTCCAACATGCGCCACCCTCTCCCCTTCCATTTCACTCTTATGGTGTCTATGAAACTGTCGTCCCCCTTTGTGCCAGTGCCACTCCCATTCACCCCCCTCATCATCTTCGTCATCATCATCCCAGTCCTCGTCATCATCGCACCAGCAGTCGTCGTCCTCGTCGGGGTCGCACGATCCCCAGGGATCACCCGTTGGTGTGGGGATTGGTAGAGCGGGGCGACTCGTGCGCGAGGGGAGGGTTGTGAGTGTGCTGGGGGTGGGGCGGGATGTTGGTGGTAATGGTGGTGAGGGTCGGGATGTAGGGGGTGAGGACCGAGACGTTGGCGGGGCAGGAGGGGAAGGGCGGGATGTTGGTGGAGCGGGAGGTGACGGTCTCGATGTCGGCGGAGCGGGAGGTGAGGGCCGAGACGTTGGTGGAGCGGGAGGCGAGGGTCGAGACGTTGGGGGTGCAGGTGGTGACGGTCTCAATGTCGGCGGAGCGGAAGGAGAAGGTCTCGAGGTCGGTGGGAGTGGTGGACGCGTGGGCTGAGACGTGGGAGGAGCAGGAGGTGACGGCCGTGACGTCGGTGGAGCGGGAGGAGAGGGCCGCAATGTCGGTGGTGCAGGAGGCGAAGGCCTTGATGTAGGGGGTGGTGGGCGCGTAGGCAGGGATGTGGGCGGACCTGGTGGACTAGGTCGCGAGGTTGGCCGTCCGGGCTTGGACAATGATGGAATAGGAGGGATGGCCCTTGTGGTCGGTCGCGGCGGGAGCCTCGTCGAATTGAATATCGGTGGCGAAGGCCTGATTGTTGGGAATGGCGGCCTAGACCTCGAAGACGACGGGATCGGAGGGATCGACCTTGTAGTTGGTCGTGGAGGTAGTATGGTCGCGTTGAAAACTGGTGGCGAAGGCCGTATTGTTGGAACACTCCGCGTGGGCAGACTTAGCGTGGGAACCGGCAGCCTAGATCTCGACGAGGTTGGAACAGGAGGGATTGGTCTGGAGGAAGAGATCGGTGGTAGAGGCCTTGTCGTGGGGATAGGCGGTAACACGACAGTCGTATTGACACCAGGCGGCGATGGCCGGACCGTCGGTATGCTCAATGAAGGTTGACTTAGCGACGGGAGTGTGTACGTTGGAAACCCGCCCGTCGAGTTGAAGACCGGCGGGGGTAGCGATGGCCGAACAGTCGGCAAAGTCAACGTCGGAATCGGCGGGAGCGATGTCACGGGTAGAGTGAATGAAGGACGCGCAGTTGAGTTGAGGACCGGAAGAGTGGGAACGACAGTCGGAATACTGAGGCTTGGGAGAGACAAGCTTGTAGGCAGCGACACAGTGGGAAACACCGTACTTGAGACGTTCACACTCGGCAGTGGTAGCGACAAAGAAGGAGTTATCACTGAAGGAATCGAAAAGGATGAAATCGACAATGTGGTAGGTCCCACCTTCGTGGAGATGGAGCTCGAGAGGTTGACCGCGGGCACTGTTGGGAGGGTTGGTAGCGCTGTCGGAATGGAGACGATCGACGAGGAAGGAACCGAAAGCGTGGGGAGTACGATCGAAGGGCTACCAGACGGAATGCCGAAGCTAAGGGATGCGGAGACGGACGCAGAAGGTAAACTTGCCGACGTCGAAGGAAGAGGGATCCCAGATGGAAGACTCCATGTGAAATTCTGCGCCGTGACGATGCCGAACAAGCTCAGCAGCGTAAGAGAAGCTTCCACGATCATGATAGATCACACTCGTGTTCTCCAAAGAGTTCACAAAACTGGTAACTACTACACAGGCTTCGCCGATGCGCAACACCTGTTTGCTTTATGCCTTCATGCTCATCAGCGAGCGGGCCATTGCCGATGGACCGATTGCACCAGGCACCTTGCCGGCGTCAATATTAAAAAATGCTGCTGAGGACCAGGGGAAAGTAGAAAAGGCGCTTTCTAACGTATTGCCCTGCTGCATGTGGCATATCTTTGCTGTGTTAGGTGCGGTAGAATATATGTACAAGGAGATGCAGCGCTCTCGATCCTCAGAAGGTAGCACAGTATCGTGTAATATGCAGCCCGTATATGATGCCGCATGTCGACCGCGTAGTAAATCTCTACCCATTATGAGAGCCGGTACCCAGTCGTGTAGGTACAAAGTCGGGTAAGACAGTTCTATTTGATTGTGTCTTAGCCCTGTGTGTTATCCCGGGATAAGTAGTGCAGTAGCTGACTGCACCTACTTTGTGCTCGACCGTTAGGCATTAATATTCCATTCAGACGCGTGGAGAACCAGGGGAAGGCGTCCAAAATGGAGGTTAGATTCTCCAATGCAGCAGACAGCTCAATACGCGACCTTGCTTGAGAAACACACGATCTGCTCCGGATGGAGATCTCCATTCACCCATCCCGCCTTAGCTGAGGGCTGGCCAAGCCCGGTAAAGAAGGTCATATATTAAGGTACGTCCACACCCCGGAGCATGACGACAAGTTAATGAGAAAACTTTGAATTCTGTTTGGCGCCTCTCGAGCAGAACTGCCGATCATTCCTATTCGTGTTCGGCCATTCATACCGACATTTAAATGTTGGTTGTGAGGATGCCGCAATCGGACGTAGGATTGCGTGCCAGACTGATGCAAAAGTAAGATCGATTTTTCCTCCAGACGATCCAACGATCACGTATATCTTGTATTTATGACTGCTCCTGTGCTCAAAGTGGTCGGGCTTTCATATTGATCGTGCCCGATGCTTCGGGCGGGTCCAATGGCATAGATTGAGTCCATAGAGGTTAGATGCAAGATCGCCGCAACGCATACATTCGAGGGGAAGGCGATGCCGCTGAGGTAGTTTCGACCGGCATTGTGGCGCAAAAGAGCTTCATCATATTAATCAGCAACTTCTTCTAAGCGATTACCGTGTCCGTGCGCGTAATGCCCGGATTCGCGTAATGCCCGCGCAGCACCAAACACCCTAACTTCAGCACGCGATAACTCCACCAATATGGATCCGTATCAGGATGCGATTGATGAAATCGAATCGCGAGAGCCAGGAGAAGATTTTTCATATACAGAAGTGGCTACTAGGCGTGGACTTGAGCGATCTACGTTGGGCCGAAGGCATCGGGGAGTAACGCGCCCTCGACAGGTCAAGAACATCAACCAGCAGAAACTCACCCCACAGCAAGAGGAGGAGCTTGTTCAATATATCAAAAGACTCACAGAGAGACATATGCCTCCTACTAGAGAGATGATACAGAACTTCGCCTCTACG
>ML976734.1:0-17892 GCA_010015655.1 Bimuria novae-zelandiae CBS 107.79
CACAACTAACAAAAAGTTTTGAAGCGTGAGAATATGTCTAGAACATGTTAGGAATATGGTTTTCTTACCCCACAGAGCTCGTCGCCCACCTTCGCCCTACAGTATATCTCCCCAAAGTGTATCGTGACCTCGCCGCTAGTGTTCTGAACATGTTAGGAACCGGTTGAGATCGTGTACAGGTTACACGCACTTCTTCGAAAGGGTCGCAACCAAAGGGAGGGCAACCAAGCTCGCTATAGGCTTTGTAGGCTGGCTAGAACACGTTTAGATGAGGTACAGAACGTCTTAAGGTGTATTACACTCATAAGCAGCTGTTTGGACATGATGAGAACCTGTTGTTGAGAGGAAATAAAGTTGTTGGTAGGGTTAGGTAAGAGGCAAAATTTCGTTGGTGGGGTCACCTTTGGCGTGGTGGGATTACCTAAGCGTTGGTAAGCCGAGGCTTTCGGTGTGGTGGGGTTAACTGCAACCACGCCTTTTTTTTTGTGTTCGTTGAATCGAGAGCATAGCGCGGAAAAATCGCCGTAGGCGAATGTCGATTATGGCAAATTCGCGCCAAGTGATCAACCACGCATCCCTCACCACTTCACACTAGTTCTAACAATGTTACCGTCGTTGTTCCTCCCGATGTCAACGCCTGTCGCGTTCTGACAAACTCGCACACTCGGTCAACAATCCTCACAACTTGCGGCTGTATTGCATTGCCAAGACCACAGTGGAACAAGCACTTCAACTGCAAAGGTGACCAGGGTCATCAATTCGCGATTGGTGCATGATGGTTTCAAAGTTATACTTCGGGATCATTTCGGCCAGTCTATCGGCGCGAGTTGTTGCTTAGAATACGACTCTCACCTGCCTTCAAGGAGTAAGTACCTCCCTAGCTCATACAAAACGCGTCCCTTTCTTTTTCGCAGCAATGATGAAGCTGACAGTTCTTATAGTGCGATGCTCTCTTCGCGGCCAGCTTGGGTAGAATAACCGTATTTCCCGGTGATGACGCGTACGACGAGAGTCGCAATACGTTTTACTCACAGGGCAATCACAATTTGGAGCTAAATTGCAATGTCCAGCCCACCACGATCAAAAAGGTATCGCAAGTCATAAAAATTCTAGGTAGTTCTTCTGACTTGACCAACTGGGACATCGGTGTTCGCTCAGGTGGCCACAGTGATTGGAACAACAATGCTGTCTACCGCGGTGTCAGCATAGACTTGTCTAAGTTCAATCAGGTCGAGCTGACTACATACTCCGGCATTCCGTGGAAGCAGGCCATTGAGTGGACCGGTCGCAGTGCCATCACAGACGTCGTTGCAAGAATACGCCCTGCTACGCACTGGGGCGATGTGATTACGTACCTCGAGCCGTATGGAGTCAGTGTTACGGGAGGTCGTTCGGGACATGTCGGTGTGGGCGGCTTGCTTGTGGCTGGCGGCGCCTCGTACAACATCCAACAATGGAGATTGTCATGCGACAACGTTGTCAATTACGAGGTTGTGCTAGCGAATGGAAACGTTGTCCAAGCTAATCGCTTCGTCAACGGGGATCTTTTCAAGGTGCTCAAAGGAGGTGGAAACAATCTTGGCATTGTGACTCGTTTCGACATGCGAACCTTTACCGTGCCTCCACAGGGCGCCTACGGCGGCCTGGCATTCAGCCCTTTCAGCAGCATCGATGCGAATATCGAGTAATTCGTCAAGTACGTGACGGGCATTGGCAGTTCTGGACCCCCTGGTCACCAGTTCCTTGTCTACCGCTACGATGGTCCAAAGGGCGGCTACGGGCTAATGAATATGATGGTCAGTACGGATGGCAAGAACAACTCTTCTAATTTTGCGGACTTTGGTTCGAAAATCCCACTCAGTGTGGATGCCCGCTCCCGCTAGCCGCTGAGCAAGATTGTCCAATCCATCTCCGACGCTGGAGGCTCATACTATCATTCCGCTACTCTTTCTATCCAGCCATCAGAAGCCATGCTGCAGAAGTCGGCTGAAATCTTGCAGACTCTGGTCGATGCGGCGCAGAAAGCTGGCAGCACCGCAACTTTCAATTTCGTCCACCAGCCTCTCCCGAAAATGTTGGCCTCGGTCAACCCTGGGGGCAACATTCTTGGCCTCGACCAGACGCTTCGCACCAATCAAGTCCTATTCGAAGCGCGTGCGACTACTCCAGCAGCCGACGGAGCTGCGAAGAATGCCATAATGGACAGCTTGTTGCTCAAGGCAGTCGAAGAGCTACGCCAATTTTCTGCTAGCCAGCCCAACCACTCCACTTACGTATACATGAATTACGCCAGCCCGACGCAGAACGTTCTTGAGTCGTATGGTGCCTCCAATGTGGCCTATCTCCGCCGTGTCGCTGGGAAATACGATCCCACCGGCTTCTTCCAGACCCGTGTACCGGGCGGGTGGAAGATTGGTAGGTTCTAGGAGATTGTATTAATAAATGGATGATAATTCGTGATTTTTTTTTCTATATGCGCAAGCAAAGCAATGCGACGTGGATAAAAGAGTGTATGCGCCCTTCATCAAGCTTCAGCCGCGTTGCTTGGCATACGTGATGGTGGGTTCCCAGTGGTGAAAGCTCTCTTTTCGCCCAATGCACCTTCACCATGCCCGCTACATGGCCACGATGCCCGGCCGCCTTCCAACCAAGGCCGACTTTCCGTCCTCGGCGACGCTCACCATCACCTCGCGTGCGCCCGCCCCGCCCCAGCCCGCGCACCGTCCGCTAACCCACCCAACAGCACCCACTTCGCAGCAGCCCACCAACGTCCTGATCCTCCTCCACGGCCTCGGCGATACGCACGAGGCCTTCACCAAGCTCGGCACGCAGCTCAACCTCCCCGACACAGCATGCATCGCCGTGCGCGCCCCGAAGCCGCTTCCGTTCGGCCTCGACGGCTTCCACTGGGGCGACGACATGATCTTCGACCAGCACACGGGCGAGATGGACATGGACACGGGCTTCAAAGAGGCCACACAGGTGGTTCTAGATAAGGTCATCAAGGAAGGGCTGATTGCCAAGTGCGGATACGCGACCCGCAACATCGTCCTCTTCGGCTTCGCGCAGGGCGGCATGGTCGCGTTGAACGTAGCTGCCTCGCTGGACGGCGAGCTTGGCGGCGTAGTCAGCATCGGTGGTGGCTTGTCGCTCTCTGCGCCCCTCCGGCCCATCGACAAGAAAGGTAGGACGCCCGTCCTCGTGTGCAAGGCGAGCAGCGGGTCCAAGGTCACAGACGGTGCTCTCAAGAGGCTGAAAGACGCCTTCGAGTTCGTCGAGGTGAAAGAGTGGAAGAGGAACGGGGACGGCATGATGAGGAATCGCGATGAGATGCTGCCGATTATGCAGTTCCTCGCGAGGAGGCTGAGAAGCAGGCGCGGTGTGCCAGAGGGCAGCGTAGAGTTGACCTGATGCCATCTTGGGTAAGACATCACAAGGTTGACAGTTATCGCGGCCCAACGAAGAAGCTTGGGTAACAACGCGGGCTCCCAGATGCATGGACCGTGGGCGGGTTGTAACCTCATCTCTACTCTCAAACGCTGCGTTTGTAGCTTAGGCAGCTGAGTCTAACTTCCGAGGGCGAACTCGCTTTCTTCCCCACCCCAGCACCTAGCCTGGAAAGACACACTGTACGACGCAACCAGGTTCTACTCGGGACTTGTGTTCACAGAATCAGCATCCAGTATAAACATAGAGATAGAGCAACGATCAAACCTTCCTCACGCCCAGAGTGCGCTTCTCCTCCTTCTATGCCTCTACGTTGCATACCTCATCTCCAAGTGTCTGTGCAACGGTCTATGATGTCGGACAAGGGATAGGGTGGCATATGGTCGATCCGATCCGGCCGCTCAAGGCGCTGTTCTACGAATATGTGCTGAATCGAAAATTTACGGTTGTCGTCAAAGAAGTCCTTAGTTCCACTGAGCACGATACCGGGACCAACCCAGAAGGCAAGTCTATCATCCATCTAGCCGCACGCGACAAACCATTAGATACGGCTCTCTTACGCACATGCGTCGACCAGCTCAAGAGCTTCATCTTTGCGGGGCTGGACACCACTGCCACGCTGATCCAATGGCTTTGCTACGAAATGAGCAAGGCATTCTACTCCGCCCACCATGCTGTGATCCTCGCACGTCTCCGCGAAGAGCACGACACCATCTTCGGCCCCGCACCCTCCTCTGCGCTGGGCATCCTCGCTTCGCTAACCGGGTCTTCGTCCTCGTCAGGCCGCGAAGTGCCCCTAGCACAAAGCCTACCTTACACAATAGCTTTCATCAACGAGACTCTGCGCCTTCGCCCCCCTGTCGCCACCGTGCGCGCTGTCCCCTGGGGCGCGCCGCCCATCTCTCTCCCCCACCCCTCCGGCGCTGAGCACGGACGTGTGGACATTGCAGGTCTACAGATCTATCCGCCTCCTTACTTGATCTATCGGAATCCCCACAACTGGGGCCCAGACGCGCATCTCTTCTCCCCCTCGCGCTAGCTCGACGAGTCGTACATGGCGCGTCTGCCTGCGGGTGCGTATCGGGCGTTCGAGCGGGGACCGGGGAATTGCACTGGGAGGGAACTCGTTATGCTGGAGGGAGTTATGGTGCTAGTGGGCATTGCGCGGGCATTCGAGTTTGAGAAGGTGGGGTTGACGGGAAGGGGTGGGGGGAGAGGGAGATTTGGAGCACGCATCGGGCTACGAGTGTGCCTGTTGATGGGGATGGTTATGCGGGTGAGGAAGCGAGAGAACATAAACCTGTGAAGAAATAAGTGAAAACTACTAGCCTGCAGGCTACCCGGATTACTCGGGGAACCCGGCGGTTGAGTCGTTTTTGATATTTGAACAGGAATAGTTATGTAGAATGGAACCAGCATAGGATGGTTGGTTGGGTATACAATATCTACAAAAATAATGCCAATATACATGTGAAAAGGAAACTAGAGTGCCATGGTGTATACACAGCTCTAGGAGTCCCCAGGTCCGGAACCGGATTCGATGGTGCGCCTGTCTCGCTCCCATCATATCCGCCAGCGCCTGTGGAATCGGCATCAGACGCTGACGTCGTAGTCGCCGAATCAATCGATACGCTGCCTTTCATGCTTGCTCGCATCGAAGACGAGAAGATTCCCGATATTGTCGGCTCGCTCTCAGCATCGGCCACAGAGCTTCCACTCTGCTCCGCAAACACCGCATCAATTCCTGTGCTGGACTCTGCTCCAGCAAACACGACAGCATTCACACTTCCATCTTGCGCAGTGGTGAACCCTTCGATGTCCGCAAAGACAATGGAGGTTTGGTCCCCATTTCGCGTGTCGTCGATGTGTATACCATTACTTCCCACGCTTACGACTAGACTCTCAATCGTTTGAGCCGGGTCTCCACTCTCTAGGGTAGTTTCCACATCAAATACCAGAGACGAACCAGCCGATGAGATTGTGATTGTTGCTCCATTGCCAAGTGCAACCACCGCACCAACACCGTTCTTGCCTGCAGCTTCCACGGTCGAAACTAAGGTCCCACTGGGAGACACCATGGTCAAGACGCCGGTCTCCATATATAATGTAGTACCATCTATCACGGCCGACCCGGATGGGGCAATAGTGGTGGAAGAGTGGATGATCAATCCTTGGCCGTTTGGTGCGACGGGTAGAATGGTAGGCCCGATGGTAATCTGTGGTCTCGGAGCTCCGGCAGGTGCATTCGTTCGAGATGCAGCCGGATCAACGTTGTTTCCAGTAGGGTGAAGGATACCGGGGTCTTCAAATTCAGAACCTTGCGGTCCAGAAGCCGGGGGCTCAGTGTTCGGACGGTTTGGTGCGGCATTGCCAGGTTCAGGGTCATTCGACCCAGCATGAGTCGATGCAGCTGGCTTGCCGGCGAAGCCACCGTCAGAAGCCTGTGGTGGATCGACAAGATGGCCTCCTGACCCAGGGCGGATGGGCGCAGGGCCGTTGGGTACTTGGCCGTTGTGTGCCGGATCAACTGAAAGCGGATCGTACGGTGGAGCCTTTGCGGTCGACGTTGGCGGATCGTAAGGACCATGCGGATGTATTGGCATGAATGTTGGGATGGACGCCGGCTTTGAAGTCCGAACAGGGAGTGCGATCACCGAGCTGGCCGGCTGTGCTGGAGTGGCCACAGGGTCAGATGATGCTGTTGTGAGAAAGTTTGGCACACCGTGCAGAGCTATGGGAGGGTCAAAGAAGCTGAGGTCATATCGAAGATCACAGTCCGCAAAAGCTGGGTCCAAATGCTTGACCTCGGGCGGCAATAAGATCCAGGGGTGGAAGCTTTCCGGGTAGACAGCTTTAGTTGCGCAAATAGCAGTCTTGCAAAAGTTTACGGGGTCGCTAAAGCGTCCAGGATCTATGGCTGAGAAAGTCCGAGAAAGGCCACCGACGTACGCACTGTACGGAACGGGTTCGTTGAAGTCTGCCCACTCGACATTGAAAAATCTCGAAGTGCCTATATCAGCTCGCTCAGATAGGACATTGCTGGAGGCGACAGGAAACGCAACATCATCCATCACGGTGTGGTAACCGCAATTGTCGAATACCTCCATCTGCGAAATGGAGATGTACACATTTCCTTTGTAGAATGTCTTCCCATCTACCATCACAAATCCTTCGGTGGTAGTTGGAATGTAGCTGCCGGGATCTGCAGTAGGGAAAGGAACCGGGGGATTAGTATTTCGCGTTGCGCACATGTCACGAGACACACTTCTGGTCTCGGGGAAGTAATATACTTGCAGGCTGTTCCAATACCGCTCTATGACACCTGGCGTTGGCGCGATTCCCTTGTCACCCCCGCCAAAAGCACAAGTCGTACGTGTGCAGCCGACAGTGCAGCCGGGTGTGATGGGCGAAGGAGGAATGATGCCACCCGGCTTGTTCCAGCTGCTCCAAGAAGCTTCAGCGGTCGTGTACTCGCTCCATAGTTTCCTACACTCTGCTGGAGGTATTGTGCAATTAGGCGCGGGCTCGCTGTAGGTGAGTTGTCTTGAGTATTGGATATTCGGGTAGGTTTCGGTGATGAATCTGGTGGCAGTTATGCTCTTGGTATCTGCATAACAGATGCTTCCGCAGTAAGAAGAGCATGTCTGAATTCCCAGGTAGCTCGTGCGTGTCAGCGAGTATCCCCTTAATGGTTTCTCTGGTCTTGTGACTCACCTTGTGGATGTAATTGGAGGTCCAGTGGTACTCGTCGTGGAGTAGCCGAACTTTATATTAGATATGTAAGATTGCCATGCGCTGTTGCAAGATTGAATATAAGCTTCACATTCAAGTCAGCTCTGAAATTCGCTTCAGAAGAGCATTTGGCGCATTACCTTCTGAAGAAGTGGAATTCAGCGTTCTGGACGGTGAGGGTGTAACTGTGGAGTTGTAAGGTGTTGACGGCTTAGTGCGCGCGATCGACACATTGTTGAAACTCTGCGCAACGGTGTGCGTAAATGTGAGCAGTCCCAGCAGGGCGACGCAACGAACATGAAAGAAAGACATTCTTCACCCGAACTGAACAGACATTGCGCACGCGGCCAATATATTCGACGCGGTCGTAAGCAGTGTTGCCCTAGTACTCCTGGGAAACAGCCCCCGGGTTTATAATTTCAATATCCTGGCATCGACCTCTCTAGGCCCAAGGGCCTTCAGCGAGCCGCAGTTTGGGGGTTTCGTGCAAGCATAATAGGGGCTGAGCTAGCAAGATGTCAGCCTCGTGCTCTGAGATATGGCCAATCACGGACTCAGGCCCAGGGCGGTTACAAGGTTCAAACGAAGATCGTCGTTGACTGGCCCGTTACGGCCCGTTCACGCACGCTTACAACGTTGGAGTGAACGAGGGTCGGACAATTGTGAAGGCGGCTATAACGTGAACTCAGCCTCAAAGCTTACGCTACGAAGCATTTCGTGATGAGAGAGATTCAGTAACGATGCGCAGTATGTTCGTCGACGTGTGGGCGGTTAAAGTCAAGTGCCGACGCTAGACCCAATTCAGCGAAGCCTTTCTTTTACGTCATCTAATACACAAATCCGACAGCACCAGAACCAGCACTTGAGCGCTTCGACGTTGACTTGCATGCCCCGTGACTAGCACTCGACTTCGTAACTGCACATCTTGGGATATGACCGTGCCCAGGAACTCCCTGAGGGGCTTCCTAGCCCAGGCGCGGGCCGCACTCCGCACCGCTATCGATTCTAACCAAAAGATTACCTTCGTTATAGGCAACGAAAGCTCAGACTTGGACAGTATGACATGCTCGATCTTGTATAGCACTCCCCCATCATTCAGACACATTGAGCTGTATGTGGTCTGACCACACCACCAGATACGCCTACATACGTTCTATGGTCCCTCCGCGCAACGCATTCGCGCCAATTTACGTCCCAATAAATAACATACCTGCATCAGGAATCCAACTGCGGCCCGAATTCTTGGAACTATTCAAGCATGCCAACATAGAATCTCGTCATCTGTTGACACTGGACGATTTGCCGGAGCTGCCCGTCCTCAAATCGAAGCTTCCACCAGAGAACACGAAGTGGATTCTTGTGGATCACAATGCCTTACAGGGTCAGCTGGGCAAGGTCTATGCAGAAAGGGTCGGCGGCGTCATCGACCATCACGACGAAGAAGGTAGGGTACCGAAGGAGACTGGTGACGAGCCTCGCATTGTCGAGAAGAGTGGAAGCTGCACTAGCCTCGTCACGAACTACCTCCGATGCTCGTGGGATGTGTTGTCAAGCCTGGGGATGTCGTCGGGAGCTGCATATGCCCAAGGAGGCGCCTTGTCAGGTGACAGCACAGTTGCGAAAGTGTGGGACGCTGAGGCTGCGCAGCTCGGCCTGGCGAGCATTCTCATTGACACTGCGAATCTTCAAGACAACTCCAAGACCACAGACCACGACCGAAAAGCGGTCGAATACCTTGAAGCTCGTATCCTGACCTGCCCGAAGCTTGCTGCGAGCTTTGACCGCACCAAGTTCTACGAACAAATCGATGCAGCGAGGAAAGATATTGGAGGGATGCAGCTGCAAAATATCTTGCAAAAGGATTACAAGTTATGGGACGACAGGGGCCAGAAGCTCGGTATCAGCTCAGTGGTCAGAAATATCGATTTCCTGCGGAAGAAAGCTGCGGAAGAAGCAAAGGCACAGTCCATGGACGAAGCTTTTTTGGGCGCTCTACATGGGTTCGCTACCGAGCGTGAACTTGATTTATACTCTGTTATGACAACATCAACTTCTGCAGAGGGCCAGTTCCAGAGAGAGCTGCTGGTCTGGGCATTCAGCGAAGTCGGCATCGCAGCCGCAAAGAAGTTCGCGAAGGACTCTCACGATGAGCTGGGTCTGGAGGAGTGGCAAAGCGAGGACGGTACAGCCTTCGATCACACGGACGACGGATATTGGAGAAGGGTGTGGTGGCAGCGAAATGTACAACACAGTCGGAAACGTGTCGCGCCTTTGCTCAGGGAAGCCATGACTTGAGGCGACGTTTCTAGAGCGCGCGCTTCGGGACATTGCAGCCTGACAGTATGATTTCTAGAAGGTCGCGCTGTAACTCTTGGGCGCGAGGGTATGGCGGCTTGGGCCGGGGATCAGCAACAACTGATGCCTGTTTTGGCAACACTGTGCACGACGATGGTCGTTGGGCAATGTGGGTGTTGGATCAGTACCCAAGGTCTCCAGCCACGACAGGATCGACGACCTGGGTGGAACTCGTGGAGCGGTGGAGTTAGCAAGGCGGATCAATTATAGCCCTGGTTGCTCTAAACAGCCTCGGGCGGAATCAAAATGATATGTACATGCAGCCTCACGCAGCATCGCTATGCTGGCAGCAACGGGCACGCATCACAACGGGCGCAAGATAACGCATCCAAGCCCTCTGACGATGAGCTGTCGAGCTGTGTGCGACGCGACTCGTGAATGAACTCAGTTGGATCGAATGCGCAAAAGTACATCGAGGTGTATAACACGAAAGCGAAAAATTAACACGCACTTCCGTCAGCACTCGGCCTCTGCACGCCGCTAATCCGTTATTTCTCGTGCATGTGTTTGCAGTGCGATGCAACCTACCACACTAGCCTCACGCATGTTGAGCTGCAGAAGGGAAAGCAGCCGTGTTTGCCATTGGCGGTGGTGTGGTGCGGTCGAATTTAAGCGCAATCTAGGTCTGCAGGTCGAGATGAAGAGGGATAGCAGCGGTTTCATGGTCCACTGGGACGCGAGTGGGACGCGGTATTTTGACGCAGGCTTCTTTTAACATGTCGGTCTGCATGCGCGACGGTCTTGGAGTGACAACGCATCAGTGAGCAGGGGCGGACCGCAGAGGGCAGACGACGCCTGAGCCACTGGCTGGCCGTCACGTCTGGTCTTGCGTAGCCGATGGATCGTCAGCTTTCGCTACTGAAGAGAAAGGACACTATTTATGTTTTGCTGGCGATGAAGGCCGGAGAGCGTAGGGTGCGAGGGGGGCAGGCGATGGCATGCAGACAGGAGGAAGGCCCGTCGCTCGGCGTGAAACCTGGCCAACGAGTGCCTCTCCAGGTCACGCTGCAGCTTGGAGGAGGCTGCTGGGGCCCAGCTGGCGACTGCAGGTCAGGATCGCGCACATCAACAAGGACCCGCCGAACACGCTGCTCCCCTCTGCAGAGCCCCGACTCTTGCGCGCATCGCCTCCCTCTTTGCGTGTGCTGTTGCTCGAGTCTTAGTCGGCCGTCTGGTCCGAGCTCCCACGACGGCTGCCAACGCATACTCGCCTGGTCTCGAGGTCCTGCGCGCCCAACCGCCAGGCGCAGGCTATCGCTGCGATAGAGAGTTCCGCTGTGCAGAGGAGCATCAAGCATGGCGACAGCATGATTAAAAGAAGCCAACACTCCGCCTCGCCGTCGGCGCCGGCCTTTCATACTACCCCTCGTACGTGCCCGCTCTACTATTTGTTGTTGTGTGTATTTCTCGCCAATAGCTCTCGCCCGCCTCTATGCGCTCTGTACGATGTGCTGGCACCCGTACTGACTCTGCGGCAGCCGGCTCGCCGACCGTCACCCACGTCTCGTCCCGGAGCCATACACCCTCGCGCTACCCCGTGAATACAATTGCAGTCGATGATCCTCCCACTCTCCCAGAGGCTCCGCCCCGGTCCTCCCCCCCGCCCAGGTCGCCCTCTCCCACCTCCTCCAGCAAGCCGTCAACCATCATGGGGAGCCGACCTGGCGGACCGCACGACACCGCTGCCAGCAATGACCGACCGTCGCCCAACATGCAGAGGCCTCAGATGCCCGCCTCCGTCTCCGCGCCTGCCGGCCGTCTGCCACGCCTTCTGCCCGCGGACCTCTCGTCCTACACCGACTCGTACCTGCCTACCGCGGCGATACCCACGTCGGCGACTTCCCTTGCGGAGCTCGCCCACCTGATCCGCCTGCAGGGCTATCACGAACAGCGCAAGGCCCAGTCACGCGTCCGTCTGCACCGATGGCTGGTGTCCAGCGCCCTCTCCGCACGTCTGGTACATTGCGGAGAGCTTGCCTACCGAACCCTGGTGGACTGCTTCAGGTCGGACGACAAGAAGGGGTTTGCCACGCTGTATAATGCCGTCAACGATGTGCGAAACTCGTGCGACGCCGTGCGCCAACACGCCTTGTTGGAGGCTGACTTGGAGTTTGGAAAGTCGAAAGGTAGCAAGGGCGACAAATCGCCCATGTTCGCAACCTTCCTCAATCAGGTCCCCTCCAAGATCTTGGACGACCTGTTGGATTTCGTCTCCGAAATCCGCACCAACCCTGATTTCCTAGCTACTCGCATTCTCAGTCTTTCTCAGCAAGAACTTGCTTCTTTAACTTCGTTTCGCCAGGCTTTGGATCCCATTGACTCTGTTATGGCCATGCAAGCTCGCGGTAAGACGGTGGGCGCCCAGAAGCCCGCCCATCAAGGCCCCAGCCCGGTAGAGCGCTTGCTATCTTTCCAAAGGCACGATCCCTTTGCTGCTCTCATTTACACCATATTCGCCAATTCATCCGGTCCGGATTCAGCCGAGGACCTTCGCCGGACGGATGCATGGGCCACCACCTGCGCCAGACTGATCATGGAATCCAAGCAGGGAACCGAGAAGTTCATCAAAGTTGTCCTTGATGTCTACGCCGGTATGCGTGAGTGGCCTGGAAAGGCCAACCTGGAGCTTTACCTGATGCAGGTTCTTCAAGATGGCCAGTTCCTTCTGGAGAGAGCCGAGGAGCAGGCCAACCGGACCGGAACCCAGCCAATCACTCCGAGCACAAAAGACACCATTGCCGCTGACGAGTTCTTTGACAGAGCCGTGAAACGCCTGTTTGAGGTTGTTGACGACGATCCTAGTGCTGGAGGTATCCCGGAAGGTATTCTTGAGATCGGGAACGCCATTCTCAGGAAGCTGGACGAGACGAAAAATCTCCGCAAGGGAGCCCAGAACTTCTTTGTCTCTCGTTGGCTCTTTTCTACTTTCTTGCTCAATGCAATCATTCACCCTGAGGCATGTGGCTCTTCAGCTTCACGCTCTGCGATGCGCTAACTCCTTCCAGACGCATGGTATCATGATTGGACACCACATCACCGAGCATGCCCGCCAAAAGATCCTCAAGGAAATTGCCATCAGAGCCCAGAAGCATGTTTTGGATATGACCTATAATTGGTATGAGAAAACCTTTGGAACATCGCATCTTTCTGAAACTGACTGTGCTACTAGGCGCCAGCAGGTGCCCATCTTACCAGAGATTCGTGGCCACATCGAAAGTATCCTTGCCCGGTTCAAGCATACCAAATCCCCATCGAAACCTGTACTTCTCCCGGCTAAAGCGATAACTTCACCCAGGGAAACTGTCGAGGTCCAGCCTTTCATAGTTATTTCCCCCTCCGACATCATCACTTTAGTCAATACCCTGTTTCCAGAACGTCGGCCTGGTTCTAGTCATTACGACAAAAGTCAGCAACGGACAGGACTTGCGTCTTCCGCGTCGTCCATATCCGCCATGTCTATGCCGTTCCGGAATACTTCTACCCCCGGAGGTGACGCCAGCTCCATCCTCAGCGCGAGTGCTTCCTCAATGACTAGCGACCATACCTCCAGGGAGCCTTTGATAGGAGACCTTTCACAACCAACCTCTGACAATGATCACGAAGCGAAGATTGCACCAACAGAATCTTACGGTCGGCGGTTGAGGATGGCGTGTTCGGAAATGACACGCATCCTTGGCCTGGACGCTACCTCTGGTTCTTGCCACCCGTGTGCCGAGAAGTGGGCGGTTCTCTATATTTCTCCGGATGGCAAGCATCTCAAACCGCGCATGCGCAAAGACTCGGATGACGAAGATGAGCACGATGAGGACTCGCCCGAAAGTGACAGCAGCGACGACGAGGGTCCACCAGAAAGAATCGACCTGGAGAACGAATATCACCAACTGAAAGAAGCTATCACGAAACTGGTTGAAGAGTACGAGATCCCGAAGGAACTCACACCTGATAGTGAGTCAAAGACGTTCAGCAACCGTACCTCGACGCATCGGAGGGGTGCCCGGGGCAGAGGCCCGGTTCGACACCACAGCGACACCCTTGGATCGAGGAATCCGTACAACCAGACCCAAGCTCAAAGCCAGAGTCAACTGACGAACCTCATTGCGAGCCAAAGGAACTTGCCAGCACGCCACGGATCTCCACAGAATCGAAGAAGCAACAGCAATTCTCAAGCGCCGGAGAAGGCCGAGAACAACTCAGTATTAGTCACAATGCTAGAAACAGCTATGCATCAGTGTCAAGCGCGCGGAGCTTTCCTTGACTCTCAGCTGTACTACAAAACGCTACTTACTTTGCGGCGACTGAACTCTCCTACCTTGGTCAGGAACGGCTACGCGGCCCTGCTGAACTACTTCTCTCGCGGGCCCCGCGATTCTCTTGGCAAGTCAGCGAACGCCATTGAAGAATTTGAGGCCTGGTTCGTCTGGCTCAAACAGTCCCAAGAACGCCACGATGCTGCCATCGAGGACATGATGCTAGGCCTGAAAAATCTGCGCGACAAGATGTGGTATATCACGGACGTTAGAAACTCTGGAACGTACGAAGAAGCTCGGAACGTGGCATTGGCGCTCAAGATCATGGGTCAGCCCACAAAGACCCTCGACGGCAAACCAGTTCAGTCACACCGCCCACGGACCTTTTCCAAGTCGACGTCCAACAACTTTTTGTTGAGAGCCGAAGCACAAATCTTCGATATGATGTCTGCTCCTGCCGAATTCGGTGGGCCGAACAAACTTTCCGATGAGCAGTCGGACATTACTGCCAGGTGGATTGCTCAATACGGCGTGGAAATCTTCTGCAAGGGCGAAGAAAGGATTCATCGCTTCTGTCTGGAAATTGACAAGTGCGTGAACAAGCTTGTCGGTGACAGCATGATGGATGGACCCGTCCTTTGGGCTAGCGAGCTCTACAAGCGGGACAAGGAAGTTCTCGACAGCGGCCGCCAGAAGGGCGACTTGTTTTTGACTGGCGTGGGTACTCTGTCCATCGCTGGCGACGAAGAGTACGAGACGCATGGCCGACCGCCACGTAATCTTGACTTTGCTCAACGTCCCAGTCAGGGCAGTCTTCGCTCTCTTTCTGGTCGTCCTTCCCAGCAAAGCTTCGACGCGAGCCCCTGGGGACTGGCCTCAAACAACTCCCACGACTACTTTGGTGGTAGTAGCCCTGTGCTGGCAATTGACACCACTGCTACCTTCTGGTCCCCTTTCCAGACCCAGGCTCAGTCACCTACCAGCGCTACCAGCATTCGGCCTCGCACTGCATCTTCGTCGAAGGGTACGGTGATGCTTAAGCAGTCCATCAGTGTCAACGAAGATAAGCGAAGATTCCTGCTCGATCTGAAGCAAGCATTGACCGGTTTACTCCTGAGCGACTTGGGCACAATAGTGTTTGCTAACGGTAGCGAGACTGATTCGTGGTTCTCCAGCGACCTGCTGGAGGATTGCATCCAACACAAGCAGACAGAGGAAGAGGATCGCAGACGGAGAAAGCAACTAGCACGCAAGAAGAGCATGAAGAGCCTGCGCAAACAAGCTACTAGCAACAACCCACTTGAGGCTCTCGGACGCACGGAGCGAGGCGCAGTGGCCCCTCCCGTCGCAACACTACAGAATGCCGCTCCGTCGGACCCGCATCAATCTGCTGGAGAACACTCATCATCGAGCGATGCGACCTCGCGCTCCTCTGGCTCATCGGCTGCCAAGAAGGCCGGTCTTTTGGAATTCCCGTACAATGTAGCGTTCCGGCGTCTGCTCAAGAAATTCGCGACACATCCCAACCCTTTCTCGAAGCTCCACGCTCTTTATGAATTAGAGTTGCTCATTGTGGCTTCGCTTTCCTCTCGCACGGGTCGCGCTTACAACAATCGTCGAGAGGTCACACTTCCTCCTGTGCCGCAGTCACCCACTCTCGGTGCTGTGCCCGAGCTAAGCTCTCGAGAACCAACAACGACCACAAGTCGCGCCACAAATCTGGAAGGAACGATTGCCAACTGTGAGGAGCGTCGCTCACACTCCATGACCCAGGAACGTGCCACCACTGCATCACCTCTACCTCGGAACGGGGCTCGTTCTCCAGTGGGACCACCAAGCACAGACATGATCGTTAACGTCATTCAAGAGCTTTTCCGCGACGCAAACATTCGCCCAAAGACTCTTTTTCGCGATCTTCAATACATTGCTTCGTTCGTGCCGGCCCAGATGCTGGACAAGACGCCTCGTGGCAAGGCCTTTTGGGATGTTGCCCTGGCTGCGCTTGGTCTCAAACAGGACGTCTGTCGTATCATGGTGGAGGTGGCTGATGACATTGTACGGCGAGAGAACGAGCAGCGAAACGTCCTCACTCACAAGCCAGTGGAAGTCACTCCTGCCGATGGCGTGGCTAACCCGCTTGCATCCAGATACACCATGGAAGATGTAGCACGCATGCTTCTCATTACTGCCAAGGAAGGCGATCCGGTTGCAGAGCGGGAGCTCGCCACCATGTACCTTACGTCGCCCGAATTGCTTGAGCGCACCGTCCTTCCACTTACCAAGACTGGCGACATCTTCAATAAGCAGCTGCTTAGCCAGCATAGAGACACTACCCGTAGCGATCCCTTGATCATGTGCATCGCTACGCACTGGATGAAGGAGAGTCGCGACAGCGGGGATGAGCTGGCGGCCCAGTACTTGCGGCAGCGCACCGACCTTGAGAACATTCAGCAGCGGTGATGATGGTGCGCATCATTGTTCGCTCTCGACGCACCTGTTCCGTGCGCCTTTCCTTCTTGCCATGTACCCCGCAGATGATTTCCGAAATTTATACAGCGCACCGCCTTTGTCGTTACTGCTTGCCTGCGCCGCACTACATTGCTATACCACGTCGTAACGGCCTGCCTGCATGCATAGCGAGGCGTTTTAATTTTCATGTTTCCTTTATCACATAGTTCTATTGCTGATGATGTTTCAAGCAAGCATGATTCCCCACAGAGCCTTCACTTCTTATATACGCCTTTTTTGCCTGCTTCGCTCATGCTCTGTTTGTTGCTCGTGTAGATGCGCCTGGCCAGGTTTGGAAATGTGCATACAGATTGTGGTGTACATGCAGAATTAGGGTAACGTACATGGAAACGAATCTCCTTGGATCTGGGATCGGGATGGTTTGGTTCTTTGGATATATGGTCTTGGGTACGGTACATGGGATGGTTTTTGTGAAACACATAATGATGATGAGCATTCCCATGTCTGGTCGGGTTCAAAGAGGAAATGAATAAACGATCTCCAAACTTTTGCTTCCGCGTTAGTGTCTAGGTTGTCAGGAAAGGTAGTGGGACATTGTACGGTAACGGCGGAGACCGCTGACTCAAAGTAACAATACGGGCTCCGTGATGTGCGGGATGCGAGGGGCTAAGCGTAGTGCAATACTGTATTTTCTCGTGTACAACTTCAACGGAGGGGATGGTGGGATTATCATGTTTCCCCTCAAAGACCAAGCGCGTTGTGTTAGGGACTGCACAAGTTTCGTCTCACTTTCGCAGCTTTGCCTTGAATGTTGACCTTGCCCGGATGTCGTACTTGATAAGGTACTTACGAAGCTACCTAACATCCGCCTCCTACGGCCTTACCGCACGCATCTCTTTCCTATTTTTATATCGTATTCTAGTGCGCCCTTTTATTACTATAATTATTACATTTTTGGTTCCCCTACGACGCATTTAGGTCGTTGAAAATAATAAAAGAAAAGCTTACGAAGCCAATCCACTATGCTCACTATCTCTAGAGGTCGTATTATTTGAGATCCAGGCTCTTGGACGAGCAATTCCCGGATAGCTTAGAGCCGAGGATCCGCTCTCACATCAGGCTCACGATGACAGCGTGTACTGCCAGTCGTACGAGGCGTGGATACAAAGGCTTATATGAGAAAATTGAAGGCTGAAAGCGCAGTACACGCCGAGATTGAGAGGGAGTTTTCTGGATGAACGGAACGGGTTCCTAGTTTAACCCAGGTTGGGTGGTCGTCGTCGCGTTCTGGTAAGTTTGGCTCGTAGTAGTAGTAGTAGTAGTAGTAGTAGTAGTAGTAGTAGTAGTAGTAGTAGTAGTAGTAGTAGTAGTAGTAGTAGTAGTAGTATTAATTAACGTCCAGGAACGCAATGTTCTAGCCTCCCATAGGGCATGGGGACGCGCCGAGCAGCCACTTTGGGGCCAGCCAGAGTGGTGAAGGCGTTTCTTGCTATAAAGCTATTGCCGTCTCTTGCAGCGGCTCGTGAGAGTCCGCCCCCCTCCGTGCGGGGGCCAAATCCTTATCTTCTTGCCTGTAGGCTGAGATGTCTGGGTTTATCTATTATACATGTAGACTAAGAGTAGAGTAGGGGCAGCTTTGGCT
>ML976734.1:18077-30094 GCA_010015655.1 Bimuria novae-zelandiae CBS 107.79
AGTAGCGGAACTTTCGAACTGATCGTGGGCAGTGTACAATGTGGTCGGGCGCCAGGTCTGCCCCGCAGGGGCATTTCGTGGCGGCGTCTTCATGCCTGAACTTCTTATAATACCAGGCGTAGTGTCCGTGGCGGGTGCGCATGGACAGGAGCTTAGCAAGTGTTGGTTGTTAGAGAGTAAGCTCCTTTGGCTATTTTGTAGGGCGGTAAGTAAGGTCCCACTGCATGTACCATTTAGACAACTTGGGTGAGCAGGCGCGCCACTAGTCTATCTTAGCGCTCCTAGTATAGGCGCGAACGTCTGAATTAAGGCCTAAGACTATAGGCTTAGCTGCCATGCTATATAGAGGTCGGGGGGACTTTGCTACGTTATTAGCTAGCTAGTCCGCCAATTTATTCCCTTCTATTTCGCAGTGACCTGGGGCCCACCGGACAGCAATGTCTAGGTTCTCTATTGTTTCCTAGCATCTGACGAACGCCTACTGCGAGGAGGGGGACAGGTTGCCTCTTATGCACTATATAACAGAGGTGCTATTAATACACATATATATATATCTTAGCTAGTAGGTGGGCGTATTAAGCGTATAGGCGAGTCCCTGCCAAGCGCCAACAGCTTTAGCATTAAAAACGTAGGATCTAGGGTTAAGAGAGCTGTTACCCTATAGGATAAGGGCCTAACCTTTATATATAGCGTAGCCATACGTAACGTGCTTAACGCCGTTAATCTATTATTTAGAACTATTTAAGAAGATAATAATAGCAGTCTGCGAAAGGAGAGCCTACTACTCCTTAAAGAGACAGGCGGCATCCTTCTTGGCTACTTGGCTTGTGGGGTTAGTGCGGCTCTTAGGGGAGTAGTAGGGGGCGCGGAAGTCTGGTCAGGGTACTAGGTAAAAGATTTATGCGAGTTATTATACCTTTAAGCAGGCTCTCTATAGGAGGCCTATATCTTAGCCTCTTCTAACTATAAGTAAGAGGGTCCTAGCAGTTAGCAGGTATTTATTATTAGTTATTAGTAGGTATGCTATAAAGCGAAGCTTGCATGTCTTAAGTGCTACTACTACTAAAGGGAGTCCTGCATCCTAAAAGACAGTAGTAGTAGGTATAGTCTAATAGGCTAGCGCGATAGCTCTACATGCCTGCTTAAAGACTTTATTAAGTACGTTAATATGCTAGCCTAGTTAGGTGCTTACCTTAGCGCGTCTTGATTGGCATATAATTCTAGAGGGCTTAGTCCTGCCTCTATACCAGGCCTCCGCGCCGTACAGGAGTCGTGGGAGGACGTAGGCGATTACCGCCTTATAGAGGGACCCTGGTAGGGGGCCATGTTTAATCCAAGCCAGGCTGCGGATATAATATATAATAACCCTTGTCTTGGCGGCGCGAGTCGCGATATAGGCCTTAAAGATTAGCTTTTTATTAAACTATATACCTAGCTAGCGCAGGGCCCCGTTCCCACTCTTAGGGAGAATAGGGTGTATAGTAAGGTTCTTATTAATAATATAGGGAGGCGCGTAGTCTCCTTTCTACCGTGTAAGGTAGATTATTTTAAGCTTATTAGGTAAAAAAGCAATCTTATTATCTACGCTGTATTTAATAATATTATAAATATTTTTTACAAGTTATTTAGTGTTATGGTCTAGGCTATAAGAGGCTTTATATAGGCAAATGTTATCAGCGTATCCAAATCGCAGCGTGGTGTCCTAAAGGAGAAGTTCCGCCAGGTATAGCATGTAAATAACTAGTAAGAGGGGCGAGCCCTGCGGAGTGCCGTAAGCCACTAGGTAGCGGCTAGATTAGTGTTAGCTATAGCAAATAAGTATATATTAGTTTATAAGAATATTACGCGTAAGCATAAGGACCTTTTAGTGCTAGCCTTATCCTTTTATTTAGTATAGTAGGTAGTTAATAAGGAGGACGTTAAAGGCCCTAAGCACGTCTATAGTAATTATAGTAACGTGCTAGCCTTTACTAAAGGCTAGTTTTACTTCGTGGGTAAAGGCAGTAATTAAATCTATAGCTAACCTTTTTAGGAGAGCCCCCCCGTGTTGGGGGCTTAGTACACTATAGAGTATAGCTAAGTAGGCTATGCGCCGGGCGATAATCCTTTTAAATCCCTTGCCAAGACAGAGTAGCATGGCGAGGGGTCTTATAGAGCCTAGGGCTATGTAGTCCTTCTTGCTAAGCTTCTTAATAAACACAATCTCCTTGTCCTTCCAGGCGGCGGGGTAGTAATTAAGCTTAAGTAGGTTACGGTAGATGCCGTAAACGTACTATCTAATATAGTTTTAGCATGCTATAAGTAGTTAGATAGTTATACTATCTACGCCTAGTAAGGTGCTAGCGACCCTAATTACGTAGCGCTCTATCTCTTTAATAGTTAGGTGCGTGTCCTAAGGGATTGTAGGGTTCTCTTGTAGGGAGGGCAGTTCCGGCAGATTATCCTCTGCTATAAATCTATAAAGTAGTACTTATTAAAGCATCTTAGCCTTATCCTTATCTTTAGTCGCCTTTACGCCTTTAAAGACTATTAGCGCCTAGGTTCTAGTAGGTTCTAGCTTATGCTAGTTAATAATTTAGAAAATTTCTTAGTCGTTTGCTACGTTATCTATAGTGTGTTACTAGTATTTCTTCTTTACTTTATAGACTATTGCTAGGAAAGTGCGCGTCTCCTTAGAAAGGCCTTGTCTAGTGTAGCTATCTAGCAAGTTTAAGTGTGCCTAGTAAGCTTATTTACAGGCGTCTATCTACCAGGGCGCCAAATAGCCTATCCCTCTTTTCTTCCTGCCTACTATCTTTAGGGCGTTTATAAGGACTTTTTCTAGGGCAGCAACGCGCCTATTAACGTATTTACGGGTCTATAGCCTGTCTAAGCTAGGCGTGCCCTTTATCCTATTAGCAATAGTATTAATAAATAGGAAGAGCTTTATAGTAGAGATCCTATATTAGAACTAGTTAAGCGGCTCCTATCTCTTGCTAGGTATTATAGTAACTAGCGTGTTATAGTCTAAGCCGCAGTTTATGTCCGCTCGCACTACTATAGTAGCGAAGGGGATATTATAGAAGGAGAGGTCTATAACGTGTCCCGCACGGTGGGTGGGGACCCCGGGCTCGCTAATATAGTCTATACTACTGTCTATGGCCTATTAGGCCAGTTCGGCGCCGCCCTGTGTAGTCGTAACACTAGGTTTAAACATGTTATATTTAGCGTTAAGGTCGCCCCCAGCTAGGCATCTGTTAGGCGGGGTAAGGCAGGTAATATAGTTAAGAACGGGAGTAGTCTATAGCGCCTAATAGGCATTAAGTATTAAGATTCTATTAATATTAATTTACTACATATCCTAGTTATAAAGTAGAGTGCGTAGTGTGACTTTTAATTAGTTTCCCTTACGGGTAAAGATAAGAACCTAGGGGCGATTAGCCTCCTAGATCTCCTAACTATCCTAGCTATCTACTAGTAGGTAGAGGTTATAGCTAGGGTGGTTTAAAGTGCGTATGCCTAGCCAGGTAGCTGGCTCTTGCATGTAAATAATATTAATGCCCTCTATAAAAGCAATCTTAAGGGCTACTATATATACTAGGCCGCTTCTGCCAACGTTTATTTAGCATACTTTAATATTAGGGTCCCTATATAGGGTAAATCTGCGGCGGTTATTCTTTATTAACTTAAAGATTTGTTTATAGTCTGGTCCTTTAGTAAGGAGGACTAGGTGTAATCTTCTTATCTTGCGCTTCTAGCAAAGAGCGCGGCGAGGTTTAGGCTGTCGCTAGTAGGCGCAGAGGATCGCATAGGCCTGCTTAATAGGCATGGGGCCACTTATTACGAGGTAGTGTCGGGGTACGGGGTCGCGCGTCAAGGTCCTCTTTAGGGACAATGGCTTAGGGCCACCGGTTCCTGCTCTGGCTAATCTAGTGGTGTAGGCACAGGTTCAGTTTAGGTGTCTATTACAGTGTCGTCTTCTTTGCTAGGGGAGGTGTCTTAACCCTAGGCGGTAAGCTCAGGTTAAGGCTATAGGTTATATAGCTAGTTAAAGGCCTTCTATCTAGCGCGTCTTAACGTCGCTAGTTCTTAGCGAGTTAATTAGATAATGCGGTTATTCACCTGTCTAGGTTTTACTAAGTAAGTAGGGTCGTCTGCGGCGTGTAGGCCGCGATAGTTAGGGCATTACTACTTATAAGCGTAGTTTTCTCCTATTAGGCCTTCGTGCTTGCTAAGTTTCTTATTATAATTATAGTAGTAGGGTGCGCGTGTGCATCGTGCCGCATTATAATAGCCCTAGTAGCTAGGGTTATAGCGTTCTATAGCCTGCTTCTTAATTATCTCGCGGGATAGGTCGCTAGCACTAAAGAGGCAGAAAGCCACCGCAGGCTTTTTAAAGGATACTATTTAGGTAGTATGTCTAAATTAATTAGGGCCGTGTTAGGAGGG
The DNA here is from genome assembly GCA_010015655.1 of Bimuria novae-zelandiae CBS 107.79. Taxonomy (NCBI): domain Eukaryota; kingdom Fungi; phylum Ascomycota; class Dothideomycetes; order Pleosporales; family Didymosphaeriaceae; genus Bimuria; species Bimuria novae-zelandiae. The sequence goes on from ML976734.1 coordinate 22,506, forward strand.
GTAATAGTTTATAAGGTGTTGTTTTGTCTGCGTGTAAGCCTTATCTACTATTATTTAAAGGGAGTAGGGCATGTCTTCCCCTAGCAGCGAGCAATAGCTACTAGGTACTCTAGGTACGGCGTAGTTAACCTATCACGTAGGCAACTTAGCGCTATTAGCTTTAATAGATCTTATTATTAATTCCTTCTTTTCCTATTCTATAAGTTACTATCGTATGTCGTTAAAGGCTAGGGTGATAGCCTACCTAGTGCGGGTCCTTATAGCTATAGGAATAGCGCTAAGGTCAAGCGCTATAGTAGCATAGATAGCTATTTATATAGCAAAGGCAGAGGTCTGGCTTAACTAGTTAGCTAGGTTCGCGACTATAAGCAAAATCTGTAGGTCTACTACCTATTTAGGTGTAGTTTGCCGCTTAGTCGCGGTTGTGGATTTCCTGCTACTAGCTATAGTTGTGTATCTACTATCTCTATAGAAGGCGGATACCACACTTGCCTATGTCCTCTAAGGCTAGGCGGTAAGGCCGCTATCACTATCTGTAGTGTAGGCGATAGTTATTAAGTCGTAGCTAGTCCTAGCTATATTTAGACAAAGGCTTAGCGTAGCCAAGTTTTTTAGTGCCTATATAAGGCGATTATAAAGGGTAAAGGTAGCCGCTAGCTCCTCTAGGCGCTTAAAATTAGTAATATAGTAGTTAATAGCTTTAGCTATAGCTATTATAACTTTTTTTTAGGTCTCTGCCGCCTTGCGCGTAGCCGTAAAGTAGGAGTTAAGGGCATTAGCTATTATATCTGTAGTAGCTTATAGGTAGATAGGCACGCCTCCACTAAGGGAAAGGCGTCTAGAAGGGCGGATATTAGTCTATTAGCGCTTCCTAAAGGGGTGCTAGATGTTAGTCTGCCGCGCAGACTTAGGGTCTGCGGGGCGAGTCGCTGTAGAGGCCCCCGGGAGGGGCCTCTAAGGCGTCTCTATCGCTATTATCAACCCACCGCACGCGTGCGGTGCCTGAGGATAGCTAGGAGTAGGGTTTCAGGTGAAACTGAGATAAACGGGATAAAGATTTCGCAATTTTTACCACTTTCTCAAAATTCCTAAAGTTGGTGAAGGTGTGTAAGTTTGGCTCGTTACGGGCCGACGCGACCATCGAGTGGGGATTGGAGCACGGTGGCAGTCACTACTCACAAACGTATCTTTTTCGGTACTACTTTACGTACGTTATCATCGCCATGACTCAAGTCGCGCAACTACATCAGTAAATACGGTACTGATTAGTTGGGTATGCCCCGTGACTCTACCAATTGGCCACTCAGGAGCTATCAGCATGCAAAGACCCTGCAGTCTGCCCCAGGGGGTAAACTGCTATACAGCAAGGGTTTGTATCCTCGCGCTTGGACTTTCATATTGCACAGGCCACACATGGCTGCCGTCCGCTGTGCAGCTGTGGGGACCTTGCGACATCGCTAGTGACGCCACAAAGCTCTACCTTGGGGGTGGTAATCGCAACGTCCTGGCCCCTCCATGCCCCACAACACCATACTGACGGTTTCATACACACGAGTTACTGCTCTGTCGAAGTCGGTTCACACAATGAGAAGGAAATGATAACGGAATGTTTGTGCCGCAGGTACTCGCGGCTGCGGATCCTCCCTCGCGCCCGCTTGAGGCTCCAATTACCGCCAGGATCCGATTGGCGCGACCCTGTCTCCCAAGCCCTAAGCGGAAATATTGGATGCTCCAAGCGGCTCGCGCGATATGCGCTCTCCGAGAAAACCTGGTTCATGCATCGCGCTACTAGACGAACGGCAACACTCAGAACGGTCTTTGTCCGAGCAAATCTGCTCATCTACCGAATGACAACACAAGAATGGCATTATCCTGGACCTGCCACCGTGAAGCGGGGAGACGGCATTGCGAAAGCACCCCACACGTTCCCTTGTGCGCTGGGCACCTGCCAGTTGGGGTCTGTGGCACCGAACAGACCTGTGAAGAGACTGCGGGCCGTTGGGCGGATCCTTTCACCCTTCTGGTTACACGACTTACGATGGTTGTGGTTTACTTCTAAGTCTCACCAGGCTTTTGAGCGCGGGGAAAGAATCGAGACCAGAACCGCACATGTGAGAGTGGGTCGCAATATGTTCCCATGGATCCATGGAACCCGTCAGCAGAAGTGATCAGAGCTTTGCTGGCAATTTGCTTGAATGCATGAGAGCGGATCTCTTCGGTTCCGGGCTGTTACTTGTGCCCTAACGCGCGCCTGAGGCGTGATGGATGGAGGGGCGCGTATACGTTGCACTGGCCAGTGCTGTACGGTAGATCACACCTGCAGCTAAACAGAAGAGTTTACACGGCCGAACAGGGGTCAACAAATAGATCGAGAACTAACGCCAGCATACAGTATAAGTGGGCCACTGGACGCAAGATGCTGAAGCAAACACCTTCCTTCAATCTTTTGAACTCACTCCGACATGGGTGCCAACGGCGAGACACTGTTGAGCGAAACGTTCGGTGGCGAATGGCCAGACTCACCACTACCCGTCTGGAGACGATTGGCGAACGCAGCACAGAGATACCCTGATAAGCTGGCTTTGGCTTGTCTCCACCAGTCTCCCAACCTTTATGGTGTGAAGAGTTTGGAATATACGAAGGGAACACTTGATAAACATCTGCAGTGGTCATACTCTCAGCTGAGTTCAACCGCTGCGCTCTTGGCCGCTGGTCTTCAGTCGAAGGGTCTTTCCTCGGGTTCTTCCATCGTCACGGTACTGAAGAATGGCGTCGAGTTTCCGCTGGCCTTATGGGCCGCTCACAGCCTTGCATGCCCTTTTGTGCCTCTGAATCCACGGACACTCGCAAATGCTGTAGAGACACGGCACATGCTCTCAGTGGCTAATGTAGCGGCCGTAATCGTGGAGAGTCCAGAATCTGCGGCTAGATTCGACTCAATCTACAACTCGAGTGAACAGAAGCTACTCAAAATTGTGGCTGGCGAAACGGGACCGGATGGATGGACGACCGTTGCCGATCTTCTCGATGCTGGAAGAAGAATCGCAGCTTCCAAAGAACGGGGCATCGAGAGGCCAGATTCAGCTTACGCGACAGAACCTCCAGCCGCGGGGACCGTAACTATCTTGTATACAAGTGGGACTACTTCACTTCCAAAGGGCTGTCCCCACACCGATCGCACCCTGAACGCCTTTATGAAGAACTTGGGTCTAGGAGGCGCTTCATCAGACGACATCTTTTGCGCCTTTCTCCCGAACAATCACGCCATGGGCTATTTTTATGTCCTCCATTACTTCTGCAATGGCGCCGCCGTCGTCTACCCTTCAGCTGCATACGGCCCGTCTGCTACGGCGCAAGCGCTGGCAGTGCACAGGTGTACCCATACGGTTCACGTGTCAACCGCACTGCACAGTCTTCTTGAATGGATTGAGCCCCAGGGGATCTCCTTCCCTCATCTCAAAGATGTGTGCCTTGCAGGGTCCTCTATCACGCCGCAGATGATGCGGTCGGTGACCCGAAAACTTGGATCAAAAGGCGTCTCTATCGGCTTTGGCATGACTGAAGGTAGTCCGATCTGGTCTGCACCGGTCACAGACCCAGAGAAGCTCATTCGAGGAGATGATGTCATTTGCGGCACAGCGGGGCCTGGAGTGCACGTGCGAATTTGTGCGCCAGACTCGACACGGCCACTTCCTAGGGGACAGCCTGGTGAAATCCACCAGAGCGGGCCTGGGGTCATCGCAGGATACATCGGCAAAAATGTTGGGACCGAGTCCTTCTACGTCGAAGATGGGCGCACCTGGTTTAGGAGCGGCGATAGGGGCGTCATGTGGCCAGATGGAGGTGTCTCTATTGTTGGAAGGTGAGTTGAAGTGTCCGTTTATGTGGGTCCATGCTAACGAGTGGTAGATACAAAGACATGATCATCAGGGGGGGTGAGAACATTGCACCTGCTGCGATTGAAACCGTCTTGAACCAGTTCCCTGGTGTTGATGTAGGACCTCTGACCTCTAACGCGGCGATGCGCATTTGCTGATCGATGGTAGGCACAAATCGTCGGGGCATCGGATCCCATTGCTGGCGAGGTGCCTGTGGCTCTGGTCCGAAAATTTCCTCCAGGCGACAATCCAGCAGGTCAACTACAGGAGGCTGTACGCGCACACATGGGTGTATTACACGTGCCAGATGAGGTGATCACCATTGATACTCTGGGCCTGGAAGATTATCCTCGTACGATGTCGGCCAAAGTTCAGAAAAACGCATTGCGCATACTCGTGGCAGCGCACCGACGCAATCGCGAACCCAAAGTTGAGACGAGTGACGTCATCCCCAATGGCCATTCACATAACGATGTCAATGGTAGTTCTGGTGGTACTGTCGAAAGCAAAAACGTTGAGGACACAGTACTCACCATCTGGTGGAGAGCAACTGGGATCGAACCCTCGAAATTGGATAAAAACACACCGACATTCAATTTCGCAGACTCCATCACAATCATGCGAGTAAGGGGAATGTACCGCAAAGAGCTTGGTGTCACGCTCTCTGCCCCTGAGATGTCAGAGCATGTGGACCTACAAAGCCAAATCGAGGCGCTGGAACGCAAAGCTTCGGCAACGGGTCAAAACACAACCGCTCCGCCCCCCAGGGTTGAGAACGCACGAAGTCTGGAGGAGATTCAAGTCATTCTTGGGTCTGAAAATGACGCGGCGCTTTTCAAACAAAGAGCGAGCACAGCTCTCGCAATTCAAGGCTTCGACTTTGACAAAGATGTGGAATCTGTGATCCAGACAAATGATTTTGTAGATGTATTGGAGAAAGACGGCATGATACACAAGTGGAATTTTGCTATCTCTGTGCCGGCCGAAGGCTCCACAGTGCAGGTAAGCATCTGGATGGTTTGAAACTGATTGAGTGCTAACATCCTGCAGGAGCTCAAGGAAGCACTGACTGTGACGCTCGCGAACAACTCGCTCTTCGCCTCATTCTGCGTACATGGAAGCAACGGGCAGCTGTTTTATATTACGATGAAACCGCAGAAGAAGCTATATGACCAAATACTGATAGAGGAAGGCTCTATCGCGAATGTTGCAGAACTCCAGCGACTTGCCATGGAATACCCTCACCCGAAGCATTCTACCTTCCCTGGACCGCTCTTCCACGCACTGATATACTACATTGAAGACATCAAGTCTGCTGGACTGGTGTATTATGGTAAGTAATGCGAGTCACCGTAAGGGGTAGTTCGGCAGCTCACGCGTGTAGTACATCACTCGGTACATGATGCCTCATCAATGCGCCTTATGCTCGAGGATCTTAACCAGGCTCTGCTTGAACCCGCTCGTCCTCTTCGCCCCCATGTCCCATACCAGGTGTAAGTAGACGCCGCATTTCTGCGATGGGAAAGCTGACTTTCGACAGTTGGGCCGACATCTATCACTCCCTACGAAACTCGCCACGTGCGACAACAGAAGTGAACTGGCATGTAAAGCGATTGGCAAACTTGCACCTACATCGCAAGGCCCTCTTCCCTCCAGCTCGTGTTCCGCGGCAAGAGAACAAGAAAACCCCAGACGGTATCGACTATGGTTTTGACGCTCCTGCACTTCTGAACCTCATGAAGCGCCACTCCCACATCACTGCCTCAGTCGTCCTCAAAGCCGCCATGGCCCTCATCAACGTCACGCGCACGAAACACACACACGCACTTCTCAGCAACTACGAAGCCTGTCGTTCCTCCCTCCCATTCTGGCCTGATACTCTCCGTCACATTCCTGGCACGAACGGCTCCACCCTTGCCGACCTCGACGCCTCTGATGTCGCCGGTCCGACGTTCAATGGCGCCACGAACCTCATCCCCATTGACCGTTCTGAGACAGCGTTTGCTTACCTCAACCGCCTCCAAGCTGAGCAGCTTGAGCTGACCAAGTACGGCAATGCTCCCTGGCGCCGCATCATCTCTGCGCTCAACGAGCTTTATCCAGGCGAGAATGCGGGTGAGATAGTCCACGAAACACACAAGACGTTCTTCCTCACATGGGTCCCGGGTGTTCTCGGCGAGTACGAGAGGATCAAAGTCGCGAAGATTGCCATCCGGTCCGCGTTGGGGTTGGTGTTTGTGGCTGCATTGGGCGGACCACAGGCTACCATGTTTGGGATTAGCTTGAGATGGGATGCTGCCAACTACAGTCCTGAAGAGACAATGGGCTTTGTCAGGGATACGGAGAAGGCGGTTCTGTGGATGTTGGAAGAGAAGAACTGGGGTAGGCCTTTGGGTGAGTTTTTACGACAGTTTGACTAGACGGGGTCGCCGAACGTAAGTAAACTGATTGGTCTCGCGCATCTGGAAGCTTTACATCTACGTATGCAGGTGGCGTTTCTTGGTCGCGAAATCTTAGCCCATTTTCCATTTCGTCCTTATCGCCTCAGCTGCCCAAATCCTTGCTGACACAGGTGACATACACTATGCAAGTGGCCCAGCGGCACGGTCGCTCACTGCAAGACCAAAACTATATAAATCCCTTCGATTCCATGTCTCAAATTGATTATATTCCACGCACCGCACTCCCCATTCTTTTGCTCTTAGTGAATCTATACCTTGACTGAGACTACAAAGATGACTTTCAAAGTCCTCCTCTTCGTCACGTGAAAGCCCACCCTCACACCCGCGGCATTCAAAGCTCGCTGGGACGCCCACGCCACCCTACTCAAGACCATCGCAGGTCTAAGTTTCCCGCTCACGCACACACGGCGCTACATCGCTCGCACAGAGGGCAAAGGCGCATGGCCTGCCGCGATGCTCGTCGGGACCCAGGAAGATTTCACCTACGATGGTATTGCGGAGCTCGTGTTCGAGGACAAGGGAGCTTTTGAAACTTTTATCGGCGTTATTTCGGCGCCGGAGGCCACGGCTAGGATTGCGAAGAATGAGGACGGGTTTATTGTGAGAGAAGTTGAGGGCTGTGGTTGTTGGGGGCACGGAGGTTACGGCGGGGGAGGGAGGGGTGGGGGTATAAGAGGTGGTATTGGAATATTTTCAAACGGCCTTTATGAGCACAGGAACGTGTATTGCTAGAGGTGGATCGTGGATGAGGGTAGAGGAGAAAGGGGGATGATGAAGTATGACCTTTGAACCTATATTTACCACTAAACCGCGGAAAATTGCATGACAAGTTGTAGGAGTTTGACTTCACGTACAAGCACATATTCTCTCAGTGAGATGACCTACGGAAGGATACATCTGTAGTCATCAGCTCGACTAAGAGAAATCACCTACGTATCCACGTAGCTTGCTTTCACCCTCCTCCTCCTCCGCACAACCCATGAATCATAATGACCCTCGCCCATCATCCAGGTGCATCAATAAAAGCTCAAACCTCACACCCACAACTTTCCTAATGCATACTTATACACCACGCCCACTCTACCTCCCATATTCCCGGAAGACCGCACCACACAAAACACCAACATCGCACCAACACACAGCATATACTCCCGCGAAGGCCGCTACCCCCGCCGCCCCTCTGACCCTTCCCACGCCATCCTCCACCCCCTCTATACTGCCAACCAAACCCTCCGCTCCAACCTCGCTC
>ML976734.1:30144-94887 GCA_010015655.1 Bimuria novae-zelandiae CBS 107.79
CCTCTCTCTCTCGCGCCCCCAAGACCTCGCCTTCCCCATGCACACCTCCCCACGCTTCTCCTCCACCACCGAAGCCGCCTGCCTAGAAGCGCTCACGCTCATCCGATCCGCAGTCGCCGCTATAAACCGCTACGAAGCCTTCCACGTGCCTTTATTCGACGCCGCAGACCCCATCGCCTTGTTACGCCAAGCAGGCGTGGTTTTCGAGGGGGATGAAAATCCTGAGGGGTATGTTGAGGAGGAGGAAGTGAAGGTGAGGCATAACATAATGGTGATGAAGGGGTGGTGAGGTGTGAGGAGGAGTTTGGGAAGTGTTTGGGGAGGTTTAGACGGCGGGAAAGGGTGGAGGAGCAGCTTGATAAGATGCGGTTGGCGAGGGTGCAGACGGCGAGACGGATGGATACGGATGATATCGAGGCGGGGCTTTTGCGAGCTGAGCTGAGGCTGAGGATGGAGCGGAAAAGCGAGGACGAGAGTGAGGATGAGGAAGTGGATTAGAAGATTAGGTGAATGTATTTTATTTTAGTGGTTAGATGCTTATCTTATGCCTAGTGTTTTTCCGTCCCTGTGTCTCAGCACATGATTTGACGACGGCGTTGGTGTATCTATAGGCACGAAAGGATCGGCTTGAGCTTGTCGTATGCTACCTTCTGCCTGGCTGCGTCCGCAGTCGTTTTGTCCGCGGCGTCGCCGACGGTCACAGACACGTAACACGCGTCTCGCAAGTAGATGACATCCGCCTCCCACGGCAGCCTCGTGCTCCCGCAGATCTCGGTGTCTCGAGCGCTGAGCAGGCCCGTCGTAAGCCTCGTAGGGATGAACTTGAACTGGCTCGCACTGTTGCACTTTGAATCGGTAACCTCGCCGAAATTCACGTTCAGAAAAGTGTCGGCGGGCAGATAGGGCGTGCCGGACTTGATGAGCGTGTTGGTGAGGTTGAGGGCGAGGTCAGCATACACCTTGCTGTAGATGGGGGTAGGGCTGTTCCAGGCCGTAGGGTTCCCAGAGCGACCAGAGAAAGCGATTGCGGGGATCTTCGCGTCCTTTGCCGCGTACACTGCGGCGCCGATGGTGCCGGAGAAGAAGGCTTGCACGTCAACGTTAGAGCCAACATTGGGGCCTGTGACGGCAAGTTGGGGCGCAGCTCCATTCCAGAGGGCAGGGCCTGTTGTGGAAATACCACGCTTGATGCTGGTCACGGGGTAGGAGTTGACATAATTCAGGCGTGGGTCCGTAGCATTTGCTCCGGTCGCAGGGGCTCCCCCTGGGCAAGAGCTGTACTGGCATCCGTCCGCATCGACAGTTTTGGGCTCCGCATCGGAGGATCCTGGCGATGTGAGATTTCACCAACTTGAACGGATCAGAGTCCGCATACCTGTTCCAGACTGATTTTCAGCAGGGCTCGAGAGAACGACCTGGTTGCCGGCAGCGCTCAAGCTGTTGAACAAGGTGCGAGCATTGATTTCGGCCCAACCGTCGTCGTTTGATTGTACTATGCGGATCGCGTTCGCGAATGGAACAGCAGCAGCAAGCAGGAGCCCGGAACGCATCTTGACTTGTGAAATATAACGAACGAAAGTCTACAATGGAAGACAGAGACGCGACACTGCGAGAGGAAGTACTGCTTTACAGGGTGGGTTCGGACCATATATACACACGCTACCGTAGTGTAGCTGTGCAAGCTTGCCACAACCAGCATACTCCCACCGAGCCAAGTCTCATTAGGCGCGGGGGCGAGCACAATTGTTTCTAATGTCCGCGCATCCCAGGTTTGTGATTGAGCATGGAGAAATTTAGAGTGGCTGTGGAAGCACTGAACGGGCATGCGCCCGCTGTGAATGGACGATGGTGTTTATGCGCAGCTGTTTCGTGGCTTGGCAGGGGCGTATTCCGGGGCAACTGCGCCGACTTGTTACTAGCACGTGTCAGTCACTCGGCCGTTGAATCGATCATGGTCGACATGGCATTTTTTGCTTGTGCTCTCCTTCCGCATTGATCGCACACTATGCTCAGCGACCTTCCTGACGCACACAAGCTGTACGTGTCGATATTCCAATCGCGCGGACAAAGTGCGCATTGGGGAAAGGACCTTTCTCCGTCGGCATAACCGGGTACTCAACACGCAACGCCGAGCATACGCTCTTCACTGTGGTTCGCAGAGCCTTGTAATAGACTGAATATATCACTTGGATCTTTCCAAGCCAACCATGTCCTGCTCGCTCGCTTCGCCAAGGACCCCCGCCTTCTGTAGTATGCCAACCGTCTTTTGTACAACGGCCTCATCCACGCCCCTCACGTCTTGTGAGAATCCCACTGTCTTCAGCCACTCTCTCGCATCTTCTTCCGAGTAGTCGAGCTTGGTGCTGATATACTCAACCGCTTCCTCCTGGTTCTCCTCGAAGTGCTTGATTCCCTTGTTGATCTTTTGCAGCGCATCTTCGAGCTCTTCTTTGAGGGCAGGATGCGAAGCGTGTTCTCCGTGCGACCAGTTCTTCGGATACAATAGCTGATTTCTCGCGACCATCTTCCATGACGACCATGGTGTGTAGATTTCGCCGATGCGCTTGATTTCTCCCTTGTCGTAGTATCGTTTCGACGTGAAGTGCTCCCACATGAAGAAATCGACCGTCCCGTTATTGACTCCCTCCCGGAGATTCGTAAATGTATTAAGCGGTTCGACGGAAAACGGTGCCCCAGAAGCTTGTGCATCTAACCAGCCCTGCTGATCGGCCAGTACATAGCTCATGACGTAGCTGCCACTTCCGATTCTCGACACGCCAACCTTCTTGCCCTTCAAGTCCTGCACGCTCCTCAGCTCATCCCGCCTTGCTCCAGTCGATATCGCCCAACACAGCGGCGTTTCCACGTATGTGCCTACGAGCCGGAAGCCTGCGTCTTTCTCTGCTGCCTGTGCTTTTCCTAGTGCTGCTATCCAGCCTTCGGTCAGGCCAACTCCAATGTCAATCTCGTCGTCTTGCAGAGCTGTGACCATGTGTCCGGTGCCGGAAGGGTAGGGGAGCAGCCGCGCATCGAGGCCGTAGTGTTTCTTCGCGAATTCGAGGGGCGTGGAGAAGTGTTCGGGCACGAAACCTATCCGCAGAGGCGCCATTGTCCATCTATGCGTGGAGAAGCGTCGGCACTGGCGGGCAATGGGTGCGATAGATCGTACGCGGGAAGCCAACATGGCTCGAGGGAGGATGTGCGCGATAGAACAGAGAATTGGCCGGTACCGAAGGAAGATTTGCCTACTTAAAGTATAAAGTTGCCCAGTATCAGGCCAGAAACAATTCGTATCCCTTGCACCGGCAACATCGCCCGCACACGGACCACCTGGTGATAGCCAATCGGATGATCGCTCCGATCTGGGCAGAACACCAGAATTAATACAGTTTATATAGAAATTTATATAAAAATTATATTTTTAGAGGTCTTAACTTTTAATTACTTAATACTTAAATTTACTTTTATATTAACTTCCTTAATAGTTTAATGTCGTTAGAGGTGCTCCTGCTAGCACTTAGGCCTAATTTCTGGCCTATATAAAGGCAAGCGACAAAGCGTACACCTATAGTAAGTACGCAAAGGACGCTAGGCACGCTTACGTTACTATGGATTACTAGACACATAACCTAGAGGTGCCTAAGATATTTAAGACTTGTATAATTAACGTGCGTTTTTAATATAAGTAGTATAGGTCTTAGACTTTTTAAATAGCCTTATAAACTTATAAGCGCTTTTTTTAATAATAATAATATTATTAAGTTTCTTGCGCTTCTTATAGCCCCTTACTAATTATTTACTACGCTTAAATAACTGCTTAATAAGGTTATATAAGAACTTTTTATAGCTGCTACGTTTAGTAGCGGCAGAGGAGAAGTAAGAGGAGAGTCTATAATAATTATTAAGTATAAGATTTAGTAAAAAGTACTAGAGGGGCTTTTATGTGCACCGCTTAGCTTGCTAGACACTATAGTAGCTCTTTGCCTAGTTAAACTAATTTACTTTACTTTTATACTTATTATAGTTGTCTATTATCTTAAGTATATTTAATAACTTAATAGGCTTGTTGCTAAAGGCCTTCTTAAATAGTTTTTAGTCTTTTTAAAAGGTTTTAGAGTAACGGCGGAGCTTTATAATAAGGTAAGTAGCTAGGTAGCGACTTTTATTAGTAAGTCTTAGTATATTATTAAGCCTCGAGAAACTTACTCTTAGTAATAGTACTAATAAAAAAAACTACTTAATTATTTTTTTAAGTAACTTATAGGACTTTCTTACTTTTTAAAAGTGCTTAGTACGTTTCTTCTTATTTTATCTTGCCCGAAAACGTTATCTTAAGCTTTATAAGGTTACTATTAAAGCACTTTTTAGTTAGCTTTACGCGGGCGCGCGTTACTACTATAAGTGTCTTAAATATTAGCTTTATTATTACGTTTAACTTAAATCTCTTCTTTATTACTATTTTTATTATTCTTATAGTGCCTGCGCACCCTACGCTATTATTTTTTAAGTATTTAAGTATAGGGATAGTATTAAAGAGATTATTATCTTAAATAATATAGTAGTTTAGTAAAAATTAATAACGCCTGGCAGCGTCCTTAGTAAGTATAAAAGTAATAAAAATAAACTTAGTTAGCGTAAAGGGCGGCGTTTCTACTTTTATAAAAGTAAGTAAGTTTACTAGATCTTGCCCGGCACCTTTAGCATAAAATAACTAGTTTAGAATTACTTTATTATTAGCTAAATACTAGATTTTATACCCCTTTAGCGTTAATTTTATTTTAATTATAATAACCTTACTTACGCGTCCTATAAATCTCGCTATTACCTTATTAATATAGAGGTACTTACTAAAGGTTTAGTACTTAAAGCTACGCTTGCGTAATAACTTTAAAAAACTTTATATTTAGCTAAAGGGTAATTTAAAGCTCTAATTAACTTTTATTAAGTATAAGTGTTAATCTAGCTACTCCTAGCGTTTCTATAATATGTAGAGGTTAACTTTATGCGTAGGCGCTATCCTATAAAGTTTCTACTAATACTCTTTAAGTAACGGCTCTTTGTAAAGCGCTATATATATAATAATTCTAAAGTAGGTATATAGCTCGCTTAGCGACGTTAGTTTTTATTTATAATAGTTAGGCGTTAATAGCGCTTTAGCCTAAAGCTTTTTAGCGTACTAATTTATACAGTATATAATTTAATTAAGAAGCTTAGCGTTGTAAAATAAGTTAAATAAGGAAATAAGAGAATTAACGTCTATATACTAAGGTAACTAAGCGCGTCTAAAAGTATATAGATTATTTATTTTAAGTAGTTACTAGGTAGCTAGCGGCGTGCGTAATAAGTTAGGTAAAATACTATTTTTTTAACTATGCTTTATAAATTTTATAAAGTTAGGATTATTACTAATAGGCGCTGCACGTTTTAGCATGCTTATATATACTAAAAATTTTAAAAAAGTTATGTTTTAGCTAGTAATTAATAATTACTAACATTATAACGCAGGTCTTAGTGTTTTAATAATTAATTATCTAATTAGCTATTAAGAGGTGGTCTGTGTGCGGGTGATGTTGCTGGTGTAAGGGATACCACACTTACAAATGGCGTGATAATACTTCTTTCGTTTTAATATCTATATTAGTGCCAAAGTAATTATATGCAAACGTTTTTTTTTTTTTTTTTTTTTCCATTAATTTGGTCTCGCTGGAAGCAATCTATCATGGGCTCAATAGATTATTACCGAGATGATTTCTTTAAGAGCACGCACGATCGCTATCATAGGAGCGGGGCCCTCAGGTCTTGTGGCTGCAAAGGGAGCTCGACTTAACTTCTCCATCGCATGCTATTAACCGTCCCAGATATCTTCGAGCAGAAAAAGCCTTTGACAAAATCGTACTTTTCGAGCAACGAAGCCGAAGCGGCGGTATCTGGAACTACACTAAAGATCAACGAGAAGAAGACCTATTCACCGTGCCTCAAACAGACCCTCGGGGCAAGAACCAAGATCCCGCATGGGTTCCGTCTCAAAAAGTAAAAGACGGAGAAAAAGACACTGGCCGTAAAGAGCCGTCCTTCCTCTCACCCATATACGATAGACTAGAAACCAGCATCCCACGCGGTCTGATGGGCTTCCAAGGCCTCGACTGGCCCCAAGACAGAGAGAAGAGATCTACGACGCTGTCATCGTAGCAAACGGTCACTTCATCGTGCCCTACATCCCCGACATCCCGGGCATCTGCGCCTGGAACGCGCAGTATCCCGGTCTGATCTCTCATGCAGAGTACTACCGCGCCCCGGAAGACTTCACAGGCAAAAAAGTAGTCGTCGTCGGCAACTCTGCCTCTGGCACCGACATCTCTTCACAAATCGCACAGTATTCGCAACGCCCGCTCCTGTGGTCCAGCAAATTGCCTTCCATGTTCAATGTCTCCACATCCCCTCTAAAACACTCCCTCCCTCCTATCGCAAAATTCCTGCCTGAGACCCGCGGCGTCGTCTTCGAAGACGGGACCGTAGAAAACGACATCGACGCGGTGGTCTTCGCAACGGGATACTTCTACTCCCTTCCCTTCCGGGAGAACGTGCGACCCAAGCTGATCTCCGACGGCGCGAGGGTGCAACATACCTACCAGCACCTTTTCTACACACCTCGACCAACGCTATCCTTCCTCGCGCTCCCGCAACGCGTAATCCCCTTCCCGATCGCAGAAGCCCAGTCCGCAGTGCTCGCGCGCGCGTACGCCGGACGCCTTTCCCTGCCTCCACTGCACGCCATGCAGCGCTAGGAACAGGACATCATCGAGGGGATGGGCGACGGGAGGAATTTCCATCTCCTTCCGTTTCCCAAGGACGGGAATTACATCAATGAGCTGTCGCACTGGGCGCTGAGCGCGGAGGTCAAAGAGGGCTTGGAGAACGAGGGGAAGGGGAAGGTGCCGCCGGTGTGGGGGAAGTGGGAGTTCTGGTGTCGGGAGAAGTTTCCAGAGATTAGGGCTGCGTTTGGGGCGCTGGGGGAGAAGAGGTATGGGGTGAGGACGTTGGAGGAGATGGGGTTTAGGTATGAAGGGGATGTGGGGGAGAAAGCTAGGGAAAGAAGGGAAGCTGATATAAGAATAACTAATTGTGTTATAGAGAAAAAGAACCACTGGGAAGACGCATCGATCAAGTCCTAATACCCGCGCATCCCCGCATCCCGAAGCGCCATTCCTACCACGGTGCCACCCAACCTCTCAATACCTGGATACCAACTGAGTTTCCCCACCGTGTCAGCTCTTCTAAAAGTAAATCCAGGCGTGGTTCTTAGTAGTGAAAAGTACCCGGGTGCAACGTCAATCTAGCCACCCAGCCAGCCCCTATAAAGCTCGTCACAGGGTACCACACGACCACGACAATACCAAACAGCGCAGTCCTCGCTGCCTTGTACCTCGACGGTACAGCGTCCCCCCTTTGCGCTTTTCATGTTGTCCCGGGGCGCTCGCATCACACCCTCTCCCTCCTCATCTTCTTCACAGGATGCAACAACATCCCCGGCACACACACCCTCCTCTCCCCACCCACCCCCTCCTCCGCACGCACCACACTCTCCCCCTCGCCCCACACACTCACACCCACCTCCCACCCCAACCACCTCCTATACACCCTCCTCGCGAACCCACTCGAAAAGTACCAACTCCAGCCCTCAAAGTTCTTCTCCCTATCATGATTATACGGACTATCCCCCTGCTCCGTCCACGCACCTTGTACGTACTCCCTCGCGCCACCAGTCTCCTCGTCGACGATGCTAGCAGTGTCGAAGACAGCGGCGGCGTAGGGGGCCGGCCAGTAGCGGTCCGCAAAAATAGGATGAGGCGCGTACACGGCTTTAAAGCCGTGCTGCAGCGCGACAGTCGCGGGCCACATTTCCGCCGCCATGCTCCTGCCCGCTGCGTTCTCGGTGTGCATCGCACTTAACAACCCTTTGCTAAACCTCCCAACGGTATTTATGAAGACGCGACGGTCGAGCTCCCCAAAGGCGTCGTGTGTGAAAGATTCCGCGGCTGGGTCAGACGCGGTGAAGACGGGGCGGACGGCGGGGATGTAGTTCCAGATTTTATCTTTGTAGGACCACGTTGTGGCCCGGGGGTCCCAGATAGGCAGGAGAGTGATGAGGTCCGCGGGCTCATGGACACCCCATTCGAACCTATCCTCTTCGAAGGACGTAGGCGGGACAGGGCCGAGAGGCTCCTGACTTGGGACAGCATCTTTCCACGGCCGCGGGCCCCAGACAGGCGGCGGAATCACACCGTGTGCGCGCGCGTTCAACACCTGGCTATGCGTGTCCTCGACGAAAGCGGCGTACGAGCCGTGCACCGAGGGCATGTAGAAACGCTTATTCCTCTCCCAGAGCAGTTTCCTAGGCTGCTGCGCCGCGAAGCGACTCACGGCGTCGAAGAAATGGTAGTGGTGCCCCGTGTAGCGCGCGTCGGTCTCCCAGTTCCAGAGGTAGTCGAAGTGCGGGTGCAGGAGGGAGAACCATTGAAGACACATGAACTGGTGCCAGTAGACTTGCCAGTCGCCGATGTCGGGATACCAGGAGGGGAAGATGGCTTCGTTCCAGAGTAGCGCTATGGAGCGGAGCTCTTGGGGGACGTTTTGAGCGAGGATCTCATTGTATAGGGTTGTGTTGGTGAAGATGGGGAGGGAGCCGTCTTTTACGTGGACGAGGAGGAAGACTTCGTATTCGCCGCCCGAGGCGAGCGCGAGTTCGGTGATCATGGCGCGGATTGCGGTGATGTCGTTTTGTTCGTAGGTGTAGCCGGTCCAGGCGCGGATTAGGACGGCGGTGCGGGAGTGGAATTTCTTTCCATCTGCACTTTCTTCTTTTATATCCTCCTTTGCAGTGTTCGTACCCATCGCAGAAGCAGCCGCCACATCCGGCATCTCCGTCTCCCTACTCTTCACCGTCGGCGCCCTCGCCCCAGGCCTATACCTCCCCTCATTCCTCACCAAACACTCATCCTGCAAGTCCCCCCACACCACATCTTCCCACTGCGGCACCGTCTGTGGCGCCTTCCAGTGCAAAACATTCTCCGGGTTCTCGTCATCACCGTACCCATACGGCCCATACCTCGAATACCGATCGAAACATACGTCGCCGTCCAACCCCACAACATCGTACCCACCAGCAAAGACCTTGGGAAAACTAACAGGCACACCACGGTACACCCTTACCTGATCATCCTCGCTGACATTCAGCGGCACGCCCCGCGGACCATCGCACGCTACGTATTCGCCCTCCCACTCTTCCTTCAACGCGTCAGAGTTGTACTCGGGGAACGGTCTGTAGGGCACCGGGTTCGCCGTGGTTTTGCCACTCAATCTGTGGAGTCCTGCGGTGTAGAAGCGCTCGTCACTTGCGGATATATATAAGCTAACATGTGGGATGGGCGTGGTTCGAAGACTTACTAGTCGAACTCCTCCCACCGATTGGGGTCATACTCTTTATCTTCGTAGTCTGCGAACGGCGGCCAGTGACCTTGCCAACTCGGACGATTCCAATCGAGCATATCTTCCAGGTACGCTTTGGCATCTTGATGCTGCATATCCTCGTGGTCTAACCTGCTGCCTTTTTTTTCCGTCTTTTCCCAAGGAGGCAGTGGTGGTTTCGTCGTAAAGTTGTGCTTCTCCGATCCTTTTTCTGGAAGCTCGAGGTGCGGCGATTCTCCTACTTCATCCGATTCCTCGCCAGCGGTGGTAGGTGCTTCGAAAAGTGTAGGTGGAGGAAGATCCGAGAGGCCTTGGCCACCAATGGTATCGTCACTATGTAACGAAGCCAGTTTCGGCGTTATGAACGGGAGTCGCTGATATACATTGGAATGCGTAAGCCCCAGATGCCATACTCCCACCCCCAGAAATGCGGTCACGAGAAGCAAGAGTGTACTCTTGCTCGGCGACCGCACGATCATGGCCGTTCTTGAAACAGTCTCTTTGTTGCTGCCGCCGTAGACTCAAGCTCACGATGGCGACGCGGAAAGGGGAGCGCTCAGCGCATTATTGACGCACGCGTCTGTAATGATGCCTCAGGATTTCGCGACTCCACTCCCTATCCTGGATTTAGATGGCAATAGTTGTTGTAAATTGGTTTGGATGCCAGACTACACGGTGTCGATGTAGCTCCTTAGTGGGTCCGTCGCCGTTTGTGGGTTTGCGTGTGAATATTGAATGAACAACATTTTATCCTGCGACGCTACAGTAGCAAATGCAACATATAGTAGCTGGATGGCATGCCCGTTCCGAAACATGCTCGTAACGGTGTTGTGGTACAGAACGGATGTTGCGCGCGCGGGATGAGCCGTTGCTTGTAACACATGTGTTGTCCCGGTAAACAGAAATCTGGAAGCGTCAATCTGCGTTCACTTAAGTACTTTGCCCAATAAATGACCTAAATTTTCAAGTCCTACTGGGGTGATGGCCCCTCCGTAAATGTCGTTCGCCTTAAGGCTCACTGTGGTGTGCGCAATCAAGTGTTCCCTCGACGTCCAAGCTATCCTGTTGTGCAGGTGTACGAGATACCAATATTAGGGTCCGAACTAGCATGTCCAGTTATGTTATCACGAGCGTGGAATCGTCCTTTGATCAATGTCTTCCCGTCCACTCGATCTGTGACCATTATTCTTCATCCCATGAACGTCACAAAAGGAATTGTTCGTGAGTATCGCACAAAGCGAACGCTAGCGATGAACCCTGGTTGTTGCACAGCCGTCATCCTCCATCGTCGTCACTGATGCTGCGTCACCAAAATCTCCTAGGACGGCTAGCACACGGCAAAGGCATGTGCGAGAAATGGGAAACTGACTTTATTTCCGTCAGCGCTCCACAAGTATCGTAGCGCATGAGGTTTTCATACTCGTACCAATTCTAATGCTACAGAGTCACCAGCCGAACTTGAGTACTGGCCTCCGTGTCACCGTTCAGCAGGTAACACGGGACACTCAAATCGCAATTCATCAACCGTCCAAGTGTGCTCCATCCCGTTTTCTCACTGTGATAGTAGATACCATCACATTTGTACCCTCCTACGTCCACTTTTGCACGACCACACCTCCGCGCTTGAACTCGGCCAGGTCGCCCAATGCCTGGCCCTTATCTGATAGCTCCCGGCTGGGAAAGGTCGTCATGAGGACGAATGGACGTTGCGCAGTGCTCGACGCGTTGACGAAGTTGTACACATCTCCGACAGTGTGCGTCGTGTTGAAGCGGGATGGGAGGCGAGTGCCGTCTGCGAGGCGAATCTGCAGCGTGATGATGGGCGCGCTCGAGTCGACGTCTACAACCGGCTTCGCAGCATCCGCAGCGGCAGCGGTACCTGAAAAGGACGATGCTGCCGGGGCAGGCGGTGGCGCAAGTGCGCTACCGCCGGGTGTAGGGCTGCCAAGACGCTGACCAGAACCTCCGAAAGCCACATACTTCTTCTTCGGCTTGACATAGTCTTCGTCCTTGTGTGCATGTACCTCGACGTCTACCTCTTGTCCATGCGCGACGTTCAGGATATGAAGCGGGGCATGGCCGGTGTTGATCATCTCCAAGGTCCGGGCATTCGCCGGGTCGTCGTAGCGGTACAGATCACCATCGTCAACAGAGAAGCCATCGCGCCAGAGATGAAGCTCACGGTGTGCACGCGGTTGCGGGGTCGGGGCGCTGGCGGTGGGGTCGGGAATTGCACGAGAAGGTGCGTCGTCGCCGCCCAAGGTCATACCGGTGCCGCGGAATCGCGAAGCGGGCTGCTCAGGGTCCTCTCCACCTGGTCGGGGAACATTTCTGTGCGTGTCAGCTCGTTTACTTTGCTATGGACATGCCTACTCACTGTCGCGCGCGTCGGAGAATGTTGTTGATCTGATCGCGCGGGTTCGATTGATTGGGATTCTGCACGGCAAGGCCAGACTTCTCGCCGCCGGTGAAGAAGTCTTCTTTCTCGTCGTCATCATCGTCGTCATCGTCGTCGTGAGCGTGGCCGTGACCATGACCACCGCCCGACGACTGCAGGTCTCCCAGCGTCCTTAGCCCACGCTGTGGCTGCGCTCGTCGTGCCGGTTGTTGTGACGAGCTGGAAGAAGACGCGGTCGGCGGCACATAGGCACCTCCGAGCGTGCGGCCTCCTCCAGGTTGCTGCTGCGGGGGCTGATCGGGCGTCTGGTTGTCGTCGGCCATGGTGACGTCTGAGGCGGGATCTTGGGGCGCGTCTTCCCCGTCTTGCTCGTTTTGCTCTTGTGCGTCGTCGAAGTACAGGGCTCCGGCGTGTTCAAGGTTCCAGTTAGCGGCGGCGAGGTACTGTTCTGCCTGGGAGGATGTGTTAGTAAGAGGGAGTGGAGAGCTTCTACGGAATTCGACGCACGTCCTGCGGAGCTAGACCTGTCAACGACGCGAGCGACGCGATGAGCTCGTCCTGATTTGCGGGCGGAGCTGCAGACATTTCGAGCGATTGACTTTCGGGTCTGGGAGATGTGCAGGTATCAATACGTGGTCGTGGTCGGTCTCGTTGTGTGTCGAAAGCGTACCGTGGTGGGGGTCCGGTCTTTAGGTACCAGGTACCCAGGTACCTTACTTTACTGTGGTATATGGCATAAGTAGTGTTAGCGTCGGTTCGCAGGTGGCTCGAGCACCGGCATTCGCAAAAGAGCCCTATTACCGCCAAGACATCCTAATACGTAGTAATTTGTATAGAAAACAATGTTGGCGCAGTCAGCGCTTTCTCTCCTGAATGCTCACACCTCATTGAATGCTTTCATCTGGTCTTTATGAGTCCTCCATCAACGCCTCAGCATCGCCAAACGCACCATTATCTCACGCGCGATGAACGTATACAGGTGCAAACACTGGCATCAATTGGGCATACACGTAGTACCATCGCTAGCCACCTTGGTATCACCCTACGCCAGGTTCAGACCTCTCTATCTGGGCCTCTTACTCCAAAGAAAAGGAGTGGCAGACCTGCTTTACTCTCCTCAGAGCAAGTAGATGAGCTTATTCTATTTGTACGGCAGAGTCGAACGAATAGGCAGCTCTCATGGAGGCGCCTAGCTGCGCACTTCGTCGAACACCACGCATGGACCTGTTCTGAGTGGAGTATACGCCACGCTCTACGCTCTCGAGGATATACACGCCGGATCGCCCTTGCTAAACCACCTCTTTCCGAACAAAACAAGGCTACAAGGCTTAGATGGGCAGAAGATCACCTTGGCTGGGGAAAGGGGAGGTGGTGTACAGTCCTCTGGAGTGATGAGACCTGGGTGACTGGGGGCAGGCATAGGAAAGCCTGGGTGACTCGCCTTCCTGGAGAGTCTCTTGAGGATACCTGCCTAGTTGATCAGGTTCGCAAGAAGAGAGGTTGGATGTTTTGGGCTTGCTTTGCGGGGAGGGAGAAAGGTCCATGTATTTTCTGGGAGAAAGAGTGGGGTACCATTAACAAGGAGGCATACTGTCAGAGGGTAGTACCTCTAGTTGATGGATGGCTGAGGATGAGGCCAGGCCTAGTCTTTATGCATGATGGGGCACCTGCTCATTCTGCTAGAGAGACTGTTGCAGAGTTGTATGAGCGTGGGGTTTTCCCTATTATGTGGCCTGCATACTCGCCAGATTTGAACCCAATTGAGGCGATCTGGAATGAGATGAAACAGTGGATAGAGGTCCATCACCCAGATCTGCCTGCTGGCAAGCAGCGTACATATGATCAACTTCGGGTGATAGTGCAGGAGGCTTGGGAGTCTATTTCACCTGAATACCTTGATTCCCTAGTAGATAGTATGAGGGACAGGTGCCAGGCTGTAATTGACGCCAAAGGTGGGCACACAAAGTACTAGAACAATGAGAATGTTGATAAAATACCTTCCATCTGAAGTAGTACTAGCGTAAAATACGCAATTTCCGGCGTCTCCACCAAGCGGCACTAACACTACTTATGCCATGTACCACAGTAGAGCTCGTCACTGGTGGCCCCGGCACCCAAAAGTGCTCAGCAATCAGCAATTCATGTCGCCTTGATCATCCAAGACTGGTTATGAATGCACACCCTCTAAAGTCCAAGATCGCTCCCTCTTCATATTCCGCCTCTAGATTGCACATTATTAATCACCTTTGCCAAATGCAAGACATATGTATACCTCCACTAGATGCTTCAAGTTTGCTGTAGAGATGCCACAAGAATCAACGAAGCAATTTCCATAAGCGGGTAATAATTTTTCTATAGATTAAGATATTAAACAAAACTGCACAGCTCACAATCTCGCCATATCAAAGACTCAGACTGCTTGCTACAACCTAAATGCCATTCAACTGCATAGCGTGCGGGGATCGCCAAAGCTCCGATGAGCTTGGCGCGGCTTCCAGAGCCTCAACCACCCACCCACGCCAAACCTCCAACCTCGGGCCCAGCTCACTCGTCCCGCCAGGCCTCACAGGCGGTCGTCCACATTCCTTCCACCCTCCGCCAACTTACCCATCTCAGTCTAACTCTCCTCCGCAAAAACCCCCGTCACCTCCCTAACAACCTCACCACCGTCACCACCCCCCAAAGCCCACCTGGGCACTGAACAACCACGCACAAAGCGCACGAAATGGCCTCGCCGCAGCCGCATAACCTATCCGAGTCGGGCATAACGATGCCGTCCGACAGCGAGAACTACGACGCGAACAACGAGCTCTCGCCTTCGCCGCCGTCAACGTCGTCATCGCCCATGATACTGTACAAGCCGCCGACGCTGTGGGGCCTGCTAAGAGGTGCGGCCATCAACCTGCTACTCCCTTTTGTCAACGGGCTGATGCTGGGGTTCGGCGAGCTGGTTGCGAATGAGGCGGCGTTCCGGTTAGGCTGGTCGGGGACGAAGGTACGTCTGCTTTCACTTTTGCATGTTTGGACAAACAGGAGGGAGGGGGACGTGGTCTCCGATATCCTCGTTATAGGCGCTGCATATGCCTTTCAGGCTTCGCCATCTCCATTATATATCTTTTGACTAACGAGCTCAGATCTTCCCCACGCACCGAAGCGACTCCCGCCGCGTCGGCCCCGGCGTAGAAATGCGCTCCGACCCCATCGAGCGAAGGCGGCGAGACGGCGAGGAGCTGGACATGTACACATCGCTGGAGTAGCCACGCTACCCATCCTTCCCCTATCAAAACCATCCAAAATCGACGGACGCTACGTCACAAAAACCCTGCCATATGTAGGCATCTGTATAACTGTACATAGAGCGCGCCCATGGAAAACATGCGCTCGGAGCATTGGAGGCGTTAGCAATGTAAAAAGGAATCGGGCTTCCCACAATCTGCCTGTTCAACCGCATCATGCTTGGATGAGAATTCGATCGGGCGATCGGGCGAGCCGTCATTATGCACAGCGATCAATATAATACAACCAAGTCCCGTGGTTACAATGCAAGAACCCTCCCCATGGCCCTGTCTTGATCTACCGACCATCTGTTAACACAAGAATCGAAGCCCATCCATCTATCATACAGCTACGCTATCCTCACAAACAAATCCATTGCCCAACTCTTACACATACACCCTCTACTGCCCCTTCAAGCTCCGGTTCCTCTCTTTCTCATACTTGGCCAACGCTTGCTTCTGTTTCAACCTCGCATCCTGCCTCCTCTTCACCCCCGGGTCCCGAGGATCTTGCCACTTCTCGATTTTCTTGCCTAGATCTTTGGGCGCAGCCTTGAGTCGTTCCCACGCGCTTTTCGGTGCCTCTGCCTTCACCTCCGGCTCCGGCACTTTTAAGTGCGCTGGCAGCCGAGCCCCGCTCTTCAGATTGACGCTGCTAGCGAAGGTTCTCGTTTTGGGAGCCGGCGCATTGGGTTTCTGATATCGCATCTTGCCGTGCGTGTCCTTGACCTGAGAGAGCTCAACGTCGCCGGCGAGAATCTTGGAGTAGAGCTTGTTGGACTCGGGGGACGGGAGGAGTCGGATGCGGAGGAAGCGACGGACCGATTCCATTTTGAGGAGTCGGGCAGTGACGTAGCCCGTCATACCCGTGGTGAGGAAGTAGAGCTGGACGGCAGCGGGTTGCCACGACGTCATCATGGTCATCATGGCGGGGAAGATCATTATGACATTCTTTTGCATGCTAGTCTGGGCCGTTTGGTCTTGCAGGCCAGTCTCACCTCCTTTCTGCAGGGTGACTGTTAGTAACGATTCCATGGAGCTGGATTGAGGAGGAAGCACGTACTTTGAGTGTCATGTAGAGTATGCCCCCTGTGGCTAGAGGGAGGATGTAATACGGGTCCGCAACCGTGAGGTCGGTGAACCACGCCCAACCATCGGTGCTCAATCCCGGAGCGGGCAGCGAACTAATACCTCGTAGAGTGCGCCACGCACCATATCCAAATACAGCCTGGGCGACTCCCGTACCGAATGTTTTGAAGAGATCTGCGCCAACGTCCTTCATGATACCCTGTTGTTTCATCTTCAGCATTTGTACCCGGTCGTCATCACCTTGCCTCTTCGCGTCTTCCATCTGATCCTGTAGAGGCTGAAGGAGCGGCTTCATGGCCACCATCTTCGCGTTGGCGTCGGAGCCCATTCTCTGAAAAGTGAAGAACAGGCCAACGCGCAGAATAATTCCCGAGGCTACGATGGATGCTGCCCAGCCGAGTTCACCATTTACATAGACCAATTCGAGGATGCTCTCGAAAAAGGCAGATGGACCCCAGCCATAGTCCATGCCCAAATCCTTCAGATTTCCCCAGTACGAGATCGGCACGGAAGGGTCTATGAAAGACGGATCCGCAGGTGGCGCGTCAGCCACTTTCTCAAGCAGGTCCTCAATTGACGTGCCATCATTCAGCGAGTGAGACGAGTTTGCGGTGGCTCCGGCGGGTTGTTCAATACCAGCAGGCTGGAGCTCGGGTGTAGCTGTGGTCACAACAGGTTCGGCGGTGGGTTCGGGGACGAGTTCAGGCGTGGGCTCGGGGGACGTGGTATTCGCAGGGGTATTGGATTTGCCCCAGGACCATGGCACGTACCAGGAGCCGTGTCGGACGGCGGAAGAGGAAAGCGCGGCCTTCGTTGTCGAGTTTGCGCCGGCGCGCCAGTTTGTGGCTCGGAGGGAGTTCGTTCGACATGACGGTGCGGAGAAGGTTGACGTTCTGGGTACCGAAGAGAACTGAGGAGTAGCATGGTTAGCAGAGTCCCGTCTCAGCAGCAGATCAGGCTTGTCAAACAAGTGTATGTCAAGGAGGGAAGGTGCGAGTGGTAGGCTTCATGTGCGGAGAAGGAGCGTTGTATTTATTGGACAGGAAAGACGGATCGCGCACCTTTCTCGACGTGGCGGACCGCAAAGCAGAAGTTTGGCGGGCGGCCAAGGAGCTCAATTGCCGGGGCGGCAACCCTCGACTAGGAATCATGCTGAGTTGTCGTCGGATCATTCTCATTGACGAAGCTCAAAACTTTGGAAACATGTCGCGCCAAGGGCCGCTATGACCATGTCCGCGGCTTCCCCACAGCGCCGGCTTCTTGCGCCGCACTTCAGTAGAAGCTTCACTCAAAGACGCGCGCATTTGATTTATTCAATGTCCATTGATCCTCTATTATCGATAGGCCCGAACCCACATATCCGTTTCTACAGCTCGTAAAGTCCCTGTGAATACACAATACCTCGTGGCCACTCCGACCATAACAAAACCTGTCCTGTGTACATAATTCAGAAACATCTGCCGAGCGGTACAATAGAAGTACAAGATAAAACAGCAGCCTGCGTCACCGCCGAAGCAGGCGACTTGCAGGGCCGGCCGAGAAGAAACGAGAAGAAAACCAACACGGGGCCGAGCATGCTATACATGACAGCAGTCGCCGTCCATGATGGATGGATAGAAACTAACATCGTACCGGGTCGTAATTTTGGGGTATCTAATCCGATACCGGGCCTTCGGATGCCGTCAACGCCAGCTTAGCATGCAAGAAAGTGAAAACAGAAACCGCATAGATCCTCAGACCTGACTCCGTTGTGTGATGTCGTAGTGTGTGAGCCTTGTGCGTCCAATGTAGTGAATGGTACGACCGGAGTCGCACGGGTCGATAGGGGGTGGAGAGTCGTCGTCACATGAACACCTACTCCATGTATCCGTTGCCTTCTTCCGTCATCGCGAGCGCCTCTTCTGCCTGACCACCGCCAGTCTCCATCATTTCGCCAAACATTTCTTGTCCGCTGCCCGAGCTTTTGAAAACATCCTGCATTGGGCTCGTGTGCCCGGCACCCGTGTTCTCGAAGAGCCCAGGGTCGATGGGCGCGATGGAAGATCCGAAGTTCATAGGAGCATTCGTCCCAAACGTGGGGGAATTGTTGAAACCACTCGTGACTGGATGAGAGTTGAAATAGTCGTTCTCGCCAAAACTGCGGCTCACCGTAGGCGGTTCACCGGGCGGTGTGTGCGATTGCTCGGAAGCCGACGAAACATCTGGCCTGGTAGGTTCCAGCGATTTGCGCTTGACCTGTTGGGTATTCTTCGGTCTCATATGGGGAGGCAGATCTTCGGGGTTTGTTATACCTAGTTGCGTCATAAGCTTCTGCTGCTTCGTGGGTCGCGGTTTCCGCGTAGAAAGTGAGACGCTGAGAATAGGGGGTGGATTAGGAGCAACTGGGGCCCATTTGTGTAGCTCTTGACGGAAGAAGTTGATCTCGTCGGAGAGAAGAATCTCAGCGCCCTCAAGCTTCCGAAGGTAGAATCGTTGGGTTGTGAGCTCCTCCGGGCTAGACATGACAGGGTTGATGTATTGAGCAACGTAGTCTCGGAACTGGGTGCCATGAAAGGTGAGTGAATCCAAAGTTTCTTCCTCTTCAGGCTGGAACGGGAGAGATGGTATCTCTTCCTGCCACGTCTGCAACTCTTCAAGCTTGGGCCTAGTGGCATCCCGGGGAATCCGAACACGATAGTCGCAGATGGGACAGGTGTACTTGTCTTCTTCTTTGAGTTTACCTCGAGCGAGCTTGAGGCATTTGCTGTGATACCTGCAAATGTTAGTCATGGACAGTAGTTGGGCATATGCCAAACTCACCATTCATGGCAGAGATCGCATTCAATCATGATCCCCGCCTCCGGTTTCCGGCAAATGCAAAAGACGTCGCGGCTCGATCCGGATCCATCCACATTCTCCTCATCTTCCTCGGGTGTGTTCGCCCGCGAAGAAGGCTCAACGGGCATACGGGGTTGATCTGACAAGTCAAAACAAGAGATGTTCCGCTCGTCGACTTGCTTCATGTGGGCGTGCAGAATGTGCAATGGTGCGTTTGCTTTACCGAAAAGCTTCTTTCCGCGTCGCATCCAATCCTCATGGCGCTTTTGCTCCCTCTCGAGATCGAGTGTACCAGTGGGCTTGCTGTTGAGCGCGCTCAGAGCCTCAACCGCGTTCTTCACTTCTAGATACTTTGGTCGTTGGCGGAAATCGGGATTCTTGCTTCGTTCATACAAAGAAAGGATAAGCTCTTGAGCATCGCGCTGCTTCTTTAAGATTGCGTCAACGGCGGAAAGGGTGGCCGGTACAACGGGTATCGAAGTGGCTTGCTTAGACAGTGCGTCGAGCTGCTGATAGTGAACGTTTTCCACGGACATGAGCTCCTTCGCCTTCGCCTCCCATAATTCACCTTGGATTTTCTTGTCTTGCAGAAAATGCACTTCAGGGTGGTTCTCAGGGATACCAAGCTCAATACCCTGATCAATGAGGAGGCTGACATCGTCCAGAGTCGGTGCTTTCTGTCGACAGTCGTCGACCGTTTTCAACCACTTGAGCTGCGCAACCACTTTCTCCAGCGAGTCAAGTTCGGGTAAGTCGACATTGAAACTTTTGCCTTCCTCCAGGAGTTCGTCGAGTCTGGCAATGCTCTGTTGGCCTGGCCTATCCCGCAATGCCGCTCGAGCTTTATCCTGGAATTCGGTAATGCTTTCAAAACGTTCACGTAGCGCTGTGACCTCTGGACTATCGAAACATAAATTGTTTGCTGTCGCAAGAAGATTTTGTATGTTGTCGACATTGCGATATTCACGCTCTTTCTCGTCAACTTCAGCAGTGGCTGCTTTTCCACGACCCCGACCCCGGCCTTCATTCTTGCGCCGAGCTTGTTGCTTTCGTGTAGTGTAACCTAGCGCTTCTTCAGCAACCTCCGAGCACTTCTCGACGAATTCTTTCAGGTCTGAGAGGCCATTCAACTCCCAATCGATGCGTTCCCCTTCATGAAGTAGCGTGCGTAGGGACTTCAATTGAGGTTTTGGTCCTTCGTCGAGAAGAGCTTCCAGCCTAGCTTCCCAAGCTTCAGGCAGACCTGCCTTATCGACGACCCTCTGGACTGTAGCGTCCAAAACATCATCCGGCATACGGTAGATCAAGATGTGTTCGCCTCGAGCGCCTAGGTAGCGTTCACCTTCCAAGCTTCCCTGACAGCATTCATACCATCCTCCGTGACGCAAGCATAAAACCTTTTTGGAATTCGTGCAATAGAAGCGTGAAAGATAGCCATATGATTTGCAGAAGGCGCAAATTAGTTCGTCTTCATGCACATCGGTATCGTTGATCTCGATCTCAATATCGCATTGTCCATCACCTTCTCCGCTTCCATCAATTCTACACCTCTGTCCGTGAAAGACTTTGTGCTTATCGGCGAACTCTGCTCGGATCTTGGCTTCGTGTTCCCGCATGCGCTCAAGCGCTGGTGCTAACCATTTAGCAGTCTTAATAGTTGTATCTTTTCGAGATGCCGCTGCGATAAGAAGCTCATCGTGTGAGAAGCAAGGCTGGCGGCGGTAGTCCTGGAGACGCTGAACGCCACGCTCACCGAAGGGCTCCCAGTCGGGAGGCGCAAAGTTAACGGCCTCGTTGAAATTGAAACCATGATTGAAACCAGCATGGTAGGCTTGCGGGAACGTGATGACAAATTCACCAGCGCGCTGATCCAAGGCAAACACCCTTACCCCAGCCTTTTTCAATTGCTCGGGTGTCAACAACGTGACCAGTTGGAACAGAAGGTCGGGCTGAGACTCAAAGAGTTCAGGTACAGCATCGCGCATTGCTTGTTCAAATTTGTCCGTATCTTCGGCGGGAATTCCGTACCAAGTCTTCGTGGCGCCAAAGTGTTGGTAATTGGCTGAATATGTGAAGTGGTCTTCGTTGTGCCAACAGAAGGTCGAGAAAACCATACCGACATAGAGCCACGGCACCGTCATCCCCGATACGTCGGACTTGATGTGTCGGAATAGCGACTCTGAATTGTAAGGCATAATGTTCAAGTTCCAGGGGTCCGTCGCATACGGCTCGCGGGGGTTGCGCTCGATGGTAGGGAACCCACTTCCGTGCGTCGTAGAATGCACATCGGCGCCGTACTCTACCTCGACGGTCTCGGTGATGCTCTCAACGAGTCTCCAGAACTCATGCTCTATGTCGTCCTCACTGATAGGCTTCGCAGCACCCGTGAGAGGGTCAAATGGCATCTTGTTCGCAAAGTGGGCTTGCTTGAAGAGGTGCGCACGCTCCTGAAATTGCCGTAGAGAGTAGGTTCCACCTTCTTCGAAACCGAACTCGCCTGTACCGACCAAACATTTGGGACAGTGCCAGTCGTACTCTGGAATACCCTTGATCGGTGGATCGAGACAGTAGCCGTGGTAGCCGGCGTCGCAGCTGTCGCAGAGTAGAATATTCGAAGGGTCGCTCTCGGTACCGCATGTTTCGCATCGCTGATCAACGGATGAGAATACTTCTAGAATTTCAGGAGCTGAATTGACACTTACGTCTCCTGGGCGTTCGTCGGGAGCACGAACGCGCTGGTGCAATGTTCGCCCACCACTCGGTGTTGACTGCCGAGGTTGGGTCATGTGAGACCCTGCCACAGTTGGCGCCGCATCTGCAAGTCTTGCTGTTAGCCGGGATTGCTCGCCAATGAGAGATACAGCGACCAATCAGCCGCGCTGAGATCCAACCAGGATTGTGCTACCGGACAACCCTGTCTCAAATCTGCAGCTGGCTGCAGGTGACGGATGCGCTTACCTTTCTTCAAACGTTTGCTTCGTCGGCCATTTGCCGGGTCGGCCTCGTCAGTCATGCCACCCTCTGTGTCCTGGGAGAGAGTTCGCTTAAGATGAGAAAACGCCTGCCCGTTGGAGAGCGGAGTCAGACCAACGGCTGACGGTCGCAAATCCGGTGTATTGTGCGCTGACAGCATGGGGCTGCCATTCCGTAATGGTGTGGAAGCGTGAGAATCGCCATTGCTGTGGGCGTAGCCATTGTGCGCATTGACGGTGGAGTGTCCATTTGGCGTGGGAGCTGGCGTGGCTACCGGAGCTGGTTGTGGCGATTGCGCATTCACAGCTGTGAAGCCTCCTGCATTGACGGCAGTGAACCCAGACGATACGGCGGGTCGAGGTAGCTCTGCGGGAGGCGGTGT
Organism: Bimuria novae-zelandiae CBS 107.79; assembly: GCA_010015655.1. NCBI lineage: Eukaryota > Fungi > Ascomycota > Dothideomycetes > Pleosporales > Didymosphaeriaceae > Bimuria > Bimuria novae-zelandiae. Next base: position 52,544 of record ML976734.1, read on the forward strand.
CGGCGCAGCCTCCGCATGTAATGAGGCGTTGAGCGCGACCGTCGCCCACATAGCCGGGGAGTCGACGGAGTTGCCGTTCGGCGTGCCATGCGCAGACTTTTTCAAGGGCGACGGTGCGGGCGAAGGAGTATAAGGACCTCCATTCTCGTGCTCCAGCATCTGCTGCACGCCAGGCTTGACCACTCTTAGATACTCTTCGTACGGATGGAGCCACTTTTGATACGAGTTCTTCAACGAGGTAGATAGAGAAGACATGATTTTGCCGCTGTAGCCGAGGTCTCGTCCAATCTCTGCCCACTTCTTCTGCTTGCAAACACGCTCGAAGCCACCTCGTGTCTCCACGGCTTTCTTGAGCTTGTAAAGATCCAGCGGTCTCTTATCCACACTAGGGAAACGAGTAAGGCTGTTGCCATGCTGCTTGTGGAACTTGGCTAGCTGATCCAGATAATTCAAATTTGCACGAGTACCTCCTTCGACGGAGTTGAGTTCCTGCCGGCGGGTGCGGAAATGAAAGCGCTCAGTGTCGATGGCAAAGGGCGGGGTCCAAGAGTCGGGCGGGACTATCTTGGCGATGCCGTATTGCTGTGCCTCCTCACGAATCGAAGCAATGTAAACTAAAGGGTCCTTGAACTCCTCAGCGGTTGGTCTATACGTGGGTGCTTCCTGCAGTCCGAACATGCGATTGGGCTTGGGCGGCGGGTTGCTCGGCGCTCCCTGCCCTCTGCGCTCCACTGTCGAAAGATCCAATGCCTGGGCCTTGTGTGCGCTGAGCGGTATCCCATTGATGCCGGCAGGCGGTGCGCCGCTCGCTGGAGCAAGTGGCATACTCCCCATCCTCGTTTTTGGAGCGGCAGGTGCCCCGTTTGCCCCCGCGACTCGAAAGGTAGTCACGGTGCCGCCCATGGACGGGCCGCTGGGGGGCAGGAGATCGACCATGCCGCCGCTGCTGCACCCAGCGTTGCCCTCGGTCTGCACTGATCCCAGACTTGTAACGGTAGTGGTAGCGCGATTGCTCAGTGTCGCATTCGTGTGCGTAGACTGGACTGGTGCCTATGATAGTGTCATAAAACGAAGGTGTCGCAGGACGGCTGCTCGGATGGTGTACGGAAGCGAGCCAGTTGCACACACGACGAGCGAGTGAAAATTTATATCATGTGGTGCAGTCGCATGCGTGAGGTGAGGTTGCGGGCGGCAGCGTATAACTGGGACTGGTCGACGTCGGGGGAGGTGTGAGAGTCTTGATGGACTGATGGGGGAAGCGCGAGTTGGACGTTCCTTCTGGCACGGTAGGCTAACCCCCTAATCGAACCGCCGATTCCAAGGCTGCACCAAAAGCATACTGAGCAAACAAAGAAAACCAAATTGATATTCACCGAGCGCAGCAATATACCATACTACTTGCTTACATGGTTCAATTCTGTGTTACTCGCACTCGGAGACGAGGCGTCGGCACACGCCTGTACATGGGCGATATCAGACGCGGCCAGTCGCATAAGGCCTGAAACAAAGAGAGAAGAGGCGAACTTTTAGTCCCGAGTTTTCTTGCCTCAACGCCCACTTTCACCAGTTAAGCTACACTGAATGGTAATCGTGCGCAGTTCGCCTTGCATGAGAAAACAATATGACTATCAGCCCATAAAGCAATGCGCCTGCACGAAAGCAGCAGGTGTCATCGCCGCTGCACACTGCGGACATGACCGTATCAAGACGCACCTAGCCTGTGTATTTTGTGTACCTCAATATCAAAAGGCGGGCCGCGCCAATATTCTCGTCATGCGGCAGAGTTGACGTTGGCTGCTTGCAAGCAAGGGTCGACCACGGAACGTGAGGTTCCCAACCAATCGCGCTTCAGCCCTGCAAGCCTCTCGATTTCCTTGTGTTATTATGTCCGTAGCTCGAACGCGACCGTACCATATCTCAGCTCGTGATAGCAGGTGAAGATGGAGAGGCCCATCCCGGCCTTCTACTGCTGCTATCTGTTGCGCTCCAAGAACCGCAAATCATACTACATCGGCAGCACGCCCAATCCTGCTCGACGGCTCGGCCAGCACAATGGCTCGAGCAAGGGCGGCGCGAAGCGCACATCGCTGCAGGCGAAGCGGCCTTGGGAGATGACCTGCATCGTCACCGGCTTCCCCTCCAAATACGCCGCTCTGCAGTTCGAATGGGCATGGCAAAACACGCACGCGACTCGCCACTTCGACAGGGATGTCCGCAATGCGAGAATCGAAGAGCTGCAGAAGAAGAAAGGCTCGCCGAAAAGGAGAAGAAGGCCGCCGATGTCGTTGGAAGCCCGGCTCAAAAATCTGCATCATTTGTTGGGAGTCAGCAGCTTCAGCAGATGGCCGTTGCATGTGAGGTTCTTCGCGCAGGATATCTTCACGACGTGGGAGAGGCACACTGCCAAACTGGCGCCGAAGTTACGAAGAAGCATCACGATACAACTCACACCGGCCGACCTTCCGGTGCCGAAGACCGATCCAACTACAGGCGATGCCATCTTTGAGGTTCCAGAAATCATTCGGCAGATATCTGTAGCATACGAAGACTGCAAAACCCATGTCGAAAAGGCCAAAGCGCTCATCGACGAGCAGCGTTCGCGCTCATGTGGCGTATGCAGTACCAGGTTGAAGATGGTGACTGAACCAGTACTGGTATGCCCCGTCACAACGTGCCGGACAGTATGTCACATTCAATGCCTCTCGAACTGGTTTCTAGCACAAGAAAACACTCAGGATGCGATGATACCCATCGAAGGCACATGTCCAGGCTGCCATACGCCGTTGAACTGGTCTACGCTTGTGAAGGAACTGAGTCTCCGCGCGCGTGGTCAGAAGGAAATTGAGGCCATGTTCAAGCCCAAGCGAAAGAGGAAGGCAGATGGCGCACCTGAATCTGAGGTTGCAGAGCCCGAAGAGCTGGACGAAGAAGACGAAGATCTGGACGAGACATGGGTGGAAGATGTTGATGATGGAGAAACGGTCCCCCCAACTTGAGCCCAGGCTCACCAGGACTCTACAAATCTAAGCGGTGACTGCTTGCCGTCAGCCTTCTCTATCGCCCTGTCCACCTCTTCCCTGATCTGCTGCTGCACCTCGTCCACGCTCTTGCCAGCGTCGATGCGCACAAAGTCGTCCTTCTCCTGCCTCTGCATCATGACGTTGAACAAGTCCCTCACACGATCCTGAAGCTCTTTCTTCTCGTACTTCTCCGTACCAAAGCCACCACGCTTGGCGACATCTTCGGCAGAGATGTCGAGAAACAAGCAGAGATCGGGTCGCGGTAGACCGACTTCAGGGTGACGCGACCAGTCTAATGAGAGGGTAGGATTCTGTTTTGCTGCGCTGTAGACGCAGCCGGAGTAGTAGTAGCGGTCTACTATTACCGTAATGCCTGCATTCAGGTCGGCTTGAATAGATGGTCTACCAAGTGTAAGCAACATGACAGCTTTAATAAAGGGTTGAATGGCATACGCTGCTTCCCATCGATTCGCGGAAAATAGCAAGTGGATGACATGGTCTTCCTGTTCGCTCTGGCCACTTAGGTAGCTGTTGATCATCTGACCTATTGGTGTAGTCCGATCTGCGCATCATCAGTGTCTATAATTCAATCACGAAGACCTTGCGAGAAGTATGTGAACACTATGAAATGGCGCGGACGTACCAGGAAATCTCCTGTGCTTGACTTTCATGCCGTCTTTCTGTAGCGCTTCCACTAGCATCTGGCATTGGGTCGACTTCCCCGCGCGGTCCAACCCTTCGAACACAATTAACTTCCCGCGTGGCATGTCCAACTCAGAGGAAATTTTTGCGCCGCGATTGTTCTCTCGATGTATGTGGTTGCAGGGCTCAGGCGTCGTGGTCGCAGCTGCTTGCCACCCATGTTAAGCGAATTTGGACAGGGGTTGGGGTGAGCACTAAAAATGTGGCCTCCTCCCTCGATGTACGAAGAAGCTCGTTTTTATTGAGTTGGGCCTGTGCGCACCCCACCAAGCCTGTGCCGCCCGTTCACATTCCCTATACAAATCCTCACCAAAACAGTGAATTATCAACACAATTAGTTATTTCTGGCCTTGTGGAGCTTTTCGCAATAAGGCAATATGTATACAGGCTCATTTTCTGGTGTTGCAGCTACCCGTGGAAGTTGTTTTGGCCTCCATATTTGATGATCCTCCGCACCTGCTCAGGAATACCATCCACCCATCGATTGATCACCTTAATAGGCATACTCTCCCATTCTTTGACCCACTGCTTCTCACACTGCTTCTCGTTGCAGCTAGGGGAGAAGTCCTTTCTCACGTGCCGTCGAATCCATGGCCAGGCATGTTCAGATGCATTGACCTCTGGTGAATGACCAGGCCACCACAGTCGCTCAATGTGTTGTAGGATTAAATAGTCCTGCGCGATGAGTGATTTATGAGCTGGAGCACCATCCTATAGCAGTATACACTTGATCCCCTGCTTCTTGAGTGAATTGATCCATGGGGCGACCTTCTTGAGTGCTCCTTCACAGTGCCTGTACCCATCTACTCCTCCGCGCGTACGATCACCACGCCTATAGTCCATAGTTGACGGTACATATTGCTTTTTCCTTGTGTTGTAGCGGTGATTAACGTCACTCTCACTCATCTGTGAAAGACTCTGCCGTGCGTAGATCTGGAGCTTGTTGTCCTGGCTTTGGTTATTAATATTATCCTCCTCTAGTTGCACCTCTGCTGCCTCCTTCTCTTGCTCTGTTTCCTGGTGATATACATGGCAAGGACCTTTGTAGTTGTAGCGAAAGCTGCCATAGAACTGCAGAGCACAGTCCTTGCGGTTGCGGTCATGCTTGACTCCTTCATCCCATCTCTCTTGCTCCTTACACCACGTTCTCTGCATACCCCTCTCTTCTCCAATCCGTGCCGGCGTCTCGTCAGTGAACACCACTTCTCTAAAGTTGAATCCCTTGTTATCCTACTCCTTATGTTTATCAGGGTTGTGCTGCAATGCCCATTCATATCTCCTGTTCAGGGGTCAACTTTGGCTTCCATCCTGGCCGCCTCCGCGCATACCCAGCCTCATACATCACGTTTTCAAACGTGGTGATGCTCATGGAAGGTATGATATGCGAGAAATGGCCATGCGCAATAGCCTGCCAGCTCTCCTTCTCGCGGTTCTCCTGAGTTGACGTGACGATAGCGATGATCTGATCCTTCTGCTCCTGGGTCAACAGTGCCGGCCGACCGCGACCCAGACTGTTTTCGTATAGTATCTCATCCCAAAGTGCAACAGAGAGGTCTGCTGCCTTCTGCTCTGCGCGTTTGACAAGCTTAGAGATACCCTGCTGCGTGCGGCCGATCGTGTTGGCTAGATCCTGTTGGGATGCATAGTCTCCTCACATCCCAATGACCACAGTTGTCAACAATTAAATATACTTGCAAATCTGATCTTTCCGTTAGTTAAATCTTTAAATTAAGTAAACCAAGTCCGCCTACATAATTTACTAAGCAAATCTAAATCTCTAAATAAATTTAATTTAAAGATTTAAAGGACTTATTTAGCTTAGATAAGTAGTTATAAGGGGTATAGTACTCTAGCTTAAGAGGTGTTATAATTAGCTTAACCTGCTAGGTTTAACACCGTGTTTAATATAAAACTTAGTAATTATAGCTTATTTTTAGCTTTATTATTTAACGTGTTAGCTATTATTACCTTACTTTTAGTATATTTACGTCTATTATAGTTAGCTTAACGCGTACTTTTTAGAGCTTTTACTTACTTATTACTACTTGTATAGCCTATTATGCTACCTAAACGCGCTATTAATAAGCTAATACCTACTAAAAAAAGCTAGTAGTAGACACTAAAAGCGCGCTTATAAGCCTACCTAACGCGCTATAGAGGGGGATAAACTACCTAAGCTACTTATAGGCACTACTAGCTAGTTAATTAAGCTATCTAAAATATAGCAAGTTATGCTATTACTACTATTATTACTATTATTTTAAGCTACTAAGCTAGTCACTGCTACCTTAAAAGCTACTAATAAGCTTCTTAGCTAGGTTATAGGCGCGCCTAAGTAGTCGTAGAAGCTTATAATAATAAAATTATAGGCGCTAGCAGCGCCGGAGGAGGTATTAGAGATAGCTATAGTAGCTATAATAGAGGAGGATAATAATAAAAATATAGATAAGTTTAATAAGCGCGTTATAAATAACTTTAATAGTATTAACTAAAGTAAATTTAAGTAATTTTATAAGCCATCACGTATACTTATAAGTAAAAAAAGCTAGATTTTTAAATATAAATATTACGTCGCCCTAAAGTAGCAGGCTAGTATTAGCGATTTTAAGCCTAAACGCACCTTTTTTATATACTTTTAGTATTACTAATATACTTTAACTAGTAGTATTATTAAGGTTATAGCTGCTACGAGCTTGGTGGTAAAACACCTAAGGATTTAATAGTTAAGTTACTACTTAATAAAGTATAGTAAGGTGCTAGTAGCGCTGCCTAGTAGGTAAAAGTTAATTATAAAGGCTATAAGAGCTAGTGTTAAAGTTAGTTAAAAAGTAGTTAATAAGCTAAGTAATTTTAACGTATAAGGCTTTTAGCTTACTACTATAATATAGCTTATTAAAAATAATTACCTGCTACGCGAGTTTAAGACTCTAAGCTTTTAAAAAATATTATAGTTTACTAATTTAGTAGTAGAGGTAGCGTTTTAGTTAAGCTACGCTAATGTTATAAGGTTTATAATATATTTTTATTAATACGTTAAGCCTATTATAATTACTAAGCTGTCTACCGTAGTAAGTAAAGTATACATAACGTTCGACGGCTGGACAACTAAAGGCAACAAACGTGGCTTCTTTAGTGTTGTTACGCACTACGCCAACACTAATAGGAGGATTATAGACTTGCCTATCGCGCTGCTGGAGCTCGCTGGTGTGCACAGCGATGAGCGCATTGGTGAGAGTATCGCTGCGGTGCTCGCGACGTTTAGTATAACGCCGCAGAAGTTAGGTTACTTTATGTTGGATAACGCTGCAAACAACGATACTGCAGTCGAGTACTTAGCTCGTAGGTACGGCTTTATTGCCAGCCACCACCGCCTCCGTTGTGGCCCCCATACTCTCAACTTGGTTGGCCAAACTATTATATTTAGGAAGGATAAAGACGCGTACGATAACGACCCGGCGCACGAGAAGGATAAAGAGCGCTTTATGCAAGAGTGGAGGAAAATAAGACCTTTTAGCGCGTTTCCAGACATCACAAACTACATTAGTACGCTAAAATAATACTCTAATTTTACCTAATTTTAACGCCTTACGCAGGTTAATAATTCTACTAATAATAATAGCTTATTATTAGTTATAGTTAAAGCCTGCGTTACCTACTAGAATAGTTACTACGTAGCTTTTAAGCGTGGCTTACTTTTCTAACAACCTATTACTACTTATGCCTAGCACTATATTAGTTTAATAATTACTACTAACTATACTATACGCTAAAATAGTAATAAACTCTTACTTTTACTAGCTTAGATACAATTAGATAGGCTATTAGTAGTAAACTAGGTAGTAATAACTAAGTACGTAAATATTTTAAGGCCGCTTAAAGTTGCTATTAAGTAGCTTAAAGGTTATAATAAAAAGTAATATAAGCTTAATACTTACTTTAGCGCACTCTATAAGGTTATTTTTACCTTTAAATAGTTAATTACTAGTTCTAAAAAGCACTTAGTTACTTATAGTAATATTAACTTTAAGTACGATAAAGCGATAAAGGACTATATAGCTATTAACCTACGCGCTACTATTATAAAACTTAAATACTATTACGCTAAACTAAGTAATTCCCTAGCTTATTATTGTAAGCAGCCTAGGGCTATGTCACATGACGACACTAGTCTCATGAGTCAGCTCGATTACTATAAACGAGCCTCTGATCACTCCATGTACACAGACACACAGAACACACACAATACACTACCTTTATACATACCACCCACCTGCTTACAGTTATGAGCCCGGCCTAATCCGCACTCATATATATACATTGACTCCCTACCTACCTACCTGTCGATCGAACCTACTCTATAGAGCGATCTCGCCATGTCAAAGGCTATCTCGTCGATCATCCTTCAAGGGCCACACAACTGGGAACTATGGATCTATACTGTTAAAAGGCTCGCAGAGGCTGGAGACGTATGGGGATATATCAATCCAGACCTGCCACATCCGTCGACACTAAACAAGCCTCTACAACCTACACAGATCCATGCTGCCAACGACGACGGATCACCAGCAACAGAACCTACCCCTAAAGCTCAAGCGTAGTACAATCAAGACATAAGTCTCTACTATAGAGAGCTCAAAGAATACAGGCAAACTAAAGATAAGATTAGGCAGATTAAAGCGCATGTAGCTAATATAATTACGCAGGACCTAGTCTATTAAATTAAGGACTAAGAGTCCCTCCACGATCAGCTTAAGACTCTACAGGAGCTCTATAGTCCCACAATAGCTGATCGAGAATATTAGGTCCAGAAAGCATACAACACTGCTAAAGTTCTGCACGCTCGCAGAGAGAACCTCGAAGATTAGTGCAGCACATTCCTTGCTGCCTACAACAGGGCCAAACAACTCTAGCTACCAGAGACGCATGGCTACAGACCACACAAGGATCTCATACGAGCTATTAAACAGATTGATCCTGGATACGCTGCTACTATCGCGATTACTATATTTAACGCAGAAGCAAGCTCCCACAACGACTCTATGTAGCTAATATTACCTAATCTACTAGCTAGTTACCTACGCTACTATCGCACAACTATAACGAAATTAACCGCCTAGAGTGGAGCATTTGTAGCTACATTAAATCAAGAAGAGTCTCCGTACAAACAAAACAGTAGAAAGAGATCTCGCCAGGACAAGCTATTAAAGCTATTAAAACCATGCCTCTGTAGAGACCCACACTACTAGGGACAGTGTCCGTACATCGACACCTCACTACGCAAAGGAGGATTTGTTAAAGACCCTAAAAAAGCCAAGAAAATAGCAGAGTTTAAAGCTAAGGATAAGAACGGCATATTAAACAAGATTTAGGAGAAGAATTAACGCTATAAGAAGCAGAGGACCCACAAGAGCTATATAGTAGAACTTAATTTAATAGAAATTAACGCAGGCGATGCACTTATAAGCGACCTTCTAAATAAGGTATATACTGTCTACTTATTAGTATTTAATAATTAGCTAGCGCACCGAAACTTCCCGCTTCTCTACTTATGGACGCTAGACCCCGCTACTGATATCCACATCTGCAACAATCCGACCGAGTTCCAATAGAAAGCTCCTGCATTACCTGACGATATCGTACTTGCAGGCGGCACTGAGATGACTATCCAGGCATGGGGAGAAGTCAAGATACCTCTATCAACACCACAAGGACAAAAGAAAACAAAGCTTAAGAGTGTAGCCTTAATCCCTAGCTTTTTCACAAGCCTAGTCTCTCTAGCCCGGCTATCATCGTCAAACGTCCATTTTAACTCTGGCAGAAATGCACTATATCGATCTAACTTATTAGGCTCACGAGTAGAAGACATCGCCACCCTTACTAGACTAGGTAGACACTAGCTAGTAGTCTATTAAACTAAACCTCTATCTACTTAATCCGCTCAGGCTCAGGCTTTTGCGACCTATTAATATTGGCTATAATACTCTACTCTATCGCCTAGACCAAGATCACTCAGCAAGTCTCAGCTCCATATACTAATAGGACATCTAAGCAGTGACGCTATCGATTAACTACAGAATTACGTGATAGGTATATAGCCATCTACTAGATCTGCTCCTTAAACAATCGACTGCGAAGAATGCCTACAAAGCAAAGCACATCAAATCATCTCACGGCGAAATAGCCATGAGATTAGAGCCACAAGAGCCTTTAAAACTATTGCTATTAATCTTATTGAGCTTGATGCAAGAGCCTATAATGGCGACCAATACGTCTTCTATAGGTTTGATCTATTCTCGAAATTCCATTTCGTCTATACAATACCTAGACGGGACAAGCTTATGCTCCTGTCTATCATCAGACGACTAGATCAAATAATTAAACGAGAATTTAATATAACTGTCACCTTTCTCATCGCTGACAACGAGCGAGGATATGGCCTAACAGACGACTCTGCTAGAGACTACTGTTAGAGAAAAGGTATCAAGCTACTAATTAGAGCTCTATACACTAAGGAGCAAAACGGATTAGTAGAGCGCTCTAGCAGAAGTCTTATTAAAAGAAGTTATTTAATAAAGATTACTTTAAACCTACCTCTAACACTTAGCTCTAAAATCTACTCTATAGTAGTATACCTGCTTAATCGCACACCTACGCGATTACTAGGCTAAAAAACACCATTTAAAATCGCCTATAGTAAGAAACCGTCAATTGCTCACCTACGCGTCTATAGCTACTAAGTATACGCACTACGCAAGTAGATACCACGTATAGATAAGCTTAGTCCTCAAGCACTAGTAGGATATCTAGTTAGCTACGACTTGTCAAACATCTACTAGATCTAGATGCCTAAGGCGAGAAGTCAAGCACATAGAGGCAAAGTAATTCGTGTAAAAGACGTTACCTTTAGAGAAGACCTCTTCTATTAATTACATAATAAAACAGATCCTCTCCTATAAGGCTCTAAGCTAGAGCAATTTACTTACAAGTATTAACTACCTTTAATGCGCAGCTAAGACAGCTCTATAGAAGATTTATTAAAAGATAAGCTCACGTTAGATCTAGACTAGTCTAGCCAGACTATTGCTTTTACAGAACAAAGCTAATTAACGCAAAAAGAAACAATAATCTTATATTAAACTAGAAGTTATAATCTACAGCTTCTAACACCAAGTTAAACAGAGACTACTAAGGTTCACAGCAGCTCATAGGGCTCGCCTTATAACTACTCACCGCGCTTACTATCAGCTACGCCAGCCAGCCTACCTGTAATACCTATATCCTTAAGAAAGCGCAAGCGTCAAACATCAGACTCTGTTTCACAAATAGATTTAAACCAAGCAGAGAATTAAGAACTAATTAATAGTAACCTTCGTCGGTCTCACATACTACCTAAAGGGTTAACAAGATCTAGAAAGCTATCTTAGAAGAGTAGCAGCTTCTTTATTAACACATACTAGTCAGCATACGTAGCAGCCTTAGCTATAGCATTAAAAATACGATTTCACTACACCGAGCTACCTCCTGAGCCGCGTCTCTACAGAGATGTGATGAGGATACCATCTCTACACAAGGAAGGCTTTCTCCAGGCGATGCAACAAGAGATTAACAACGTGAAATGAAAAGGCACGTACGAGAGGATTACTTAGCAGGAGTTAAATCTATAAGACTAAGAAGTTCTCCTGTTAATGTGGGTCTTTAAGTTTAAGCTTAATAATTAAGAATACCTTACGAAATACAAAGCGCGCATCTGTGTACGAGGCGATCTATAAATAACTACTAAAGATACCTATGCAGCTACTTTAGTAGTTCGAATATTCTAAGCTTTAGTTGCTATAGCGGCCTACTTTAACATAGAGATCCGTTAGTATGATGCTGTTAACGCATTTACAAACGCTTAGCTTGTAATACTAGTCTATTGTTATTCACTAAAAGGATTCTCTAATCCTGATTATCTGTGGAAACTACGTCGAGCTCTATACGGCCTAAAGACCTCGCCACTACTCTAGTATTAAGAGCTCACCAAGACGCTCTTTAAACTAGGACTACACGAAGTTAAAGATGCTCCTTGTCTATAGAAGAATAACAAGCTTCTAGTCTTCTTCTATATAGACAACATCGTCGTACTCTGCCTACCAGCCCACAAAGCTGCACTACATGAATTCGAACAGAAGCTCCTGCATCGATATAAGATTCGATCTCTAGGAGAGCTTTAAACGTTTTATAGCATTTAAACGCATAGAGACCGTGAGAATAGCTCTATCTAGTTATTACAAACTTTATATATCGAGAAGCTTGCACAGAAGTTTCCTCTATTAAAGCTATATACGAAGTTACTAGCTACACCACTGCCTCTAAAAGAGTTATTGCTGTTAGAGGATCAAGCAAATAACTTCACCAAGCACAGATATACCCAGCTTATAGGATCTATAGGATATGCAGCTAGAGCTACCCGACCTAATGTCTTAAAAGCTTACTTAAAACTAGCTAAGTTTCTCACGAATCTATCTTCACGTTATCTCGACGTAGCATACCAGACGATCGCCTACCTACTAGAAACTAAAGATTAAGCGCTCTACTATACCGCTTCTATCTTAAACAAATTAGTCTATATAGCTAACTAACCTTAACCTGAGTTCTTTAGAGCAACAGATGTATTATACGCTAATAACAAAATTACACGCAAGAGCTTATAAGGCTATATCTTCTTTTTATTTGGCGGACCTGTAGACTAGAAAGCAACACTCCAACGCTGTGTTATAAAGTTAACTATAGAAGCAGAGCTAGTCGCCGCATCGTCTGTAGGCACTAAACTAATCTAGTAGTGGAGAGTCTTTAAACAAATTGGCTTTAATCCAGATCATGAACGTCTTTTATACTGTAATAATTAGCAAACTATCCGACTTCTTACCTCTACTACGCCTTGTCTCAAGACTACTGTACGGCACGTTGATATCCATTATCACTAGCTTCGACAAGAAGCTTAATCTAATAATATTAACCTCTTATACATCTAAACAACCTGTCAACTAGCTGATGGCCTCACCAAGCTACTGCCTAGACAGAAACATGAAAACTGGGTTTCTCTTCTTCATTTTCAACCTTTTCCTTTAAGCAAATGAGCTTCCCTACTGTATAGTACTCTTCCTGGTTTTTCCCATGTGGTTTTTACAGGTTTAACGAGGCTATACATTTACCCAGTTCTATCCTGTTCCCCTTATACTGTACTCAACTTCATACTGTATTTCACATTATACACAGAGCAAACATGCTCGCATCATGTATCAAGCTCCACCTGCAAGGCTCATCAACCTCAGCACAGAACGCGAAGCAATCAGGATCTCAGTACTAGCTCTAGGAGACGTCCTACTACTAAGGACGCCTGTAGTATAGAGCGAGATCCACCTACACTGCGACGGCGGACGGCTACCCACCTGGGACTGCACCAATACTCAGACTGGCACAAAAAGCTAGCTTCTCGACCCCAAGATGCAGCTGCCCCACAAAGGCAGAGGGGGAACTATAGCCAAAATCAGCTTCAAACATGCGTTCGAACCTGAAGGGGGTGTATAAGCAGCCTAGGGCTATGTCACATGACGACACTAGTCTCATGAGTCAGCTCGATCACTATAAACGAGCCTCTGATCACTCCATGTACACAGACACACAGAACACACACAATACACTACCTTTATACATACCACCCACCTGCTTACAATTATACTACTATTATTCTATACCTATGCTATTATAACTACTATAAAGTCTCGTAGTAAGCTAAGCTAGCTTAATTACTATAAGCTAACGTAGGTTTTTAGCAACTTTAGCGCCTTTATAGCTAGTAGTAAGCACCTTAGCTACTACCTAAGCCTATTAGCTAAATAACTAACGTAATAGATAACACGATTAACGCTATAATTAAGTAAAAGAGTAATAATAAAGTAAGCTTTATTAATAAGTACGAGCGCTAGTGTACCTTAGAGCCGTAATAGAGCTATAGAGAGTATAATACTTAAGGCAACCCAGTTAGGTACTAGCTTAACTTACGTAATAAGTACTTATTATTAGTATAGCTAGTGCTTAATATAATAATAATTCCTGCCTTAAGCTATAAATATAAGTAACTTTTTAATAAGCTTAGTAACCTATTATAACCTAAACGTTATTAAATTAGCTTATAGTTACTAGCTACTCTGCAGTGTGTATAGAGGTAGATAGGGGTAGGTTTTCTTAGGGTTAATAATAATATTAATAAAAGTATAGTTACTAACTCTAAGCTTAATAGTTAGTACGGTATATCTTAGTAGGACAAGTCTACTAAGTAATTAATATATAAAAGCGTCTAAACTAGATTTAGCTAGTAAAAAATTTATAAATCCTTTAAATTAATTTACTTAAAAATCTTATTAAATTAATTAAACAAATCTAGGGGTCGCCTATAACTAAATTAACTCTAAATCCAAGCTTAGATTTGACTTAATTTGTTTGTTAACAACTGTGCTAATGACCGCCCCTATTACAAACGCGCGTCTTATGGCAGACATTTCAGTGCGAGAGGTCTTGGGAGGCTTAACCACCCTGTTTTCTTTGTATTTGAACGTTTTCCGACGTGAAATAGGCATGTTGAGAGCGTATGTGGGGGTTGAGAAAGTATACAGATGTGCGCGATAATATGTACCCTGTCGAGACAGTCAGTGCGCCGCGACACTAACGCGCCACCCTAACACCAGCACCGCAGCCAGCAACATGAGGCTATAGAGTTTTACATAAAAGCTTTTATCGCGAAATTTTCTAAAGTTAAGATTTTATAGAGCTATAGAAGATTGCTAGCTAGTTAAATTATAAATATCTACTTAGTGTTCTAATTATTTAGCTACTGCGTGATGCTAGCGCTAATAGCGTAGATATTACTATATTAACGCGTATAGATGCCGGCGTAGGCTTCTTCCTTTTTATAATTATATAAGTAGCTTTTAAAGCATTCTGGCTTCCCTTTTTAGCAATTTTAAGACATTTTTAAAGTTATTATTAAGCCTTACGAGCCTATTAACAGAGGCGTTACTTAGTAGCCTAATTAGCTTTCTCCTTAGCGCGCGTATTTCTAGCTACTACACACGTAACACGCTTCTTCTATAGTAGACAAGCTTTAAGCTGCCTATTTGCTATCTAGATCTCTCTCTACTTACTTTTCTAGAGTTGTAGTTGTTGCTTTTTAGCCTTTTATTGGCTGAGAGAATCGCGCGCCCTCTATACGCGGGCAGGTGATTAGAAAATAGATCCTTTATACTACTTATCTAACTACTTAAAAGGTAGAGTCCTGCCCTTTATTTAACGCCGTTTCTGGTTTGTGAGGGCTTCTTGTAGCCCCTAATTCTCATGCTCTAGGAGCTACTTCTGTATAGAGATTAAGTGTATAGTGCGACTTAGCTTCTTAGCCTTATCACCTCCCCCTGTATTAATAACAACCTTTAAAAGCTAATCGATTTTGCGCTAATTAGACGCGCTAAGTACTAAAGTAAAGCTTTCGCGTAATCTCTATTCTAGAGACTTATCTCTATTAAATCGACTAAGGATTAGTGTAGGATCTGGCGGCGAGATATCTGTACACTTAAAAGCTTTAGTAATTAATTATAGCGTAACTAACGTTGTCTAGGCCCTCTAGAATAGTGTAAAGAAGTCTCTTTTAGTAATTGTTAATAGCCCCTAACTCCTATACAGGTATGCGGAGAGCTCGTCGGAGTAGGTAATAGAAAGAGACTTAAACATATAGACGTCTAGAGGCTGTAGCGTATAAGTGGCGTAAGGGGGAAATATCGTAAGGAGGATCTTTTTCTAATTATAATAGTTAATAAAATCTATAGTAACGTAAGATCTATGCCTATTAAGGACTAAGAGTTGCCACTGCCATTAAGCCTTCTCCTTAGTATAGCGATTAAACACCTGTTTTAGCTATTAAAGCCCTATCTCGTTGTTTAACCATCCAGAGGTTAATAAGGTGATAAAGACTTTATAAGAATTAACGTTAATTTCCTTAACCTAGCTTGATTATAGAGTCTCAGCGTTAGATTAATAGATTAGTAATGGATTAACAGTAGATCCATCGGCGCATATACATGCGATGAGCGAGATCTACTCACGACTGCCATTCTGGATAGATTGCCTCACTTGGCGACTCTTATATATAGGCCTGTCGAAGATCCTTTTTAACCTGCCGGTGATGCCGAGTAGGAAGCCTTTTTCGTCCATATTATAGGTATGCTGAGGTTCTATGCCATACTTTATAATTTTCTTATATAGAAGCTTAAAGTAGAGCCTATATCTTGCGCCTAAATTAGCGTTATAGCAATTGCTATCTAGCCTAGTCATCTATCGCGAGATCAGGGAGTTAGGGTAGCACCTAATAAAGTAATTAACCTATTACATAGAGACATCCTTTTTAGCAATAATTAATATAAAGTTTTAGATTATCTAACGCGTAGGGGGTAGACCTTTCTAAGTAAGACGCTGTATATACTATAGAAGCTTAGATTCTTGTTATTAGTTAAGATTTTGGCAAGTCTATAGTAGCTATATACGCGCCTATATAGCGCGTCTATGCCAGCGCGTTAATGTTAACCGCACAACACCAAATTCTTCTGCAATTTTTCTATATAAGAAAGTTTCTCCAGGTTCTCGTGAGTTGATAGCGATGATTGCAGCCTTAATCGGATCCATATTGGTGGAGATGCGGCGCGTCAAAGTTGAGGTGCTACATCTGTTGGGGTGGCGCGTTAGTGTCGCGGCGCACTGACTGTCTCGGCAGGGTATTGGTGGGGTGCGCACAGGCCACAACTCAATAAAAACGAGCTTCTTCGTAGAATGCACCCCTCGTACGCAAGTAGGCGTGCTGGAATGGCTCATGCCATGTATTCGAAATACTTTCTACTTCACCATTTTGGAACTATGCCCTGGCTCGATTCCTGATGTCCGCCGCGGCCGCTACCGTGTCTTGGCAGCTGATGCACGCCGTCACCTCATGCACGTGCACTAATACGGCGCCCCATTTTCAACACGACATATCTCTACTAATATAGACCTAATTAATACGCTATTAAATTTAGTATTAATTAATTTATATTAAGATACTAGTATAGACGCGTTACCTAGTTACTGTGAG
This sequence comes from Bimuria novae-zelandiae CBS 107.79, assembly GCA_010015655.1. Lineage (NCBI taxonomy): Eukaryota > Fungi > Ascomycota > Dothideomycetes > Pleosporales > Didymosphaeriaceae > Bimuria > Bimuria novae-zelandiae. Next base: position 69,419 of record ML976734.1, read on the forward strand.
GACGGGCACGGGCTCCTTTATCAAGAGAGTAGATGAGGTAAGTTGGCTCTATTTCAGCTACACTAAGATGAGGAGACTGTAGGTACATAGGCTCGCGGCGCTTTTGTGCGCTCGTCGGAGCGGAACAACTATCCATCTGAGGTAACTGCGCTGGGTGCGCGAGCAGCCGCACCAGGGCGTAAGGCAGTTGCGCCTCGTACTAGGCCTCTTTTTATATTAAGTAACTTTATTTTAATAAACTAATAGCTTAGCGTAGTCGCGTAGTAGGTTTTTTTAAGATAATTATTATTAAGGTATATATATAGGTAAATTAAGTAACTTAACTAGATATTCTATCGCCGTCTTTAGCTAAGGTATTAAATAATTTTAGTATAATATAAAGACAGGCACGGACTCCTTTATTAAGAAAGTAGATAAGGTAAGTTACCTCTATTTTAGCTACACTAAGATAAGGAGACTATAGGTATATAGGCTCGCGGCGCTTTTGTGAGCTCGTCGGAGCGGAACAACTATCTATCTAAGGTAACTGCGTTGGGTGCGCGAGCAGCTGCACTAGGGCGTAAGGCAGTTGCGTCTCGTACGCGAGGTCATGTGACCTGCCAGCATGCCAGGCCGTCACAGTTACGTATAATATAGTATACTAACTAGCAAAATTTTAGCTACTAATAAGAATTTAAGCTCTTATACTATATAAAATATTTTACTAAATATAGCTATCTTTTTATATAGTAAATACTACATAACTTTACGTGCTGTATTATTTAAAAGAATATTAGTATATTTTAAGTTAATTATCTTATTAAACGTAATATCAACGCCTTAATATTTTACTAAATAATTAGAACAACATGTAATTACTCTAACGCTACTTTAGAGGCAAAATATAAGCTTTATTTTAAGGTTTTATATAAAAAAAATTATAAAGTATGGTATAAAAACTTATTATTATTATTTTATAGATAATAAAAGCTTCTTCCTCAGTATTACTAGCCACTTAAAAATGATTTTTAATAGGCCTTTATATAAAAGTTACTAAGCAAGGTATTTTATATAGAATGGTAGTTATAAGTAGATCTTAATTATCGTATATATATATATGCTAACCAATCTATTTTTAATATATTTTTATTAATTAATTTAACGCTACGAGCCTATAATTAAGCTACGTAAAAGAAATTAATATTTTATATTATAAAGTCTTTGTTATCTTATCTCCTTCTAGATAGTTTAATAACTGGATAGGCCTTTAATAGCTTTAATAAGTATTTTATTACTATATAAGAGAGGAAGCTAAAAAGGCATAATAAGTATATTAACTTTTAATTCTTAATAACTATAGATTTTACGTTACTACAGATTTTATTAGTTATTATAATTAAAATAGAATTCTATTAAATATATTTCTTTCTCATTTAACGTATATATTATAACCTTTTAACATATACATATTTAAGTTTTTTTAGACTACTTACTCTAACGAGCTTAATACCTATTATTATAAAATCCAAAGTCCATTAATAGTTATTAAAAAAAATTTATACTGTTTTAGAGGACTTAGACTATATTCTCTACGCTATAATTAATTACTAAAGTCTTTAAGTATATAAATACCTTACTACTAAGTCTTATATTTATTTTTAAGTAATTTAATAGAGAGCCTTTGTAACAGGAACAATCGCTCGTCGACACGAGAACCCTTGGCCAGTTAAAGACAGGATTCGAGATCATCCGAAAACCGACACTCATCCGTATCGGACCAACTTCGGATCTATCAGACCGATGGGGAACTACGGATCCGATTCGGACCTATTTCGGATCCATTAGACCGACGGTCAACCTATAGCAGATATGTGCTAGCTAGCTATCTAGGAAGAGGTGTATTTAGAGGAGCTTAAGGCCTTTATAGTTTAGTACCTTTTCTATATCTTTTTGTACTAGGCCTATAGGCACTTAATTTATTCAAGGCTACGTTCTTATACACGCACTCCTATATGTCTCTGCTAAGAGATACGCCAATATTGATCCTTTAAGTGACCTGCGCCGATACACATATCTAATTCCTTATAGTAATATCTATAGTACGTTATTTACTAATAAATCCTTGCCTCCGCGATTCTATATAGTAGTTTAATTACGTAAAGTAGCGTGCCTTCTAGATATTTTAATACTATTTCTAAGGGGAGATATATAAGAATTATCTTTTAGAAATTTATCTACGTTTAAAAATATATCTATATTATATTATGTAGCTTAATAGTTATCTTACGTTATATAAGTGCGGGCGCTAGGGCTATAATTAGACTTTAGTTATAGCATTAAATAATTAAAAACTATATTAAAACAGCTTTCCTGCCTTAGTCTTAGTAGTTTTAGATAACTAGATAGAATTTCTTATAACGCTTAGTTATTTTTCCTTTAACCTCTTATATAAGACGCGATTTAAAAATTTAGATCCTACTATATAATTTCTTATTATATAGTTTAAACTTAAATATTTTATAGCCTATAAGGTTACTAATCTCTTAATTATTAGATACCTTAAAAAGTATACCTAAGGTTATAATAACCCTATTATTATATAGCTTAATTACTAGCTTATAGTGAGCCTCCTCCTTCTTCGTTATATACATATTCGCCTTATGCTTATTTTTTAATTCTAGAAGACAGCCTCTCTTGCGCGATTACGCTACCATAGGTACTTTTATATCTATAAGTAGCTTATGTAGTACGTGTGACGCATTAGGATCGCTCTAAAGGTAGTCTAGTCTATAGTATAGCTTAATAATAGTTAATCTAAATATTATTAGACTATTAACTATATTAATAGTAACGTTATAGCTATATATACTAGTAATTTTATATAAGCTATTCTAGCTATTACTTTTTTTTAAAATTAAAACCTTGCTTTATAGCAGGAGTATAAGTACGTCTTTAAAAGTAAGTTTATTTTAAGTATTTAGAGCGTTTATAACTTAGCGCTTTATAATAATCTTACGTAAAGTTTTTATTACTTTTTAAATAGCCTGGCCATACTTAACTGTTAATAGTAATAATAATAACTTTATTATTATACGTAGGTACGCCCTAAAGACCAGTAAAGTTAAGACTAGCCTATTAGGGCTAGCTATTTAAAGAATTACTTCGTTAGACATAGTGCTAGCGAGTTTAACATAGAGTATATTCCATGCGCGGCGTAGGGACGCATAATACCTCTTAGTTTTGCCTATAGACTAGTGCACCTCTGTAGGCACTTGTTTACGCGTTACTTCTATAATCTTTACCTTAGCGCGGAACTCTACGCTCGCGAAGTTAGTGCCTATATCGTGTGTAATAATGTCTGGCGGGCCTTAGTAGGTATTAATCTATAATATCTATAGTGCCTGCCATATCTCCTTAGCTAAAATAGCGCTAAGGAACTTCGCGTCTTAAAACGTAGTAAATATATTAATTATATATAGTACGGGCTTATTGCCTAGATATATTATATTAATAAAGATTTTATAGTTAAAGTAGTAGTTATTTTTATGAGTAAACTTAAATTAGCGCGGCGCGGAGCTATTTAGTTAATAATAATAATAAAATCTTATATTTTTCTTAAGAAGTTTTTTATTATTATTATAACTAGCGTTTTTTAATAGCTTAATAAGTTATATAATAGCTAGGTGCCTAAACTAGTAATATAGCTATTTTAACTTAGTTTTTATTAGAAATATCGTTACGCGCTCTCTCTTATTAAGATAAAACTATAAATATTCCTATTTATAGATTACTTGGGTGCGGTGTTCTCCTTGTACGAGCTTATCCATGGTGTTGTTAAAATAGACATTCAACCTGTCCATATCCGCAAGGCATAGTAGGGACGGTGTAGGCGCTTCAAGCACCTCAAAATTAATTTTTCCAATCTCAGTAGAGACCTGCGCAGTGCCAATAAATGCGGTAACACTATCCTTGCCAAATTTAATCGACGCTTTTCCTGCGGTGGATATATCTATCGTGACTATTAGGTCTTCTCGTGTCAGCGCGAGGTATTGCTCCCTGCCGACCGTGGATACATTAGCGGCGCCAGTATTAGGCAGGATTCCCTAGTACAGTACTAGGACATTAGTCTGTTGACACCGAAAATTTCAACTTTTTTGACAGTAATTTCAAGGCCTTAATTGAATGCTATTTCAGTACTTTATTTGCTAGCCTCTAGCTTTTATTACTGCCTGTATTCTCCTTGGCATAGAATCAATAAGCTTCTTCATGAGACCCTGGGGCAGGGCTCGCCAAGCTTCTTAGGCAGCGTCGATAAATGCGTCTCTATTAATCTGCTGCCACCCTTGGTCCTCCAATTCCGGATGTAATTTAATTACCTTCTGTTTAAGTGCCCACCAGAGGTGCTTAATTAGATTAAGGTTAGGTAAGTAAGGAGGGAAATCTAGAACTTTAATATCTATTACCTCCAGCTAAAGGGCCATCTTGTGGGCGGTATGAATTGGTGCATTATCTATCTGATAGATAGTATCTTTATCTAATACTGGTAGGAGCCCTTCCTCTAGCGCCCAGATATATGAGCGTGCACTGTAGCCATTCCGTGGAGCTTGTGGATCTTGTTCCATTGCGATAAGTTCAGATCGACCTTTATACTAGAAGCAGGCCTAGAACATCTGTACTATCCCCTTCTAAATATCCTCCTCTTTAATCTTATTGTAATCCTATTTTTAGAGTGGCGTCTTAAAGACCTAGATCCTCTTCTTTCCCTTGCCTTGCTCTGCTAAGACCTTATTAAAAAAAGTTACGCTTTTAAAGTTAAAATTCTACATCTACTAAGCCTATTAACGCCTTAATCTTGCATGTGCTAGAGTAAGCTTAGGCCTTTTCTTTACTACCTAGTTTATAATATAGTGTTTCTTAAGTAGCTAATAGAGTGTCTTGCGATAAACCTATACGCCTGTAACTTTAGCCTTTAGCTATATATACTTAATTCTAGGGTGCTGGCGAGCGATTTAAAGGAGTAATTATTCTTATTAGCGTGTGAGCTTCTTTGGCTAACTAGATTAAGGTAAAGATTTAGTTGTGTTATAGTTGTTCTATTACTTAATTATGTTGTAAATTATCTACCGTGTGTAGCTAAAACGCGACGCGATTAAAGCTTTTAATTCTCTTGCCTCTACTATAGATAATATCCTAGCTCTTTGCAATTTACTTAATTTATTATTCCTCCTTTAATTACTACTAATTTCCCTGCCAAATTCGCGTTGCATTGTGGGTTGGTGGAAGGCTAAAAAGATTGAGGTTGGGTGGGGATGCGCGACGCGGGTCCGGTGTCAACAGACTAATGTCTTGGCACTATACATGAATTGCGCGTATTAGTCCTTAATAAAAAACTACGACGCTAGCGTTAATAGTACGCATTTATTATAAATATTATTACTAAAAATATAGTGCAGAAATGCTTAATTTATAACGTGTCCGTGCGCGTAATGCGCACCCCAACACTATAGCAGCCCTATAATAAATAAGGCTATAGAACCACCTACAATTAATATTATTATAAGATTTTCTTGTAGGGTAGTAAGTTAATAGCTACGATTTATTTGCACTATTTAAATCTATCTAGAAGCTCGATGTTACGGCGGCTACGTGTAGATTTGGTTGGGGCAGCAGATGCGCCCTCCAAGGCCTCCCTAACATCTGCAGCATCAACAACACGTTTCTGACGCTTTCTGCTCTGTGGGGGTGGCTGAGAGGCCTTTCTCTTACCCTTTTGGGATAATTGTGGAGCCTTTTCTGCGTCACGGGCAGACTTCTGGGCAGCGCGCTAAGCTGTCTTTTTAGCCTTCTCCTTCTCCTTTGCCTTCTTAGCTGCCTCTTGCGCAGCACGCTTTTCCTGCTAGATCTTTTCTTTATATAACTTAGCTACCTTCTTTAGCTCTACTATTTTTACTTTTTAAAGCTACTACTGCTTATCCTTTTACTCCTTTATAGACTAACGTATATAAGCCTCCCTAAACTTCCTTAGTAACTACAAAACTACACCCCTATAGTACTTTTAATATTACTAAAGATTAAGAGGCTTACTCTTCTTCTTATATTTTTTCTTAACTAATAGAGCCTCTTTAAGCCTGTTAATCTTATAGTAAAGTAGCTTATTTTAAACTAAAATATAGTAAAGTAAGTAGCTAAGTTTCTGCGCGTCCTTATTACCCTAATTTTTACTATAGCTTGTATAAGGTAATCTAGTTTACGCTAGTTAAATCTACTAAGTACTAAAATAGAGCTTACTTATAATTTCTGCTTATCTTAGGTGGTTTAAGTAAATCTTTTAAGTATAACCTTTAGGTTAAAAAGCAATATACTAGTAGCTTTAAAAAACTTAAGTATTATTTCCTCCTTAAAGGAGCTTATCTAGGCCTTTTAAAAAAAAAGGGGGAAGGAGTCGCCTTTTTTAATTAAAATTAAGCTTTAGCTTTTTTAGAGGTAGGTTATAAGCTTAGCTAAGTAGGCTAATAAGAGAGGCTTAAAAAGTATTATATTAAGTAGCTAGAGCGTATACGTTAAATAAGAGGGAAGTATAGCTAGGAGAATCCTATTCTTATTATAGTAGTTAATAAAATCTATAGTAACATAAGATCTATAGCTATTAAATATAATGAGGTAAGCGCCCCGCTTACTAAGCCAATACTATGTAACTTCCTCACCTGCACCAAAAGGTACGCACGAGAATACTTAAGCCAAGTATTACTCGTATAGTATAATATATATAGGATATGCTAGGGTCAGCCACTAGCGCTAGTGTTTGATCCTAGCCTAGCCGGAACCTCTATAAGCGAGAGAAGGCCACGTGTTCGACTATGCCTATCTTGTTACATTAAAGATAAGTAATTAGTATAATTATTAAGCTTTTACCTTAGTATAGTAATTAAACACCTGTTTAAGCTAGGCAAGACTAATATTATTATTTATCTAGCCTAAGGGTAAAGAGGAGACGTGTATACTATAATTTCTTACCTTAATGTCTTTAACTTAACTTAATTATATGCTGTTATTAGTAGCCTAATAAATAAGGCTTAGTAGTAACGCTAATCTATTAGCGTATATATATGCTAGAAAGGTAATCTATTCGCGAGTGCTATCTTAAAGAGATACTATAACCTCTTTATTCTCCTATATGCGTCTGCTAAATACTCGTTTTAATTAGCTAATAACACTAATAAGAAAGCCCTTTCATCTATATTATATATATAATAAGGCTTAATATTATATTCCTTAATTTTAGCACCTAAGATATTAAAATATAAGCTATATTTATTTTCTAAATTAGCTTAGTGGCGATTGCTATCTATACTAGCTACTTATTAAGAAAATAGATAAATACTATATTAGTTAATAAAGCGCGTAACTTAGCTCTCGTTTACTAGCTCCTTAGCTATTATTAACGCGAAATTTTATATTATTTTTCTTATAGGTGCTAAGTAGCGCGCTGTAAGCCCTTCTATATAGTTAATAAGCTCTACCTTTTATTATAGAGTAAGTTTTTATTAGTTAATTACCTTGTCTGCGCGCGATTATGTTTCGGCCTTATATCTTCGTGTTAAAGTAGAACGCTATACACCGTACTTGCTAGCAATTTTCTTATAGGAGAATCTTTTATTAGGTTACAGCAATTCTATCTCAGCAAGCACATCGTTAATCGGAGCCATATTGGTGGAGTTATGTGGTGTTGAAAATGAGGAGGATTTCTGTTGGGGTGCGCATTACGCGAACATGCGCATCACGCGCACGGACACGTTAAGGTATTATTCCTTAAAGAATTATTATTTAATATATATAGCTATAATACTATTATTATTATTTTTATCTTTATAAACTTCCTCTTTTCTCCAGCCTTCTTAGTTATACTAGGTCGCGTGTTTAATTCCTTTATACTCCGCAAGGTACACGGAGAAGTCTATAGGCAGTTATGTATCCGTAAAGTAATATGTAGAAAAGAACTATATACGGGCGGTCTTACGTTCTTTGTCGATATAGTTAGTTAACTAGTAGCCTTCCTTTTAGTAGATAAAATACTTCTTTTTCTAGCGTGGCGTAAATCTGCGTGCGCTATTATAGCTATTAAAGCGCTAATTACCTTTATTACTTACTTAGCCTTCTTAGAATTTACTACTAAATCTACCTCTACCTTCAAATCCTTCTTTATATTCATTTTTAAATCCCCCTTAATCTCTTCTATTACTATTATAGTAATAATCTAAGTAGTACTAGTCCTTTATAAGCGTCTTACTTTTTATTAGTATTTATATTATATACTAACGCGCAAGGTGCGTCTTAATTATAAACTATAAGTTTACAAAGTCCTTTATAGATTAGGACTGGCTTAAATAGTGCTGTTTTAAGTTAAAGAACTTTATAGTATATATTAATAATTATTATATATAAAGTAATTTTATTTTTAAAGTTTTTCTTAAGTGCGTGTTAGCATAGCTATAGCTTATTTAGTAGAATCTATAACACCTCGTATAGGTCCTTTTTAGGGTTCTCCATTCGTGTATAAGCAAAGCTTATAGTAGTCTAGTCTCTATAGTAATGCTAATAGTAGACGTTATAGTTAAAATAGTTCTTAATTACTATATACGCACTGGCGAAGCTGTCGTCCCTCTATATAATCTAAATATAGAATATCTCTACGCGTTTAGTAAGAATATAAAGAAACACCACATAAAACTTTTTCTCTTTAATATTAACCTGCTAATAGATACTAAAGAAAATTTAATTTTATTATTTAAAAAATTGTACGCGTCCCTTATATACTTCTTACTATTATCCTACATTTTTAAGAATTACCTAACTATTATAGCGGTAGCGTCCTATACAGGTTATAGGGAAGTTTAGATAGTCTACTGGATATGCTAATTATTAATTATTATAAAAATAGTATAATTTTACGATACGCGATTGCTAGCAGTTATATTTAAGTTTAAAGTTATTGTTATTATAATTATTTATTTTATATTTACTATTATTAACGTTAATGTCCTCTAAGCGTACTGCTTATGTATAGTAACTATAGACTATTAATGCTTTAGTATACTAGTTATAGCTCCTAGCTTTAAGTGCCTTATCTTACTTTATACTACTTACCTTATTATAAGCCCTATAAAACCTACTATAATAGCGATAGCTGCATGTGCGATTATAATTACTATATACTAGCTAGTAGGCTAGTCTACTATAGTTATTTAGCTATAAGGGCTGTCCGTTGCGTGTTCCTTTAGCGTTTATACGCTCTAGACTAGTAGTTAAACTTTATTACTTAAAACTCTACAGGGTCCTATTCTAGGGGGTTTTCTATAGCTAGTATCTTATATAGAGAATTTACTACTCTAGCATAGTTATTACTAGTATAGACTCCTCTATTTTGTAGTATAGTCTTAAGAGACTTTAAAGTATTTTACTTAACTTTAAGAAATAGGTCTCTTATCTATCCCTTAAAGTCTATTTTATAATTATTAAAAAGCTTATTATCTTAGACTATTACTATATTATAGTTATAAACTATTTTAGTAACCTTGGTTATCGCGTGCGTCCCATTTACGTCTACTAGTATAAGTATATCTTAAAGGGATGTGTTAATAATATTAAGCGTAATTATATATAAATTATCTATTATAAAATACTTAGTAATAAACTTACTTTAAAAAGAAGGAGCTTCCTCGCGTTTGCTTATACTATACTCTAATAGTTTATTAAGTAGCTAATTCTAAGTATCTACTACCTCTATAGCGCTTATATTACTTTAGTTATCTACTATTATGCTCACGTGTATTAACGTATTATTAGTGTTATCTTACTAATTAGTTATTTCTAGCACCTATTATAGTCTTATATAATTAGGTTATCTAGAAACGCTTATACTAAATTAGTATATATTACTAACGCGCTCTATGTCCGTAGATTAGCCTAAACTAGTAGCTTAGAGGGAGGTTAAGAGTGCTTCGTGTTATTTTTACCTCGCTCTATTCTTAGCACATTTATCTTATTTCGAGATTTCTTATATTAGGATATTAATAGTCTATTTATTTTACCTTGCTATCTGTAATCACCTTAAGTATTTACTAATTAGTGTTAGATAAGCTCTTATTGGTAAAAGGAAAGAAACTAAAAATAAATTATATTTAAAAATTTATAATAATTATTATCTACTTATAGATGCTATAGAAGAGTACATAATCTTATCTAAGTAGGACTAAAGTAGGATTAAGACGATCTATTAGGCATTATTAAGTAGCTAATATATCTACCAATGCCTATAATCCGACATAAAGCTTATTTACTATAGAAGAGGCGTATTTTATAAGTAGTAGTTAAAAATACGCGCGCTAAGAAGAGAGCTAATTAAACTACTAAGTAACGCCTATACTAGTAAATAGGCTAAGGGTTACTAAGCTTAGATTAGGGTTAGGTTAGAGTCGCATAGACATTAGGTTAGGATTAAGTTAAGGTTATATATAGATATTAGGTCGGGATTAGGTTAGGATTATACTAGTGTAGATATAGGTTAGGTTAGGTTAGGTTATTAAAGCGTTAGGTTAGGGTTAAGTTAAAGTTACACTAACTATATTAGGTTTTACTAACTCTATTAGGTTTTACTAATCTTATTAGGTTAGGCCTAATATTTAGTATATAGAGAATTTCTTAGGATTATTAATGATTTAACGCTAGTATAGCTTAATTACAATATTTTTAAAACGTTAGCTATAATAACTGTCTATAATAAATCTTAAATAAAATTAATAAAAACTTAAAAAATTTAATGTAGACGCTAATAAGTTAACCCTAACCTATATATTAAATTAGGAGTAAGTCAGGATTAGGTTAGGATTAGGTTCTTACATAATATAACCTAATCCTAACCTAAGGGCTACGTAACTATAACCTAACTTATATCTACACTAGTACTAAAAAGTTAGGTTAGGGTTAGGTTAGGGTTAGGTTCTTATATAATATAATCTAACCCTAACCTAACACTAACCTATTTACTAGCCTAGTAACGCCATTATTAATAGGCTTATAAGGCTTAACAATAACTTTAAGGACGTCTTAAAATTACTAAAAAGGAAAATTAGAGAGCCTTAAAAGCTACTTATAAAATTGTAAAGAGGAAGAAATCTACGCTAGCACCTATACGCGTTAATATAATAGTATTAACGCTATTAACGCTATTAACGCGTAGTAGCTATTTAGTTAGAATACTAAGTAAATATTTATAATCTAATTAGATAGCAATTATCTATAGCTCTATAAGACCTTAAATCTAGAAAATATCGCGATGAGTACTTTTATATAGAGCTCTACAGCCTTATCTTTGTTAACCTGATTATGGTATTGCGCGTGCATGAGGTGACGGTGTGCATCAGCTGCCAAGACACGGTATGGCGCTGCATTCGCATTGCACCACCCCCGGTAAGGTCAAATGCGGCCGGGATGAAGCTGCGCTCGACATCATCACCGTCGTCGTTGCCTATCGTCTTTCCCATCGACGATAACGGAAAATCCATCATCTTATCAATTTTTGTCTAAATGGAGGAGCTATACGACAGACCTGGCCAGGAAAGCTCTTCCAGCGAGCATGACCCCTGGCAAATCTGTCTGCAGACTGGTTACGAGAGGACACCCCCAGACGATGAAGCTAGCGAACTCTGCTGGCAATGCAGAAAGATCGATTTCGATGCCGTGTACGGCATGCACATGTCCGAAACTGACCTGATGGGCATCGAAATATGCGCCTTCGATGGACTTGATCTAACTATGAAGAGCTCGGAGTGTGGCCTCTGTCGATTGCTGGCGGTCAAGATATTTGGCAACGGCAAGAACTCCTCCACACAGTTGTTGTCTGGGAAACTCTTCGGTCTTCCGGCTTCCAGCATCACCGGTACGAAATTTCGGACCGGGTTACCCATTGTAATTGGCATAGCTCCTGGAGGCCAAATTCTCGAGTGGGACGGCCTCCTTCGATGCGTATCCGGCCTTCAAGGTGTGATTGTGTCTCTTATGGGAGAGACCACCGTTTCGAGAATGACCTGTCACGGTATACCCGTTCCTCGAACTCTGAATTATGAAAGGATTCGTGATATGCTCTTGTCTTGCGCACAACATCACTCAGACTGTCAAAAGACTACCCATGAGTTCCCCATTCGGGCTCGGGTTATTGATTGTCGATTACGACGTCTGGTGCCACTGGAATTACAATATCGCTACGCTGCGCTAAGTTACGTATGGGGACGAAGACGACCTGACCATTCGCCTGTAACTATGCACCCGGGTATTTCGGAGGGCTTCTTGCCTGCGGACTTACCACTTACCATTGATGATGCAATGAAAACTATCAGACTCATTGGGTTAAGATATCTATGGGTCGACCGATATTGTATTGAGCAGTATCATTCGGCTGATAAGGAACATCAGATTAACCGGATGTTTAACATCTACAATCGGGCTGTAAGTAAAACTCAAGATCTCCTCGCCTCCTAAGACTAATCTTATATCGCTTTTGATGCAGGTTATCACGATTTGCGCTATCGGATCCCATGACGATGTCGGCCTTCCTGGAATCTCCGCAGGAAGAGATCCGCCTGGTATATTCCATTTCCACAATAGGTCGTATACGGTCATTTCCGCTCCCGGACTACTCCAACAATCTCTCAAAAAGTCTGTCTGGCCTAGTCGTAGATGGACGTTTCAAGAAGCTCTACTTTCAAGAAGATGTCTGATCCTTACTGAGGGAGAAGCATTTGTCATCTGTGGCTCCTCTTATCAGCAGGAAGGTCTCCATCAAAATTTGGGGATCATTATGGGAGGGGCGCGGCCATCTAATAAGAGTATATACTCGCTCATACTGGACCATGAACTGAGATGGAGTCCTGACGATCACCTGCAGTTCACTGACTACGTGCAGCACTATCAGAAACGTGAGTTCACACTTGATTCGGATGCTCTGCCAGCATTTCGAGGTATTCTATCCATTGCACGCAACCAATCCTACTACGGCGTTGTAGTTTCAAGACGTTTCCTGTCTGAGAATACCTCCGCACGACGGAGAGCTAATGGGTTTATAGACGGTACGTCATTACAACATGCATTTTGTCAAACGCTCACTTACTTTGATCGCTTGCAGGGCTCATTTGGGAGGTCGGCACACACTATAAATTTGGTGCAAATCGTCGACCTTCCGTTCCCTCTTGGAGCTGGCTCGCAAGGAAGAACACCTCGGTACTTTTTCCACTGCTAGATGCCGGTTCAACGAGTCAGCTCAGCCCAATAGGACTGGCTTGTGCCAGCATTCAGGTGATGCCAGAGACTTATGTTGCCGCCATTCGCGCGATTGGTCATGATGGCTCGGCCTATTCCATTGGAGAATATCTTGCACAGAATGATGAGCACACAGTAGTTCCAGAATTGTCCAATATGTTGGAGATCGTATCAATTGCCGCTCCATTTAGCTTTAGCGGAGATCTGCATGGCGGCAGCGGAGATGTTGATATCGGCCAACAGACGTTTTCCGGGGTGGGAATGACCAATATCTTACGCATGGATGAGTCTTCCCATCCGCAAAGGTGGTACACAACCCAAAAAAGTGGCTTTGCCGTCCTGTTGCTCGCCGCATGCTTCGGGAGAAACTGGAGGTCCTATTGGCTCGCCATTCGAGCATCACACGAGAGCACATACGAGCGTGTAGTACTGCTATGCATAACCCATCGGAACGAATCTGGGGTCAAGTCTATGGTAAACTCAAACCATCATCGCATCACGACAATACGACTAATATGAGGTCAATAAATCACTCGGACTATCCTTAATCCAGATCGATCAAACCATCCATTACTAAAATCCTTAATGTCTTATACTGCCTTCCCAGTCTCTGCAACACGTGATTGGAAGTTCAAGTGTTACACAGCATCGTCTAATGCTAACCGACTAGGAGTCGACAAGGATTGTTTGAACCCCGCACCCTCTACGCTTCAGACAGCTGTCCGTCTCCATCATTCATCGCGTTGGGAACTGTGTTGTCTGTTTTTTATTTTGTTAAGTGGTTCGCTGACGAGAAACAAGAACACGGTCCTTCTGGGCGGTAATCTTACATAGGACGTAATGAATATTTCGGACACAGACATGCTCATTGAAATAGAGACGGGTGGTCTTTCCGGTATCCACCTTCGAAATGACAACCGAGCCTTTCTCGGTATTCCATACGGGCAACCACCCGTAGGCGACTTGCGATGGCGACCACCGAATCGAGCTCTTGCGTGGGAAGGCGTGCGTTCGGCGTCAAGGTTTGGCCCAAGCAGTTTCCAATTTCCCCCACCCGTTACATCGCTATACTTCGGAGGGGAACACGAGTTCAGCGAGGACTGCCTCTATCTGAACGTATACACCGGCTCGAAGGAGTCTGGCAAGCGACCGGTGCTTGTTTGGTTCCATTTTGGTGCCTTCCAGATAGGGTCTGCCTCGAATCCAATCTACAACGGAGAGAATCTGGCCGCCGACGGAGTCACGGTCGTCACTGTGAATTACCGCCTCGGTGTTCTCGGCTTCCTGGCGCATAAGGAGTTGAGCGCTGAGTCGGAACGCCAAGCTTCTGGAAACTACGGTGTCATGGACCAGATCGCGGCACTGGAGTGGGTGCAGCGGAATATCGAAGCTTTTGGAGGAGATCCAGGCAATGTTACGATCGGTGGTGTCTCAGCTGGCGGCACAAGCGTGCATGCCCTTCGTGCGTCGCCACTAGCAAACCTGTTATTCTGCAAAGCGATATGTGAGAGCGGTCCAGGCATCGCACCTGAGCTCGACGGCAATGGACATATCGCGGCATTTACTACATTGTCGGCGGCGGAAGAGGCAGGAACTGAGCTCTTGGATTTGTTGGGTTCTTCTTCAATCGATGAACTCCGTAAATTGCCGGCGGAGAAGATTGCGAGTGTTCAGCTACCCCGAACAAACGGTCCGTGGGAGGGGAATGTGTTCCCTGGATCCGTCAGCGTGAGCATGTTCGATACAAAGTACCCCATTGTCGACGGGCATGTACTTCCGGAATCCCCTTGGACAGCTCTGCTCTCGGGCAAGACCGCGGATGTCCCGCTGCTGGCAGGTAATGCCGGCAATGAGGGATCGGGTCTGATGCAGATACGATCACTGTCGAAGTATCTCACATTCGTTCACGAAAACTTTAGCAAGCATGCAGAAGAAGCTCTCCGCGTATACCCAGCCAGCTCGGACGCTGAGGCATGGACGTCGTCGGCACAACTTCTCGCGGATCAAACCTTCACGTATCCCGTATGGACCACTGCGCGACTTCAAGCCAAGAAGCTAAAGTCACCTGCGTGGTATTACCAGTTCCTCCGAGAACCACCTATCCCAAAAGACTCAGAGATCGCGGAGAAGGACTATGCAGGTGCGTTTCACGGTGCTGGTACCTTGTATATGTTCGGGAACCTCGATGCATGGGAGTGGGATTGGACGGATGAAGATCGAGTGCTGTCCCAAAAGATGATGGAGGCTACCGTTGAGTTCCTGAAAAGGGGACGACTGACTCTGAATGTTGAAGCAGGGCCTGATGTCAACCTTTTGAAGGGTGTCTCTGAAATTATGATTTGGGACGAAAATTGCACAGCAGGCATGAAGGAAGTTCCGGATCGGCTAAAGCAAGTGAGCGCGTTCTGGGATCGATGTTATGGGCTGGAGGATCTGTAATATGGTTATCGTGGCTCTATCATAGTGCTGCACTATAGTGTTGTCTGCAACTCAGCAGTCGTCAGTCCATTCAAGAGAGTGCTTGCGAGCGCTCTGATACGGCTGCTTTCTCTCAATTTCTTCGCACATGTCAAAGAGGCAGCCGCGCGATTCCTTTGAATCTTTTACGGAAATAATTGAACGCATTTCATTTTGTTAGGGAAAGCTTCGGTCGTTTGAACGGGACGGTCGCCCGGTTTGCGTCCCAACAATAGGTGTGGTTGCTTGACCCATCCCAGCGAAACGATCACCAATGACGACCCCCAGGATGACCGCCTTGCCATCACGGCCCCCCTCGCACTCGCCAGCTTTGTCTCCTCCGCGCCCCCGGCTGTTGGAACCACATCTTGCTTGACCCCATCACAAGATCGGTAGCGATCCCAAACCGGATGGATCGCACGCAGCTACCATTAGTAAACTCTGGTGCGCACACGCAGCAACGCAAAGATTTTTCAAGTACCCTTTTCGAGAATGCAACGTGCCGGACTACCAGTCGTTCCACCCTCAAATTTTCGACTACTGTACAGCTATCCAACGCGATGCATTCCTCAAGACTCAAAACTCGAATGCTTTCATGGAAGAAAGACACGCCACTACCTACAAGCACGTCCGCGGAAATACACTTCCAACAATGGAACCACTACAGGAACGGGGCAGTGGATCCCATTTCGAGCGAAAACTCCTCGTAAACGCATACAGCCCATGGCGTCTATCTGGAATCCTTCGCCTAAAGGGCTAGAAACTGTCACCTGGAACGCAGATGCGGGATCACCTTCGCCCGGCCCTCGCATCTCCACTCTCTTGCAAACGATTGAAAGTCATATAACCGCCGACATTATTTTTCTTCAAGAGGTCAACGAGGCTGCACTTGTGCAGTTGTTGGCGCATCCTTGGGTACAGCAGAACTGGTACTCCAACGAGGCCGATACTTCGCACTTCAGGCACCAAGCGTTGACCACGGTCACACTGATCTCCAAATCGTCTTCGGTCAAACTTGGTCAGGTCTGGAGGGTTAATCTACCCAGTCCCTTCGAGAGAGACGGTTTGTGTTGCGATGTGTTCGCCAAAAACGCTTCGCAGAAGGAGAACTCTCGTGTACGACTCGTCAACGTGCATCTCGACTCCTTGCACACAATTCCCTTGCTTCGAATGCAGCAAGTATGGATCGTTACCCAGTTTATGCGGAGCGCTGGATGTGGAGTTGTAGCCGGCGACTTTGATCCACTATTCCAGGAAGACGAAAAGGTCTTACAAATCAATGGCCTTGTCGACAGTTGGGCGTCATTTCGCCAGTGGGATCCAGGCTACACGTGGGGCCTGAGCGAGGAAGAACAACTGCTCTTCTCGAGTCGGTTGGGCAAAGTGGTCGTCTACAGCCTCGCCGCTGCAAACATAGATATGCTGCCAGTGTCATCGATACAGCATGGCGACACCGCACTCGACTTCAGCCAACATCACGGTATTTGCTGTTTCATCGCATGGCAGCGGTACTTAACTCCGCTGGGTCAACAGGATTAATTCCGGGACCACAAGTCTCTGCGGACTTTACAATTGCACAGCCGGGGGTGGAGGGAGGAGGTCAGCCTTACAGTTTTCTGCGATGTTTCACGCAAGTGCCTCTGGAAGGCGAGCCCAGCTAGTGAGGCTTTTCTTTTCATATTGCGGAGCCAATACGCAAAGCCGGACCGCAGCTTTTGCCTCGTTGTCTCACGCCAGGTTCTCCATACGAGGGCGTGGCTGCCTCAGGCGCTGAGTGGGCATTAAGCGAGGGCGATTGTACGACGTGGCGCAGGGCTAGGAGGGCTACGACCGCGTAATCGCCCTGGGGGTCGGTTTCAATCTTTAACTTATCCCCCGCACTGTCAAAATCTGCCACAAACGACGCGCCAATCAGCGTCTAGTCGATCTCAACACCAAATTTAAATTGTGATAACGGCAATTTTTATTTTACAGCTAAAATCAACCTCTTTTAAAATTGTTAGCATATGCAAACATGCTAAATCCTGCGTCTACTATTAGTAATGATCCTAACTTCGTAAAATACATAAAATACTCATAAAAACGAGGTGTTTTACCTAACTTACTGTTCACGCTACTACTATAATGGAGACCTCTTAAAATTAATAGCCTACGTACTTTTAGAGTTACTAATTTACCTAAGGGTACTAACAGAGGCTCTCTAATTGCCCTCTTTAACTTATTTTTTAACGCTAAAGTTATAGAGTAGATTGCATACTTTACTAACGATCGCGCTGCTTATGCGCACCCTCAGCTACCCTCCGCGAGAGGCTGGAAACCTACGTCGCCAGGAGAGCTGTATACGTACTTTGCAATTGTCGTATATATAGCTGTCTATAAAGAGCCGTCGCTGGCAGAATATTGGAGTCGCGGTCACAAAAACGCGCCTACTCATAAGCTCAACGACTTCATGGGCTATACGCGCTGGCACCAGCTAGATCGCTACCTATACACTGCGGAAGTTAGTCAGACTTTTCAGTCACCTTTTGGCAGGGTGTAGGATCTCTCAGAGCTCCTCCGCGCGCGCTCTCTGCAGTACTAGCGCCCTAGTAAGCACCTCTACGTCGACAAGGCTATTATTAGATTTACTAGACGTGTTAGCGAGGTAGTAATTATTAAGATAAAGCCTATACCTAAGGGCTTTAAAATCTAGTATCTAGCAAACAATAGAGTCGTCCTAAACTAGTTTTTTTATACTAGAGGTAAAGGCCGCGGCCCTATTAATTTACTAACCTTTACTAACGCTAACGCGCAGGCTTTTACACCTATAAAGTTAGTACCTGTTACTCTTATTCTCGCCGTTAACGCTAATAGTTAGCGCCTTTTTCCGTCGGGTCTCTATATTATATAGGATAACAATCTATTTAACACTATACCTATACTTAAATACCTGCGGCGGCAAGGCGTGGGTTGCGCAGGGATAGTCTAAATAACTAAAATAATAACTAAAGAGACTTTTAAAGACGCTACGCGCGTAGAGTTATAAGCTAAAAACGTTAGCGTTAAAGGGCGCGCCCGCTAGAAGGTGGTAAAGGAGCGCTTTTCGAGCAGCCTTATGCGTCTAAAAACGCAGTTTACAAAGCACATAGAGTAGGGAGAGATTAGATAGGACTTGTCAAAGAGCGGAGAAGTCCTACAGGCAGCGTGGAGAGATAATTAGGTCGTCCTTTTTGCCTCTATCGTCGCAGAGCGTAAGTTTGTTGTCTTAACACTATAGCCTTGGCACGCTAACAATAGTCGCCACCAGCGATCTAGGTTATTATAAAGCTCCACCGACGCTCCAAAATGAGCCAAAACAACAAGGGGATCTTTGAAAAAGCCTTTAGCAACGAGCCTGTAAGGCTGCTAGGCATACCGCAGATAATTAACAACTACAATTATTACAAAACTAAGGTTAATCGCTTTAATTAGACAAAGGCGTATTACTTAACCTAGCAAGTTAAGCATTATACCTAGTAACCTTTACTCTACTTTCTACTTAACTTAACGCTTAACAACGCGTACAGGCTGTCCTTATACTCTAACGCTACCGCCGCTAAAAGAAGTAGCTATAAAAGGTTCCTATACAACCTTATTAAGCAGCTTTTCGACCGCGGGACGCGTCTCTGCAACGCAGGAGCAAAGCGCAAGAGATCAGACGACGTCGTTGTCGCTAAGGAGAGCTCCCATCGCTCCGCAAACCTGTATAAACAGGCAAAGACTTGTGTACTTTGTGCGGAGCGTGGGCGACGCCAGCACAAGTCTCAGCCTCCCAGGGTAGCTCTGGGTCACGTTTAAGGCAATTTACAGTCTTCTCGACCTCCTCAGCGTACTCCGCGTACGCGCTTTGGGTGTAGTCTCTGCCAACTGCCTATATGTAGGCCTGAAGTACGCCCTAAGTGCTGGCAGGAGCACCTCCGCCGACTATAAATAATTAAGTTAATTAACACTACTAAGAGCTTAATTATTAAGTAATTTAAGTTAAGTACGAGTAAAAATGCAGATTATATAAGAATCTATAGCCAAACTTTATAAATCTTGGTGTTCATGCAGAATCGGAGCTATCGTCCGATTGGCCACTAGCAAGAAGTCCGCCTGTGGCAGATTTTAACAGTGCGGGGGATATCCCCCGCACCGTCAAAATCGCACACCCACAGACCACCTTGTATTGACCAATTGGATGGATGTCGGCGATAGCGTTGAACACCAAAACTAATGGCTTTAAGTGAAATTTGATAGGGATTCTCGTAGGGCGCCTTATTTATAGCTATAATTAATAGTAATTAAGTTAATTATAGTATATTACTTAATTATTAAGCTTATACTAGTGTTAACTAATTTAATAGTCCCTACGCGGTGCAGGTGCTCGTTCTAGCACTTAGGGCGTAGCTTAGGCCTACACAAAGGCAGTCTATAGAGCCTATAGCTATAGGTTGTTCGAGGCGTTAAAACTCGTTAATAGCTATTACCTGTAGTTGCTAAGAGAGGCACCCTAGCAGGCCACGCGCTATTACTTTTACGCCTATTTTCTAAGCAGGTAATATAGGGCTTCGCCTAGGCGTATAGCTTAACTAGCGCGCCGTGTAGGCTCTCGTTATTAGCCTTAACGTCGTTAAGTCTCTAGCGCTTTAATAATCTATTAGAAAGCCTAGCCCCGCGCTTAAAAAGCTACTTAATTAGCTTATATATAAAGTGTTTATGCCTACTGCGTTTTGCCTTATACGCTAACAAGTAGGACAAGAGCCTATATACATTATTAAGAGCCAAATTAATAAAAAAGTAGAAGAGTAGTATCTAGGTGCGTTAGTATACTTACTACGTTAAGTAGGGCTCGCGGAGCTAGTTAAATTAATCTACTTTACTTTTATAGTAATTATAGCTATTAATAAGCTTAAGGATATCTAACTACTTAATTTTCTCGCTACTAAAGGCCTCCTTATATAGCTTCTTATTTATAGCGGCGTCGGCGGGGCGGTGGCGTAGGCTTTAAATAACTTATAATCCTAGGTGGCGACTATCGTTAGTAGGTTTTGGCTTGGTGGGGACATCCTCAAACTTACCGTTAGCGATAGTACTGGCAAAAAGGACCACCTAGGCATCCCGCTAGGCCATCTCTAGTATAGTGTTATTACTAGAGACCTTAAAGAACGCCTCTTTTTATCGCGCTATAGGCGTAAATTGCGTCTTAAGCTTTATTAAATTACTATTAAATTACTCTTTTGGCGGCCCTGCCCTGCGCGAGGATGGAGATCTAGCACTACTAGCTAAACCCTCGTGTGTAACCCTGGTCTCCTACCTCTCCTTAGTAGCTATTCTAGTGGTGCGCACCGTCCTAGCGCCGCCGACGCCTTACTCCCTTAGGTATTTAAATAGCGAGATTATCGTGAAGAGATTGTCTATCCAGAGGATATGGCGCCCCGGGGGGAACAAGCGCTAGCCATCAGGGCCTTAGGCAAGGACAAGAGTAAGAGGCACGACTTTAGTAGGCGTAAATTTAGCTATCTTAAGGATATTAACGTTAAAATTAATAAAGCCTTAGGTAGCGCCTTTTGCGTAGAAAAGCTAATTAAGTACAACGCTGTTAGACGCTAGGTACTAGATTTTAAAGCCCTTAGGCGTTAGCTTTAATTTAATAATAATAGTTTCGCTAGCGCGCCTAGTAAACCTAGTAATAGCTTTATTAACGTAGAGGTGCTTACCAGCGTGCCAAATAGTAGAGGATGTCGAGCGTAGGTGCTTAGAGAAATCCTATACGCGCCCAAATGGCGATTTGAACGACTGCGGAGCTTCTGTACAGTACATGTAGCGATTGAGCTACTGCCAGCGCGTACAGGCCATGTAGTTGTTGATGGAGTGAGTAGGCGCGTTTTTGTGTAGCTTCCCCCAGTACTCCTCGATTGTAGGCTCCCGGTGTACGCCCATATACATAAGGATGGCTAAGTAGGTGTAGAGCTTAGTTTTCGACGTCGGTTTCCACGCCCGGGCGTGTGGCCTGCCCTGGGCGGCATCCTCAGCTCGTACTTGCTCTGCGTGTTGGTTCGTATGTAGGGCTAGCTTTTCGAGCTATGCGGCGTCAAAAAAGAGACTAAACAAGGCAAAAGGATTAGTGGCATCTATGCCAGTAGGCAGGTGGGCGCTGCCAACGTCGTCGTTGTATATAGAGAGAGGCTGCCAGGCAGCTGGTGGAGTAGTTAGCAATTAAGGCCTTAGGCCGCAGGGTTTCGTATATTTAGTGTAACGCACTAAATTAGAATCTTATATAGCACTATGTATTATTAATTATAAAAAAAAAAAACGCGTTTTATGCGGGATTTGAAGCTTAAATTATTATTCTACTATTATCACGATAGCTCTCTAGAGTTGAGCTAAGCAACGCTCTGATTGGCGCTTACTAGGTGGTCCGTGGGTGTGCGATTTTAACGGTGCGGGGGATGGGGTTATGAGTATACAGTCGAGGTTTACTAGTAATATTTGGTGTGGGTGCGGACCAAGGATTCAAGCGAGCCGATGCTGACAAAGGTGGAAACACTAACGTGTTTCACCAGTCATTGAGCCACACCAGTCACTGAGCCACCCTACCAAAACTGACGCAGCTTTCTGCACGATAGCTTAACAACGCAATAGTTAAATTTAATATAAATAGATTAATATAATAGCTATAATCTCTAGGTATACTAAGTCCTTCTATAGCCTTGCTTATGGCAGTTGCTGCATGTAGGTGGTGCTCGTGATCGTCCTGCACGGTCCTCCTGCTCTACCTGCTAGAGCACCCTTTCAGCCTCTGCAGCCAGCCTTTGACCTTCCTTAGCCTGTAGAGCCCCTCTAGAGGCAATATACTGCCTACGCCTCTCCTGTCTTTGTCTACGACGTTAATTAGTAGCCTATAGTTTCCTAATATCTTCTACTAGGAGAGTTACTATATTTATAGCATGCTAACAGCTCTTAACTAGCTGCCTGAGCATCTAGTGTGTAGGGCTCTAAGACGGTCGTTGTAAACGATCACGTATAAGCCTAGCCTGCTGCTCAACCTGAGTAGTAGTGTGAGGCGTCTCAGCTGTCCATGCTGGCTCAGCGCCCGTCTGTAGTGGTGACGGTGTCCTGACTACAGTCAGGCATGAGAGGACCCGATCAGGACAGGTAGGCACCAGCCCTGTCGCTTGAAAGCCAGCCTTGATGTTCTGCTCTGTAAAAACAGCCCTACGTACACGTGGGTAGATTGACAGGAACTCTTCCTTGTCTACATAATAGACACGCTGTCTGGCCAGCTCAGTCACTTCATGTCCGTACGCTGTCTTAAGAGGTGAGAAACAGCCAACATCTAAAGGCTGTAGGAGGTGGCTCGTATGGGCAGGCATACACAGGCTAATGATCCTGTGTGTCCTACAGTATTGATCGAACTCAGGGGTAGCATGGCTGCTATAACCGTCTAGAATAAGCAGCCGCCAGGTGCCGACTGTACGAGACTCTGTATGCCGAGTGAAGTGCTCTAGCCAGGTAAGCCCTAGGCTATCTGTCGTCCAGCCATTGTCGCTGACAGCCAGTACCCAGCCAGCAGGTAGGTCAGTATACCAGCTAGCCTGGTGGAGCTTGCCAGGTAGGATAATAAGGGGTGGTATAGACCACCCAGCTGCGCAGACGGCTTCAATCGTCGTAACGTAGTCTCGATTGCCTAGCTATATGTGTATAGCCCTGCCTATAGTGTCTGAGCTAGTGACTACTCTAGACGTAGAGGCGACCCCCATTAGGAAGCCTGTCTCGTCAAAGTTATAGGTGTCTATATCCTATATGCCGTATGTCTGTCGCGTCTCCTCCACAAGCTTGTACCAGGCAGAGATCTTAACAGGATCCTCACAGAGCGCGCGCTGACTGTGGAAGCTCCTAGTCCACTTGGTCTGTAGCTCTGGCTGAGCCTTGATGAAGCGTGATACCCAGTTCTTACCCACTGGCTGTGGGGCAGGGATCTGGCCGCGCGCAGCGAGTAGATGGTCGGCCATCCTACGTACGTCGATGATGTAAGGTGGAAATCCACGTCGGTTGAGGTCTAGTATCCACTCTACTAGAGCCTGCTCCTCTGTAGGATGTAGCTTTCGTTTCTGGGCGTTAGCAACGGCCCGAGGTAGGTGACCGTTGACACGTCGACGTAGGGTAGATCGATCGATATCATAGAGCCTTGCAGCGTTTCGGTAGCTAGAAACCTGTCTTATCTGAATCGCATGGGTCGATAGAGCTAGCCTGGCTTCCTTTTCAAGCTGGCGGGTGCGTTGTGTGGTGGGCATCGTGGGTGTTGTGTAGAGACGCGTCGCGATCTTGGTGGGGTGGCTCAGTGACTGGTGTGGCTCAATGACTGGTGAAACACGTTATTTCGCAAACGACTGTAAGATCTTACCGCTCAGTTTCAGTACGCAGTAAACCGCGAAGGACTTTTCTACGTGCCAGCCATGAGTTTCCTGCGGGACAACGTGGGTATCTTACCCTTAATACGTATTTTTACTCACGTATGTAGCCCGCACTCTCGAATGGGCCCAATGCTGTACCGCGCGATTCGTTCCAAGACTCTGGGGTCTATGAAGTTGAGAATACTGCAACAGAACTTCATTCGCTGTCAGATTGGCAGGATACCATTCTCGAGCTGTGGTATCGTAACAACCGGAGACTAGCTACCGAAACAGACATTGTACTTTTCCGACGAATTCTGAAAGATCCTGAGGATCGTATCAAAGCACGTCTACACTGTCTGTTTGCCGATGACCAACAAGACAAACTCCTCGACCGACACTATGAAGCATCAACGAGTGTTGATGAATGCTGCGGCAACTTGGGCAATGAGCTGACTCATCGCGCTACGGGCGTTGAAAGCAACATTGGAGAACTCACGGGATATGGACCACCCTCAGCTGGTCACGATACGTCTTCTAGCAGTCTGTGTCTCGGGCAAAACACCATCGATTTTGCCTTCGATGGCTTCAACAGAAACCCGGCCATGGAGATTAGCACGAAAGTCGCGCTGGAGCGCGGCGCTGACAATATCTTCCCAGCTTCGTCTTGGACGAGCTCAAATAATCCTACGAACATGCACAATAGTGACCCATCATCCTTCAATTCCGTCGCATCATATGGAGAGCCAAGACCGTATAATGGATTTGTCTTGTCTCATATTCCACCGCACACCTTCACCAACTTCTGAATTTTAAAAACCTGTTGAAATCTGTATATTTTTTATTAGATTTAATCTTGAAATTACCTAAAACCTATCTCTACGCCATCCTCTGCCCCTGCAGTGCCTGTAGCTAGTAAATAATAGCATAGAGACGCCTGCGAGACTCCCCCCAAAAGCCTCCACAGCAACCCGCCCCGCCAACCTAAAGTTAGCGAGGCACCTTAATATAAGCCACCCCTTAAAGAGATAGCTGTAGCAGCATGTAATAGTAATACTACGTTTTAACCTAAGTAGAGGAGTGCAGACTAGAAACGCGCTAGCTACTACTAACGTGTCCGTGCACCCAATGCACGGATTCAGCCAATGCACGCCGAACATCCGACGCGTCAAAACTCCCTACTTTCAACACGCGATAACTCCACCAATATGGATCCAATTCAAGCTGCGATAGATGAGATCGAATCGCGAGAACCAGGAGAAGATTTTTCATATACAGAAATTGCTACCAGATATGGTGTTAATTGATCTACACTCTCACGAAGGCACC